>JAOWCC010001679.1:47110287-47444231 GCA_030867875.1 Actinernus sp. WN-2022
CGATCAGTGCGGGATGTCCATTAGATCGAAAAAACAACAAAAAAAATACAACGTGGGCCAAAAACACGCCAATTACTATACTACTATAGTTTATTTATTGTATTTATAAATTATATTAAGTAATCGGTTTATACCGGCTTTTTTTCCGGATTAGAAGCAGTTTTGTTGTACTATTTTTAAATCATATTTTTTACATTTCAACGTCATATTAGAGAAAACGTGTTTATAAGGTATTATTTACTACTATAGTTCATTTATCGTATTTATGCATTACATTAAAGGATTGTAGTTATAGGTATTATATCAGGGCTAAGCATATATTAACATTTGTTCGAACACTTGGTTTATAGTGAATTTATTGTATTCTAACACCCTATTAGAGGAGTGTTGCTATTAGGTATTATAACATATATTGTCATAATCATTATTTACTATTATAGTCCACCCATCATATTTCTACACCATATTAGATCAAGGTATTACATTTCGAAACCCTATTAGAGGAGTGTGATTACTAGGTATTAATAACATATATTATCGTAATCATTATTTACTACTATAGTCCATTCACCATACTTTCTATACCATATTAGATCAAGGTATTACATTTCACCGTCCTATTAGAGGAGTGTGGCTACAAGTTTATTACATCATACCATGGCTGAGCGTACACCAACATTTGTTCGAGTACGTCCTTTAAAGAACTATTTACGTGGATGGAAGATGGATATTCCTGATGATAATCCTATGGGAGCGGATCCAGCCGTTTTCCTTGCCGGGTGTACGTAAACAAACTACCGAAAAGTTTAAGGAAGAACTACGAAACCACAACACCTTTAAGGCCCAATTAGCTTTAAACATAACTTTCGTACTTGATAAACCTGATGGTTACGTATACGAGACAGCTACATTTTATAGCAAACAATCTGTTTTGATCGATGATGCTGGTATCCGTGAGGTAATAGTAGAAGCACATGCTCAGATATATGACCAAATTGAGAAGTGGATCAGTCGTGGATCAAATTGGGTCGTAGATAGAGTCAATATTCTATGGTTAAACATCGCTAGATACCAACCACTACGTGGAGGTTCGTATTTACCACTACCTGAAGAAATAGCGATAAAGAAAGCTGTGATCAATGTAAACAACAAAGACGATCGCTGTGCACTTTGGTCGATATGTGCAGCAATGTTTCCAGTTAATAAGCATCCTCAAAGGACATCAAAGTATCGAATAGATATGGTGAAATCCAACCGGGGTGGACTCACCAACACCAATCTCACAAATACCACTTCTAGAGAAGCAAAACAACATTTCTATTAATGTATATGGATGGGATCCAAAGGAAAAGTGCTTAATCATATATCATTATCTCAAAGAAGACTTTTTCGAAGTACATTCCATCTACTACTTATAGAAGACCACAAAGAGTGGTAAACAACACTATTGCTGGATAAAGGACTTCAACAAACTCCTATTCGATCAGACAAAGCCACGAACATAGGAAACACTTCTGCGAACGATGTAGTCTGCATGGATATTCCAATGAAGCTCTTCTTGAAAAGCATATTACAGAGTGTAGTGGTATCAATGACAAAGCCATACGCATTGAAATGCCTACCAATAAGAAACAACGAAGTCTCATTCCAGAATATACACAAGCAGCTCAAAGTAACCTATATTATCTATGCAGATTTCGAGGCATTAACCACTAAGATCGAAGGACATGCTCAAGACCCAAAGAAGAGCAACACGCTTAAAACGGAAGACACATATTCCATGTGGATTTTGCTATATAGTTGTACGTTCTGATGGTTATAGTGAACCACCAGTACTATATAGAGGTAGGGATACTATCGAACGTTTTCTACAATGTATGCAAGAGGAGAGAGGCGAAGATCAAAGCCCAAAAAGCTAAACCACTATGCATGTCATGGGAAAACTATAAGGCTTATAATAGCGCAACAATTTGTCATATTCTGTCAGAAGCCATTGGTTGGTGATAAAGTACGTGATCATTGCCACATCACAGGCGAGTTTAGAGGTGCCGCACACAATACCTGTAATCTAAAATTACGTGCTTTTCCTACCATCCCAGTCGTATTCCATAATCTTCGTGGATATGATAGCTCACCTAATAATGCAATCCATATCCATAACATTAGGTAAGATATCTTGTATTCCAAACAATATGGAGAAATATATTTCATTCTCACTTGGTAACCTACGATTCATTGATAGACTTTCAATTTCTACCATCGTCTCTTAGTACATTGGTATCGAGTTCAGAATCAGACACATTTAAACAAATTGTAAAATATACATCTAATCAAGAGAAAGCCAATCTATTAACTCGTAAAGGAGTATATCCATATGAGTACATGGATGCGTGGGATAGATTTGCAGAGACTTCTCTACCACCTAAAGATGCGTTCTATAGTAAACTAACTCTAGAGGACATATCCGATGAAGATTACGAACATGCAATAAGAGTTTGGAATGTATTTGATTGTAAGACATTAGGTGATTATCATGATCTTTATCTACAAACTGATGTACTTCTTCTAGCAGATGTGTTCGAGGACTTTCGTACAACATGTATGCAAAACTATGGATTAGATCCTGCACATTATTATACGAGTCCAGGACTTTCATGGGACGCTTTATTAAAGATAACTGGAGTGAAACTCGAACTATTAACTGACTATGACATGTATCTATTCATCGAGAGAGGTCTACGTGGTGGTATATCCATGGTATCACAACGTTATGCAAAAGCGAATAATAAAAACGTACAGGATTTCAATCCAGAAAAACCAAATAGCCACATATTATATCTAGACGCGAATAACTTATATGGATGGGCCATGAGCCAATATTTACCAACAGGAGGATTTGAGTGGTATACACCAACGGAAGAACAAATAACCAATCACGCAATAGATTCAGATAAGGGTTATATCCTTGAAGTTGATCTCGAATATCCTCGAGAACTTCACGATACGCACAACGACTATCCACTAGCTCCCGAGAGAATTCAGGTGAATAAAGATTTGTTCTCAGAGTATCAGACCGATCTATTTGAGGAACTATATAAAGGTAATGGATCTTTGAAAGTAGAAAAACTTGTACCTAATCTATATAACAAAGAACGATATGTGCTCCACTACCGTAACCTACAATTGTATCTATCTCTTGGTATGCGTTTGATAAAGATCCATAAGGCACTACGGTTTGACCAATCACCATGGATGGAACCATATATACAAATGAATACTGAGTTACGAAAACAAGCGAAGAGCACCTTCAAGCAGGATCTATACAAATTGATGAACAATAGCGTATTTGGAAAAACAATGGAGAATCTACGTAAGCGTGTAGATATCCAATTAGTGCGTGCATCAGAAGGAAACAAACTACAACGTCTATTGAATAAAACTAGTTATGCTCGATCCACAATTTTTGATGATGATCTTGCCGCGGTACATAACTACAAAAGTAAGCTATTGCTGAACCGCCCCATATATGTTGGAATGTCAATTCTAGATCTATCAAAGCATCTGATGTATGACTTCTACTACAACGAGATCAAGAAGCAATATGGGCAACGATGTAATCTACTTTATACCGATACCGACAGTCTATTACTACACTTTAAAACTGAAGATATCTATGCAGATATGGCAATTCATAAACATCAATATGATACTAGTAACTACAGCAAAGACCATCCGCTGTATAGTATCAACAACAAGAAAGTACTTGGTAAAATGAAAGATGAATGTGGAGGTATTCCTATAGTCGAATATGTTGGACTACGATCTAAGCTCTATTCTATATTGAGAGTAGATGGCGATGAGATTCGTAAAGCTAAAGGTACCAAGAAGGCAGTAGTGAAACATCGTATTCGTCATGAACAATATAAAGAGTGCTTGATGGATAAGAAAGTATTCAAACATGGAATGAATATGCTTCGAAGTGAAGGTCATAAGATGTATGGTATACATATGAACAAAGTATCTCTATCACCATTCGATAGTAAGAGATGTATTTTAGCAAACGGAATAGATACAATAGCCTACGGTCATGGAGACTTTTTTCCAGATAATGAAGAAGTAGCCGATTTTATTAGCAATATAATATCGAACGCAATCGATACACTATCCTACAATCGTAAAAACGTCATTACAGAGGATGAAGATATGGACGACTTTATTCGTGTCTTGCTTCTATCTTAGAATACCTTTTGGTGGTAGTTCTGTATCTGGTGGTATCACTTGTATCTCTTCACGAACGAACCCTCGCTTTGGTGCATCTTTTCCTAAATAGTATAGAACTGGTTGATTTAAAGATACCACATTTCGAGAAATATAATATGTCTGTAAACTCCATACAGGATCAGTTGCTCGTTTTACTCCACCTTCCAATTCTCCCGGTGAGTATAGATATCGAACTAAAACATCGAATGGTAGTCGCTTTTCTTTCAATCCAATAATTCGAGAATATGTAGGAGTCTTTATGTTTACTTGTTGTGCCTCTATAGAATTTGAAGGTTCCTTACCTGTTAGTCGAGTATACTCAAGCATGTTAAGGCATGGTTTGAACATGAAAACGAGGCTACAGCTATTTTCTTGAATTGAGTCACTTGAATTTGCTCAAATCCTAGAACAATGGTGGTCATAACTAATCTCAGCGTTTTTAATCGTCCTAATATAAAATTTGGGTAAAATGTCTCTCACGTGACCAACCACGTGATCACAAAAAGTTGAAAATTAAACTAAAAACGGGGTGGTGCGTTTTATATTTTAAGTAACGATTTTGTGTTTATCTGATTACACTTGTGGTTGACTTTAAAGATCAGTCCGGAATGGTTGACCATGATAGACTGTTAAGGCAAAAATATAGAAAACAGGTCACGTGACCTATTCTTGGAACCATTTTTCGCCATTTATATCCTCTTCAGAGATAAAAAGCCAACCATTCCGGACACAGTCTCATTTCCCATAACAAGCTTAACATTTCGAATCGAAAATCTGAAACAAAACAATAACTTCCGCCACCCCATTTTGATTTCTTTGTTTTATCAGCCTTAAGGTCACGTGACCTTCAAAACACCAAAATACCGATACTTAAATGTTAAGACACACGATTACCGTATTATTCCAAAGTTATAGGGTATTTCATACATAAATAACAAAGATAACGAATTTTGAATGTTTTATCAGAACGGTTCAAAAACCATGCCTTAACATGCTTGAGTAACTTCATTGTTCATAGCCTTGATAACATCAGGAAGCCTCAATACCCATTCTCTACTACGCGCATCCGATCCTTCAGATGTAAGTACCATCTCTTTTGCATATTGATATCCAAATAATCTTTCAGCTATCGTTCTATTTGCTCGTTCGACAAAACTTTGTGCCCTATGATGACCGGCTTCACCTCGTTGAACTTTTGTACCACGTAGTTCTAATGTTTCAGACATAAGTCCCATGAATTCTCTACCAGGATCGACTTGCAATGTTTTTGGCCATTCTAGTGGACTACGTTTGTAGATCCGATCAAATGCTGCAGACACTTCACCACTATCTTTCGATGCTAAAGGTTCAGCCTCTTTATATCTAGAAGCTACATCGATTACCACCAAAGCATACTTATATAGTTTCCTTCCACGTCCAGGTCGATCGTGAGGTAGAAAGATCAAATCAGCTTGATGAACTTCATTAGGTTTCGATACAGTCCAATGTGGTCGTGGAATATAGTGTGGTGGTGATAGATATATTTGCCACATGGCTTGTTTCTCTAACCAACCCTTAGCTACATCTTCCGATACCTTTGCAGCCACCGATAACTTACCAATTGCAGCATAACCTTTCCAATAGCCCATAGGACCATAGAAGATATTCGCAAGTTTAGCATCCATTATATATCTATGTATTCTAACCTTTAACAAGAAAAAAGAAAAAAAAGAATAAGAACTTATCTAACCAACTAGTTCTTATTCTTTTTTTTCTTAGTATCTCGTCAATCGTAAAAATTCTCGTTTTTTAAAAAGCATATCGACTAATAGCATATCCAGCAGCTAGCGTTCCACCACCAACGAAAATCAACTCACCAGTCTTCTGATTTCTTGAGGGTTGATAGTAGTCGGATAAACGAGGTTCTTTCATTGCTTCGAGTCGTTTCAGTGCCTGACGTAACTTATGGGAGCGCACGAAAGCTCGGTTGATATCGAGTTGGTTATTATGAGCATCACGTTCGGCGACTTCATGTTTGCGCGTCCAATCGGACAATTTTTGACGTTCTTCGATATATGCCTCCCTAGCAGCATCGAATTTTTCCATTGCCCTATCATGTCTCTCTCGTTCTATATTAGCAGTTCCATCTTTTCCACCAAACATCCTAGCAAGCACTCCACCACCAGTGAATGCCGCTGCGTTTACAATCGCCGTGAATAGCATCATTGCGCCAGCTGCAGCCATTATGGTTTGGCCTTTTGTTTCTCGAGATATTGTTTTGCATATATGCTACCAGCTATTACTGCAGTCCACTTCACGTAATTTATAATAGAAATAGAAGGATCGTTAAGCATAGATTCCTTAGCAACCTTTTTTACGATCCAACCAATACCAGTAGCTATTCCAGTTATCATAGCAGCATCGGTCGCTATTTTCGTCAATTCTTTATCCATCCTAATATATATCGTATATCTCTAGTCTTTAATTGTTACTCCATATCTGGTACCGTAGTCTTTACAGGACTCGCGGGTCGTATAGGACTAATGTTCTTAGAAGTGTCGTCTCTGTATCTTTTGTATTGATAGTATGCGCCAAACAATGCAGCACCCGTACCAATAACTGCGATAGTAGTATTAGTAGATATGTTTTTAGTCCAACTTTCATCTTCGTCTATTTCTTTAGATAATTCACTTTCACGCGAAATCTCTCTCTTTTGAGCCTCTCTAGCAAGTTTATTACTTAGTGATAATGCTTTCCCAGCAGCAACCCTCTTTGGATCTTTTACTTTAGTTGGTGTTGTTTTTGGTGGATTCGCAGTTATCTGATCCGTCTGTTCCTCCATCTCGATTCGATATAGTAGTTACTTGCGAATGTTTAATAGGAGTACTAGGAACGACTATGTGATTAGCTACATGGAACGAAGCACTAGCTAGAGCCACGAATCGAACTGCTTTAAGTGCTAATAGACCAGCCGCAGTATATATCCCATTGCGGACTAGTTGGTTTTCTTGTAGATCCTTAAACAGTGCTTGTTGGTCATCTAGTGGAACTACGTATGCGACTGCGCGAGTAGCTAGACGTAGTGCACCATTTACTAAGCATCCTTTTATTTGATAGCATGCGCCAAACAATACAGCGCCCATACCAATGGCTGCTATAGTAGGTATGTTTGTAGTCCAACTTTCATCTACATTGATTTCTTTAGGTAATTCACTTTCACATGTAATCTCTCTCTTTTGAGTCTCCGCAGTTATCTGATCCGTCTGTTCCTCCATCTTGATTCGATATAGTAGTTACTTGCGAATGTCTAATAGGAGTACTAGGAACGACTATGTGATCAGCTACATTGAACAAGACACTAGCTAGAGCTACAAATCGACCGTGTTTAAGTGCTAATCGACCAGCCGCCATAGATATCTGATGGCGGGCTAATTGGTTTTCTTGTAGATCCTTAAACAGTGCTTGTTGGTTGTCTAGTGTAGCTACGTATGAGACTGCGCGAGTAACTTGACGTAGTACACCATCTACTAAGTGTACTGTTATTTGATTTGCTACTACGGCCTGGTATCTACTATGTAAACGTTTTACGTCCTTCTCAGATAGTTTAGTTATATCTGTTAGGGAGAAATTCTGTCCTAGACATTCTTTCGTTTTACCTAATACAGCTAAGGTCTTAAGTTCTTCCCGCCATTCTTCGATATCCTCCAATTCGGTTGAAAATTCCAATTTGGTTGGTGGACCTGTTAAATCCTCGCCTTCCAGTTCTTTGGTGTATTCATCCATGATAATATGTTATAGGTGCGGGTAGCTCTAACATTACTGCAAAAGGATGTCGCAAACAGAAACATATGCGAGCAAACTTATGAGATCGAAGTATCATTCGTAATTTATTACATTCTTGTGAGCCTCCGTAATCATCAAATATCTTTTTACCATCTATAACTGATGCCGTATGAAATGCTACTACGATAGCTACGTTCTCACGAAAAGGTTTACATATACTCGTTAATTGTTGGGATAGTACCCAAATAGATAGTCCTATATGTCGAGCAGAGAATGCTAAATCTACTAGTTTGTCAGTTCTTCGTTTTACATCTTTTGATGCGGCACAATCATCAAGAATCAATAATGTATTGGTACCTGACCAAAAGGTTGCACAAATATTTAATGTGGTATCGATAGCATCCTGAGATGGTGATATGACATAAAAATGCGGATCTCGATTAGCAAATCCATGATATGTTTTGTTGTGGGCATACGTAGGACAAATTAATACTATATAATCGAACTTACCACGAAATGGTCCACGAAGTTGTTCTATGAGAAATGCAGTCTTTCCACAATTCGTTGGACCTACTATGAGTGAGTTGAATGGGATGTGTTCTACCAAGGAATCCATCAGTATGTTATACTATGTAAAGATCTGTTCAATATCTTAAGCTGAGCATCCGCAAGGACATAGATATGCATGTTTACGTTTTCACTTCCTTTTAAAGTTCTATGTATACGAATATCGATATCTTTTCCACCGCCAGTTTGTGCCATTCCATCACCATGAGCAGAGGAATCTTTTGCTGTACGACAATCGACTAGGATGGCAAATCTGTTATTGTAAAATTTAGTAGGAGTCATGGAAGTATTGGATGTGGCAAACCATCCTTTTGCAGACTCCCAAAAATCTGGTGTTAACATACCTCCAGGAAAGAATCTATTTGGAACTCCATTTACGTCTATCTCTATCTTCGAAATATCAGGATTTGTGAATGCTTCGCTATCTCGTGTACCTGCGGTAGGTGTATCTACGAATAGAAGAAGTAATCCAGCAAATGATCGTCGTGGAACATTGACGTTTTGAGATATCAAAGTTTCTACTGCCTTGGCGATAGTTACCGTCTTGAAGTGAACTGCGTGATCGTATAGGAATGCAGTACCTTTTTCATATGCGTGAAATGCCTTCCTAGCTAGCGTTTCATTCTTGATTGCTTCGTATTCTAACTGGATGTTGGTAAGCTTGTACGTACCTATCTTTGTCGAATCTGATCCAACGATTATATCGATAGAGCGGGCTAGAGTTAATTCGAATGAAATAGTGTCTTCTAATGCATGTGGATATAGAACTCCATGTTGTGTAAGAATATCAACGTCTAACGGAATTCTATATTTTGAACCATATGCAGCTAACAATGCATTCTCACCAACATCTGAAGTACCTGCATCACCAGCCTTAGATCGTAGCTTATTTGTGTTATCTGATTGGATACCTTGTTGTACTCTCGATTCTCTCTCTTGTGTAGATAGATAGATATCGGAATATGTTTGTAATAGATCCGATCGAGCAATGTCTTCTACTATTTCAGCTCCTATCTTACAAACTCGATGTATAACTAAGCAACGCCCAACATTTGCAACGACTCTATTATTAACATGCCCCCCAGACAATACGATATCACCCAATAATGCTAAACTACCAGGTACTAATACGATATCTTCTCCCAGCGTTGGAACTTCCACATAGAGCGTCTCACCTGGATTAGCAGATGATGGAGTGAAAGTTTTTCTATATAAGGTTCGTTGAGCTTTGAGTGCGAGTTGCACTCTTAGTGCTTCCTTAGGAATTAACTTCGACGATATCATGTTGAATATACCATGATATATAGTTATGTTCAATATGGAAGATAGGGTCGACGTTGATGTGAGACCTGAGGATAATACCGACAGATACGAAGAACGAGATGAAGAACGACAACGACAACGAGATGAAGAAGACCGACAACGAGAACGAGAAGCAAATGAGAGATACGTGGCTTACTTATTGAGTGACAATCAAGATGAAGCTGGAGGTAGTGAGACAATTACCATGGATGTTTTGCATGGTGATGACCCACTTCGAGGATTCACATTCGAACAAACCTTTTCAGATTCGGTAAAGGAAAGACTGGTTGATGATGTAAAAGAGCATTATCCGGATGCGGGTATTCGGCATAACATCGAAATCTACTTAAATAATGGACAACTCAACGTTCGCGAACTTGGAAGCAACGAAGACTATACGCGTCTATTCGCCGGTAATGAGAAAAATAAGAAATTACGTGTGAAGATGAGGAAAGATCTCAAAGATGCTTTAGGTCCAAATAATGAAGAAGCTACCAATGAAGTATTGTTTGCAGAACGACAACTCGCCGAGCGGGAAGTAAATAACGAATCTATTCTTGGAGACTCCGAATCTACCGACGCTCAGAAAGAAATAGCTAATAAAGAGTTAATGTCTATCCGTAGGGCAAGAGAATTACTTGAACGTCAAGAAGAAGCTATACTAGAACGTACGTCGCTACGTGAGAGGGTTAAATACATTTTCAGAAAGTATGGAATGACCTTTCTTGCGGTGGTAACTGCTATTGGTGCTATCGTTAGTGTAATAGTTTCCCAATTATCGAAAGCCGTACCGAAACCAGTAAAAGATGGTATCGACAAAGTGGCAGATACAGTAAAGAAGGGGTTAAAAACGGTAGGTGATTTGTTAAAGGAAATGGGAAAGAAACTTGGACAGATACTACCTGGAATGATTGGATCAATTGCGAATTTCATATTTACTATGGCCGGTCAAGCTCTAGGAGTATTAGCAGAGAACGTTTGGTTATTTATCGTAGCTATAGTGGTCATCACAATAGAGCAATACAAACGACGTTAGCGAAATAACGCCCACGCAATTCCAGCTCCTGCAATAGATACTATCGCTAGATTGATCTCATGTTGTGGAACTCGTTGCTTTACGCTATGTGGAACTTGTTTCTTTACGCTATATGGAACTTGTTGATACGTACTATGTGGTAATTTTTTCTTTCGTATCTGTCCTTCCATATCTGGTGGTGGGGGTTTAGTTTGCTCATCGTTGATTGAGTTTGATCCCATTATCATATCTTTCGTAGCTATCTTGAATGCGTTATTGTAGCCACTAATCTTTTGAGTATCGAACAATAGATTGCTTGGTAATAGCCATACTCCTATAGCTATTGCCAGATCTAACTTCTTATTCGTACCATCTATAGCAACCTGATAGTTTTTTACGCCTTTCACTAAGTTGTTTTCAATAATCGTGGCTTCAAGCAAAACTTTGAACTCTAGTTTGGTGCCATAACTACCAATGATTGGTGTAAGCATATTAACTTGTGCACCTAGAATGCAATACGCGAAAGCTTCGACAGATCGATTCAATCTACCTAATCCAGCATCCGTTAATCCCCTACCGATTGGTGGCGTAAACCAATTGTATTGTTTTCCATTAGTCTCGTCACCCCTAATAAAGTGAATCATATTGGAATTAGCTAACTTACCACCCTCATCTTTGAATATATAGAATGGGTCCTTTTGTGTCCATGTGTCCATGTCTGGGGCACTCGACCTTAACTCATACTCATTCTTATCGCCGTACCTGGGGAAGTAAACGAATATGTCGCCTAATCCTTTATTACGACCTCCACGCCATCTGAAGTCTGGTGTTCGAGATAAACCAAATTCGATGCACAAAGTCTCAAGCGCTGCTTCGCTATAGAGGTTATCGATTTGCTTGAAAGAAGAGTCACCAGGTAGAGGTCCACCAAGTTCATATAGAATTCTTCGTATTGTGAAATAAACGTGAAATTGTAGGAACCCTTGAATGATGGGTGGATACGTTTTGAAAATAGGATCAAATAATGACACTCCACATCCAGAAGTTGCACACCACGTTGCAAAATTCAATCGTTGAGGCCAATATTTGAAATCTGGACCTGATAACCAATGGTGGGACTCCTTTGCTGTCATATGCTTTACGACAGTCTCTTTGAATATGTTCGGAACGCCTGCTTTGAACTTTTTCGTAGGTGTGACATATATCCATAGATTAGTTAAATCGATATCTTGTGCTTTTTCAGTAGGTGGGACCGCCGTAATAGGATATTTCACACTTTTATCTAGTGTTAACGTATGTGGAAAACCATCATGCACATCCCACAATGCGTTATCGATGTGTTTTTGAATGGTGGTAGGTAGCTTAGAGACATCATCGCCATAAACCACATAACCATGATTCCCATCTCGAAACCAAATACTAGTTGAATATTTGCCAGGGCCGTCTATATCCGTTGATACATAGAACTGGTGAAAATCTGCATGTGGATATTGTTTCTTAAACTTCGCTAATAGATCGACATTCAACGTTGCGACCTTCTTATTTTCATCGGTAAGGAGCGCTATCTGCTCAGATTTCGACAGTCTTGGTCCACCCCTAGCAATCTCTGCTATGTCCTCTGCAGATAGACCATCATCTTCGTCTGACACAACAAAAGGCATCGTAACTATTGAAGCTATACATATCCATAGTTTATACCTTTAATATATAATGGTTATCTTAAATGTCACATGTCCTACGGCTGACCATACTGTCTACTTCGATAACCCTATTCTTATCAATAATATTTCGCTAGTTGAGGTCACTCTTAGTCACAATTGGTGGAACCTAGCAGAGAAAGGGAGCTTTACGTGGGATAACAATAGTGTAGTGTTTCCATACGAAATTAAGCCGGGACATTATAAGATAGAAACTTTGATAACCTACTTCGATCCCGCAGTCGCGGCTGGTTTCTTGGAATTCATAGACTACTCATTTAGGAAATATTGGCTTATGAAGGTCAAGAAACCAATCCAGTTCACTAAGAATGTCTGCGATTTGTTTGGTATCGAAGTAAATGAAGATGTGACAGATTATGTGACTATCAATAAAGGAAAATACGTCCTGGTGCTAAAAGATATTAATCACATATATATCTACTGTGATGTGGTGGATTCAGATTTCTCACTTCTTGATGGGAAGCCATCTAAAATCCTACATACTTTAAAAACGACATCACACGTTTTTGGTGAAACAACTTATTTTCCACCAACCCTCATACCCATTCGAGCCTTAGGAACGATACGGAACTACATTCGCCTCACAGTTTGCGATGAGAAAGGCAATCTCATAGACTTCAACAAGCAGCCTCTACGTTTCGTATTGAAGCTTGAGTAAATCATACGTATATACAATGGATGGCGATTCGATTCAACCGTTTCCAACAGCACCAGATATCTATCCATCGGGAGCTATAAAGGAACTTAGCGATATAAATGGATCGAGTTTTAGACTGCAAAAAGTCTGTGATACGCTTGCTGAGCTAGAACAACAAGCAAAGCACTACGAAGTTGTTCGCAAAAAATATGCTCGAGCGCGTGGTATCGTTCATGGGATTGCTGTGGCCACAGGTAGCCTGAGTGGCGTTTTATCAGCTTCTGCGTTAGGTTCATCATTTACGGGGATTGGGATACCTGTGGGTATTTCCTTAGGATCAGCGGGGTTCCTGTGTGCCGTCATATCGGCTTCGATGACTGTTGTTAGTAAGAAACTTGGCGTTCGCGTCTCGAAGCATGAAAAGACTGTTATGTTAGCAAAAGCTAAGGCGAATTCCGTGGAAGTCAAAGTCTCAAAAGCTCTAGCCGATTGTAACATTTCAGAAGCCGAGTTCGGAAGCGTTATTGATGAGAAAAGAAAATATGAGACGCTTAAACTCGAAATACGGCAAAAAAACAGACAAGAAAGAGGATCAAAAAACGTAGAACAACTTCGATCCGAGATCCGAAAGGAGATGAGAGCAAAACTTGGCAGTCTAGTGGGGTAAGAATAAATATCTCCTTCGAAAGAAACCAGCATGGATTTCATTTTAACTTCGATAAAAGCAACCGCACTTAATTCGTATAAATTACCGTGTTGTTTTGGTTCATATGCTAATTTCGAGACAACGCGTGGGTGACGCTAATTAACATACGTCAACTGCTTAAAACATAAGTATGATATTTTATCACTGAATACTTCGTCTAGCACACATAGCCCAACGGGTTTGTCGCTGGGACTTGTGATCGAGATGGGAGCCGTTCACGAGTTCTGGTGTTCAAACCTTGGCGGACTATGTGTGGTAGATCGGCTTGTGTTGGGTAAGAAGCTCCCAGCCCAACACAAGTCGTAGCGCGTCTGCCGATGTGGCAGAAGTTAAAGCTGAACTACAGTAGAACGAATACAGTGAAAAGCCGGGCCCGGCAAGAATAAAAACCTCTCTAGGAACAAAAAGGAGAAAGAAGGAAAAAGGTGAAAGTGGGTTCCTAGAGAGGTTCTGGTGACACCAGTTTTGGTATTTTGGTTTTTCGGTTTTTTTCCTTATTAAATTTTTTTCTTCTTACTGTCTTAGACTAAATTCTTGAATGAGTACATATCAACGGATGTCGTTCTCACGAATTAGCCGTTTTGGAAATGAGTCGGAAATTAAATAGGAAATGAGTCGTTAAACTTTTGGTTAAGTAATCGCACATATGTTATTCGAGGTACATACTGAGAAAAAAAATACAAATTAAACTTTATCACTATTTAGACCGTGTCTCGTATAGATGGGCTCAAAGTGGGAATTGTAAGCAATCAACTCATTGATAAAACGCACGACCGAACCCTTATGTATACCACACCGTTTAACAACGTCAATAAGAGACATACGAGATCCCGAACGATGTAGTACCTCGTAACTTGCTCCAACGACTTTAGTTCGAAGTATAGAGCTGATACCTATATTGTTTTCTATTGCCGTATGAACAATCTCATAGACTATTTGTTGGACATTCTTAGGTACTCCTTGGGGGTCGAGTTTAGCAAAAGTCGTTGTAATGTGAGGAGCTATTCGATCGGTATTTAAATCTATATCGATCTTATCGTCATCATGTAGAGAACGTATAAAGACATTTCCACGACATATGCTTTTATCGTTTAGTTGCATAAAACGAGCGACCTCTCCTTTAGATCTAATGAACCCACATTGTATACATGCTTGATAAAGTATAGCAGCTAAAATAGTTCGTTTCGCATAGCTACGTTTGATACAAACTTTCTGTACTTGAATGAATGCATCGGCTACGATTACTAATACATTTGCGGGGAACAAGAGGTCGTAATTTTGTTTATAAATAGTGTTGTATGCCTTTAGTTCTCGCATTATCGTTCGTAGTTGCAATTCTTTGTTATCGCTTTGCTTTGGGATTGTGCGGTCTAGATCATGTTGATACCGAAAGCTATCCGGCCCTACTATGCGTAACCTAGTAGTAAGATTGGTAGTTGTTTCTTCACATGATTCCGTCTCGGAAATAAGACCACAGGTGGTACATATGAATTCCGTTCCTTGCATTTCCATCGGGCATAGACATTCGGAACATGTTTCACCAGTGTTAATATGTAACCGTGGTTTGATATGTAGGCTTGCACAAATTTCTGGACCAAGTAATCTGATAAGATCATCCATACTAGTTGTATACCATATGCCTGTCAATTGTCCAATTGTTCGTTTGTTAAAAAAAAAATGAAAAAAATGAAGAGAGGTCGCATAACAATTTCTCTTCATTCTTTTTCTTCTTTTTTTCGTATCGTGATTTCTACTTATCCTCCGATTCTACCACATTTAGATCTTTCTCACTGATGGAGAGGTCATCCAATGCATTATCGAGATCGTGAATGTCCACCACATTTTGATCTTTTTCCGCTTCCACTACATTTAGATCTTTCTCCGATTCTACTACATTTGAACACGTGATATTCGCTGACTCGTTAGCTCGCTTCTTATCAAGGTTCTTCTTATTGCGAATGGTACGGCGTTGAGGTGCACCACATTTTGCACAAAGTTCGTGAGCAGTACGACAGCCTCGACCACACGTCAAACATGGAACGAATATAGCACATCCTCTTCCTATCTGGAAGTTATGTTGAGAGCAATACTCTGACGTCTTTGAACACTTACTTATACATTTCGTGGTCTTTCCTCGCATCAACCAATCACAAGTTCTTGTCTCAATCATCGTGCAATATACCTATATACGTTAATATATGTCTAATTGGTATCTTAGTTGTGACGTCTACGTTGAGGTTCTTCAATTATACGCACTTGTCTAATCTGTGTGGTATTAATACGTACTAAGATAACAGCATACGTTAATATCGTGAAGTAGAGAATGTATGTTAGTACCATGGATGGATATACTGTAAACTAATCATTCCTTTAATAGGTGTTAAAATGTAAAAAATACAATGAAAAAATAGCACAACGAAACTGCTCCAATCCGGAAAAAAGCTGTAGAAACCGATTACTTAATATAATTTATAAATACAATAAATAAACTATAGTAGTATAGTAATTGGCGTGTTTTGGCCCACGTTGTATTTTTTAGTTGTTTTTTCATCTAATGGACCCCGAACGAAGTGAGGGCTGAACGAAGTGAGGATGTCCATTAGATGAAAAAACAACAAAAAAATACAACGTGGGCCAGAACCGCCAATTACTATACTACTTATATGTAGAGTAGATGCGCTTCGGGGACAGAAGTTTTTCTTTCTTCCTATATCTATGGCGCTCCGGTTCTCGGAAAACAGTTCCTTGCCTTTACTTGTAGTGGAATAGGTACATAAGGTAAGTCAAGGCCTCGTAGGTTTTTAGATACTGTTTAATGCAACAGCAAGTAAAGGCAAAACTACGATAACTTACAGCTAGTCTGTGTCACCAGAACACAAAGTAAAAATGTTAGACTTGCCACAAGTCAAACTCGCTATAAATGTAAAAACTTTCGTTCTTGAAAAATAAATCTGATATTCCAAAGCCACTAAATTTATGTAACTCTATTTTTTTGAACACCCTGCGTGCCCTGCGTGCCCTGCGTGCCCTGCGTGCCCTGCGTGCCCTGCACCCTGCGTTTTACTCCGTCCGATAAAATCTCAAGGACTATGAACTTAAGTTTGCAATTCATTAAAATTTATTAACAATATTCGAGTACTTATTACCTCCAGTTAGCCTTGAAACCCGAAGGTTATTTGGAAGTGATTATACGGCGTATGCTCGTAGCTCGGACATGATATAAAACTGGCGGGGAAACTTGAAAGTTTATATTTTATGGCGGGTGATTAGACTGGTTCCAATATTGCTAGACAAGCTGTAGACTTGCTCCAAGTCGAACCGAACTTGCATATGATTGGTTCGCATATTGAGATTTATATAAAGCCGCTTCTAAAATAGAATCTAAATCCTACTATTTGAGACGATTTAGATGGATAGTTATTTCTTTGAACTGTGCCGCTTTTGGTCTCAATTACATCGGCGTCTGGCGTAGTCTAGAAATGGACCGTTCGTTTTCAAAACGTTTTTTTCGGGTGATAGTATTTTCGTTCTTTCTCAGTTCTCAGTGCAGTCTTATTTTATTTGAAACCATACACAATATCAAGGCCAACGACTACGTCCCTGCCCAACGGACGCGGCTGGGATTCGACCTCCCGCACTCTAGACGTGAGCTAACAAGTGAGGTCGTCCAGTCCATAGGCTTTTCCGCTCTTTCGCCCACCCTTATTTTTTATCTGATGCAAAGATTTTCCCTCTTTCGCTAGAAAATTGATAAAAGTTAAATTCTCAAGGAAACCAAAAGTGTAGGTTAAGTGGTGTCATGCCTAATATAATTTAACTCAATGGGACTCGACGATTTGACAATCAGAAAATAATTGTGTCGCCAAATATCAAGATACCATATTTCCTTGCTTCTCAAGTATATGACATACAGTTCGTTTGAAGACATTCGACTACTGAGGTTTTGAATTTATAGGAACTCATGAGAAATTTGATAGATTTCGTAAGAGTGTTTTTGAACTTCTCTTTATCGCTACAACTTGAAGTCTTTTTAAGTGGTTTCCCATGTCACTGAAAAACGAACGTGTCGCCTGGAATCTTTAGCTTGGCCAATTTGACCGAGGACCGATAAAAGCCACATTTGAGATAGTTTCCCGATAAAGTTTATACTTATCGGCTAAGAACACCTTAGCAACTCGTTTCACGGCACATGTTTTACGAATTTTAGCTTGGAATTCGTGATCGATAGAATCTCGAATTGTATAGTAGACTGAAATTCTCGCTCGTCCGGTAAGGTTATGATCTATAATCTTTGAGTCCTCGTACCTCAGAAAAACGAGGCTTCTCACCTAATTAACAGCAACAACAACCCTATTAATAACGCCGTAGAATGTCCACGATGAACACTGCACCGGCTGCCCTTCCCCTCCCCCCGAGGGGGTGTGCATGGGGGAACTCCCGCGGCTATTTCAGACCCGGCCGTCCGGAATGAATATATCATGGATTTTCCATAACCCTTTTCAGACCTATATATAACTCCGAAAATATTTACCCTACTTCCACGCATCACTTAAAGCTGCCTTTGATCGCGTCATCTAATCCAATCCAGAGCAGTGCAAAATTAGATTTTTAGCCGTGATTTGTTCTCTTTCTCTGCAGTCGAACTATTTTGAAGATCAACGGTCAAAATAACAAGAGAAACTAAGAGAAATCAATGAACATGTGCGCTCGCATACTTCCATGTCAAAATCATATCCTATTCCGATCCAGATTAAAAAGGCAAAAACTGTAAACCGTCTATTTCAAGACTACAGCAGCCTTTGGGGCACATACTTGTATAAACACTGGTACATAATCAACTAAAGGCGATTGAGGTATGCTAACCGCGCGCCGTGGAAAGCGAGTAGCAGCTGACGTTTCGAGCGCTAGCCCTTCGTCAGAGCAAAAATGAGAGTATAAAAATAACATAAAATTAACACACTATTTTTAACGTCTGTTAACATACATCGTGCACCCGTTGTAGCCTTTCTTAAGGACTTTTGTATATCAGTATAAAAATAACATAAATAACGTATCAGTGAAAGCAAGTGAAGGGCATTCATTTATAGTACCAAAATGTCGACGGGGCGGCTCGGCGGTCATTTTGAAAATGACCCCTAAAAGATACGCATAAATTAAAGGACGTTTATTTGACCCCTGTAAGAGAACCTTTAATAAATCAAAAGGTACGAATCGTAAGGGGAGAACACAGTGATTACCATCATAGTATAGGTCAAAATTGGCGCATGCCTATATATACACGGCATAAAGTCCTGCAAGGATGGGTGAACAACGACTGACAGTTACTGCCAAAGTGCCTTAGGTGTTTTCTAGCTTAGAATTCGATGCCAGACTAAATGATCACGGAAATAAAAACGCCTTTTCCTGGCATTTTATGGTCAGGAACTCATCCACCCTTTTTCCGGTTGACATGTTTGGATTCTTTTATACTCCCGTTGGGGAGGGGTGTAATTGCCGCCCCAAGTTTCGAGCTGTTGATGAACTAGGGTTATAAATTTTGGCCTCAGTTTTAATTAGCCGTCTGAAATTGACATGGAAATAATGAGACCACAAATGTTCATTGATTTCTCTTCAGTTTCTCTTGTTATTTCAACATAATCGAGAAAGAGAACAAATCACAGAACAATTATTTGCATTAGGGTACAGATTTTCGGGAAAAGGTATGGGAAATCATAAATTCTGGGCGTCCTTTTCCTCGTACATGCAGCTTCCTGACAGAATGTCGTGTTTCAATCAGTCAGTATACCCTGGTTCCAGAGGGGCGCAGGTACGAATATACTGTAATGTGCCGCGATCGAAAGTGTTTTGATTGCGACTCGTGCTGCTGGTCTCGCTTCGCTCGCCCCGACGATTTCGAGCCTCTGGTATCCAGGGTATCAGTTGTATTGATTAAAGATCAACACGAACAAGGCTAACTCCTCTTGGAGCACGGTTATCGCAAATGTATTAGATATATTAAAATGGCACCCACACACTCCAAAGCTCCTCTATAAAGTATGCCAAACATGAATGGTTTCAACCTCCGTATCTAGACAGTTGTTGACAGGTTTCTTTACACGTACATATGTATATTATCGGCGTATCGGCGACTTAAGTCCACGAGACCTCGGAGTCCGGCCCTCTGAAATAAGCTGATTTTGACCTTGCACTCTTGGAGTCTGTCTGACGATTTCCATGTCTTTTGGCGGTCCTTAGGTTGTCTGGACCAGAAAGTTAGTCGACAGATTTCTCCCGGCTCGAACCGATTTGCTGTTTATTGGAAACTTTTGACCCACAATGTGAGATCTGTGACAAGATTGGGTGGATATGACGTCATAGCTTAGAATTCCTCCACTCCGTCTAAAGCTTGGCATTTCCTGGAGTCGAGGGGGAAAATCCATTTATTTGCATGTAGCACGGAATATTTTTCTGACAATCCTCTTTGGCCGCTCTCACAATTCTTGGTCAGCGGGAACTTGGCTCTAAAATGCACGTGGTATATTGTAACCAACATGGCGGATTCACTCAGGAGCTCCAAAGTCAGTCTGCATTCTTAACAGGCCTTCGATTTTCGCTTTGATGGCAACCTCAAAACCAGAGCAGCTCGTCGAGTTATGTCTCAATGTCATTGGGAAACATGGCCGAGGACTTGCACCAAAAAGTTTGATAGGTAAGGAGATTTACAAAACGGTTTAGCTTAATTAAGCTTATACTTGTGACATTTCCAAGAATAATTTGTACTAGTAGGCATCAAGGTTAACATATTTACTCGAAGCGGCTTTACGTATTTTGAAGAAGATTGTTTTGCCTTTCTTACAGAAACACCGAGGCATTTACTAATGCAAATTCTGCAGAGTTTGAGCCCGTTTGAACTGGAGCGTTTGGAAGAGGAAAATATCCATGACCTTACCGGTAAGTGCTTGAAAATCTTACGACATGGCGCATGATGCAGTAAATTTATTGGCTTTTCTTCAAGTTTTCTTGTATTAAGCAATAGAACCGGGCGTAGAAGCCCATCCTTTAGATTTACAGTTAGATTTAATGTTTTAATAAGGTTTTTAGCCTACAATACATGTATCTTCGAAACGAAATGGAAATCGTATTGGAGTAAATATAATTGTCTTCTTGTTTTATTACAGCTTGATATTTATACTGGTGCTATTTTCTGTAATTCGTGACTGGTAAAATACGATGTTCTGGAAAGTTCTGTAGTAGGTTTTCCGAGAATGGCGCTGTTAATTAGCATTTTAGATAAAAAATAGTGTGATTCAATACCTACGGCTACGTGAGTGATGAATGAGTCATGCTCTTTGATTGATCGATACTTTTTTACCGGTCGTTTGTCAATTAATGAAAACGGCAGTAATCGAATATGCATGCTACTTGTTTTTACTGTTGAAATGCAAAGCAGATGGGGCAGTAGGGTGTTATTTTTACTGCTTAAATTTAAGAGATTTAAAGGTTACCTTACAAAGTTTATAAGATAAGCTATATAGTGCTCTGAGAAGTAAGGGAAGAGGTCAAAACAATGGTACTCTGTTGGGACCCAATTTTGATGGAAGGGGGGTTGTACCCGGAACCCACCACCTATTTTGGCAAAATCTAGATTTTTGACCGCAAATATCTTCTTGAATAAAATACTTATTGAAGAAGTAACTATATTAATTTTCTAGTTTCTACAGGCAGAGAAGAACTTGTGTGTGCATTAAAATCAGGTATCCCTATTAAAAAAGATGTAGGGGGTATTACCTGCCACCAACCACCTCCCCTGACAAAATTGGGTCCCATTTGAAATCCATTGTTTAGACCTCTTTCCTAAGTGGTGCTCTCTGGATTAGGCCTGGGGCCACGTGTTTGTCTTCATTGAAAATTTGTTATGAAAGACAGGTTCTTCCTTTAGTTGCAAGCATAGAAAAACTAAAATGAGTCTGCTTATTGCCACTTCAAATACATACAGAGAAATGGCATAGCTCATTAAGATAGTTGAACAGAGAGCAGCTGCTTGATTATATACAGTTCCTGTGTGACCTCGAGCACAGCTCTACCCAGTTTGAATTACCATAGCTTAGATTGGTTGATGAGAAGTCTTAAGGGCATAAAGAATAAAAAAGGTACTGAATGAAACAAAATATGGCTTAATTGCAGAATACCCTGCACTTCAGAATAATTATGTGGTTAGGGTTTGTTAACCCTTTAAGCCCCAAGGGATTTTAACTGTTTTGGCTCATTCTAGACTGCAACAAACCCTCCTCCCTAAGAAAGTGAGGTTAGTGCAAACATGAAACTCTAAATTTTATGTGAAATATGCATTTTTGTGAGAAAATTTAGAATCTGAGGATAATTTTTTTTTATGTAACTGTCATTTTAGTCCCTTTTTCTGAAGTGAAATAATGTCAACTATAGTTAACTTATGCAAAGAAAGGAGGATTTAGATGAAATTATTCATTTTTAATATCATTGCCTAATGCAGTTCAATAGGATCATTTGTCTATACATTAAGGTGTGTGGGAATCTCAGGGCATTGCTCTTTGAACTTAGTCAGACTTAAACCCTCAAAGCAAGTAACCAGTAATAGTGCCATATGGCCCTCTTGGGAGTGAAAGGGTTAAAATGGTTGGGTAAGCTTTGTATTGAAACAATGGAAGGAAATATATACTACAGGCATCTATTGTAATGTATGCCCAACCCCAAAGTAATCTCCAGGCTTGAGTTCCTTGAAGTCAGATTAGCATTAATCAATGAGAGTCCTTTGAAAGTCCTTAAATTGAAAAACAATCCTTGAAAAGTCATTGAATTTCTTCATATGGCCTTGTACTAATGGCCTTGATATTAGTCATTGAATTTGCCCATAGTAATAGAATATGTAAGAGCCTCTGTACAAAATACACAGCATTAAAATAATACAATACTTCTGATGTCGGCCTGCTTAGCTTGCCATCTTGGAACTGACAAAGAAGGTCGCTGTAAGGCAAGCACAATAATATTTCTCTTGAGCCTTGAAAAATGAATTCCTGTGGCCTTAAAAAGTCCTTGAAATAATGTCTGATTATTCTATAATTGAACCCTGTTAATTCTGGATTAAATTTTAACCATGGATTGTGGTTCTCTAGGTAAAAGGTGTGTTAATTCCTTTATTCTATTATTACAAGGAGAATGTACTAATTATTCCTCATCAAACAATAATTTTTTTAACACCAAATCAGTAGTCTACAAGTTAATAAATCGAACTAAAGATTACTCTTTATCCTGGATCAGCTTGAACCCCTATTAAGTTATTCCAGTATCAACAGTATGCCCATGTAAGCATTGGTATGATTTTTTAAATTGTCGATTACTTTTGGGATAAAAATTAGGTCCACATCAGCATTACTGTATTTCGTCACATATGAACTGCACTTCATGTATAAACACACCTCATATAAGCCACACCTCATGCATAAGCAGCACCCCTAACTGTAGCCTGACAAATGGGAACCTGCTTTGCAAAAAAGCCTATGTAAAAACTCACATATATACAGTATAAGCACACCCCAACCTCGGGAAGAAAAATATTTTGTTTGAGTTCATAAATGCTCATACTTGAAGCAAAACTTCAAAAGACACATATGGTTAGATCTTTCCTTGTCATTCCTTGTGTGTACATTTATTTTAACCTGCTGTCTTTAAATCACTTGAAAATTCTTCTGCTTTTATTCTCCCATTAACTAATAACATTTAAGGAACATAATTCCTTTGAGCACACAATACATACATACATACAATGTACAAATGTACATAGACTTTATTTATACGTATAGGAAATCATATGGTTTTGAGTGCAATTTGGGATAAATTTGAACAAGTGAGTTTTCAAAGAGTATCAAAATTGCATGAGCCCACTGGGCGAGTGCTATTTGAGCTCTTTGAAAACTCACAAGTTCGAATTTATCCGGAATTGCACGAGAATACCATATGATTTCATTTTAATCATAATTTATACTCTACAAATTTACTTGAATCTTCAGACGATCTTCGGAAATATTGGAACAATTAAAGCACTGTTGATGAAGTAATGCTACAGCATCTAAAATGTTAATGTTTAGTACTGTCAAATGAATTTACATGGTTAGACATGTTTTGCCGTAACCACAGCGCAGCATAGTCAGTTTTAAGCATTCGGAAAATCATCAGAAAAAATCCCTTTACCAAAACATGACTGTGAACAACTTTGTGTACTTTGATTTGATTCTGGAGCTTTTGTTTTCAAGTTATAGATTGTCAAATTCCTGATTTTGAGTGCAATTTCAACCAAACAGTGCAATAATATTTGGGATAAATTGCACTGCTCTCAGCCAATCAGAATCGAGACATTTTGTTGAGTATCTGATTATCGGATTTACAGAGTAGCTACAGAATAAGCTAATATCTCTGAGAAGAACTCACAAGAAAGTAATATTTTCTGGCAAAACTATATGCACATGTTTCCAAGTACATGGACATGTGTCCAAGTACATGTCCTTTTTTGCTCTGACGAAGGGCTAGTGCTCGAAACGTCAGCTGCTACTTGCTTTCCATGGCGGTTTGTATACCTCAATCGACTTTAGTTGATTATTTACCAGTATTTATCTTCCCTGCTGACGCAGACCAACACTAGTTTTTACAGGAACTAGTTATCTATTGTATATCCAAGTACATGGTCTGCCGTCTTGGATTTCCAAAGGGAGGGGGCCTTGGGTGAGTGTTTTCTTAAATGTCTGACCAAGCATGAGCTACATTTGTACCAAACCTGGACATGAACTCGATGAAAATGATTATGGACTTTCACAACACTATAGGAACCATTTGATGAATTAGCAGAGAAGATTACAATGGACAGCTAGCTTCTTTGCGTGAATCCTTGAATTATTAAATCACACTAATATAGTTAGTTAGTTATATAGTTAGCAGAACAACTAGTTTGGAAAAATAACCTAGGTTAAAAAATTTCAACATAGTTTAAAAATTTCAACCTATGGTAGGTTGAAAAAAATTCAACCTGAAATAAAATTTACCTGCAACATATATACAATAAAAGTATATTTTAGATATGATTTCTGTGCAAAACGTAAACAAATCTTTGCAACTCAACAGCTTCAAGACTACTGATAACCAAAGCATCATTTCATGTGGGTTTCCATGAGATTGCTTCACAAGTAATAAGCCAATGACAGCCTGCTTTCCCGTCATGTTTCTTTTCGGTGTAATTTCTCATTGAAAATTAAATGCTTTGGATTTTTATTTTCACTAAATTGTAGAATTCACTTTCAACATTTCTAAAATATCATTAATATTTGTTTCGCTAAAATGATTGCATAAAGGGCTCCTGATACCGTAATTGACTTGTGTGACCTCTAAAAAGAATACTGGTAGGTGAAAATTGACAAAACCATCATTTCATTGGCTGAATTTTTTTCATTGATACCTAAATAAACGCAGGAAAATGGTGCTTTTGAAGTTTGGAACAAAATGTACATGCAGTAATGGACAAGATTTGGCTTTAAAAGTAAAAAGTTGCATTTAGCTATACATGTATGTACTTATAGTACTTTAGTAAAGTTTTATTTGCAAAGTGAAACTAATGAAAAATGTTTGCTACATGTACAGTATCAATGGGCCCAAATTAAGGCAGCTAGACAACCCTTTTAAAGGATTAAGGATTGACCCTGATTTCCTGCCCTAAATGATAAGTATTTTAGTGGTCATGTTACATGTACAGTGCTTATGGTAGGATGCGAAAAAATTATGTGGGATTTTTTTGGCGAATTATGCGGGAAACATCGCAAATTATGCGGGAAATTATGCGGGATGACGTCATACATTTTTTAGCACAAATTTATTTTATCGTGTTTCACTTCAAAAAAGCCGCAAGTTGAATAAGAGAGATGGTTAATTGTCTCAAATCCATTTTAACTAGTATCCCTTTGTGTTCAAATCTATGTACTAGAAAGTCTATGTTAAACGTCAACTGATCCTAAGTATTCGTAAAATTCTTGATGCAGCAAGATTATCAAGCCTAGTTTACTAGCGTTATGGTCATAGGTTTTATTTCAGGTTAGTATGAAAATGTTATCTACTTTGTAGAAATGTCTTCAAAAGACGTAATTATCATTTCAGTAAGAAAACCAGGAAACAAAAAACCAAGCAGGTTTTTGAAATGCTGTTGTAGTTGTCGCCTTATTGCAGATGCGGAAATCGACACGTTACTTTGACAGACCGCTAACCAATTTAGCGGTAAGGGACTAAGGGAAATAAGGTTTAACTGATGGGGGTGCCGTCGCTTTTTGAATCAATTTTTAAATACTGTACAGAATTTAACTGACCCAAAACAAGAATTAATAGTAGCGGTCGTTACTAGAGCTTACGCAGCATACGCGAAAACGCCGTTCGATGTACCGTATGAGCATAGACTAATAAACGAAAGTTGATATTTCCTTTACATTTATTCTGTCTAGGCCTAGCTATAATCTTCGACGATCATGTCCATATAGACAGCTGTCTGCACTAACAGTTTTAGAGCTGAAACATTTATCGCTTCGTGACGTTTCCGTTTAATTTCTCTGTTGATTCTCTTACAACAAATTATCCATGTTTTTAAACCATAATTAAACTCGCAAATCGCTATGGAGGAACTTGATCTGAAAAGAATTCACGTTTTCCCGCTGAAAACGTAAAAACAGAGTTTTTTTCTATTCCAAATTGTGATTCGCCACTTAGGAAACTTGTCTCTAGATTTTCCACCAATAATGAGACACGTTCTATCGAAATTTAGACAACAGGCCCCCACGGTTTTCAACATACAACGCCTTGTTATTCCCGTTGTGAATCGTCGTTTCGATTGCTCAATGTTCGACGATTTGGGAAGGAAATATACTGTTAACTTCGGATAGATTGGGTAAGAGTCTTTGAGAAATAGCGAAAATAGATACCCGTTTTATGATTTTCTATAAATTTCTCCAAATTATGCGGGATTATGCGGGAATTGGCAGATTATGCGGATTATGCGGAGCAAGCCAAATTATGCGGGTCCGCATCCGCGCATAATTCCATAAGCCCTGCATGTAGCTATTAATTCAGTATAGAATTGCATGAGTTATAAATAGTGTAAGCTAACTTTTAGTTTGGTAGTACTGGACAAGATTTTGCTTCAGTCAAAAGTTGCATAACATTGTATTTGCTGACTAGTACATATAGTAGTCAATATTATTTTTTGCAATTAAGTAAAAATTAAAAAAAGTGTGGCAAATGAGTTGCTGTATTAAGGCAGTCTTGGAGTGACCCTGATTTCCTGTCCTCTGTATCTGTATGTTTAATTGGTAAAGCTTGTTGCATTACAAAACTGATAGTGGCAGACAGTGCCTTTACATATTTACAAAATTACATTACATATATTTAGAAAAATATGGTGTCTATTTAAGACTTACATATAGATTCAGTCGAGTTAATACAAATATATGGTTATGATAAATAATAATGACATGATTGAGTCAGACATACATGTAAGTAGGTATTACTAGTCTGACATTATTATGCATGTTGTTTAGGAAAGCCATAGTTTTTTTAGAAAATGTATCTATGTTAGGGGACATAACTAAGTCCTTTGGAAGAGCATTCCAGATGGGAACAGTCCTGGGAAAGAAATAGAATTTAAAAACATTGGTCCAAGTCGAAATATGTTTGTATTTCAAGTTGTGCTTACAGCGTGTGACTGACTTTGATGCAAGTGTGAGATAGTCATTAAGGTCAGTTGCGTTAAAACCATGAGAAGCCTTATACATAAAGTTCAGATGGAGACATTTGCGACGCACTGAAAATAAGGGCCATTCTAGGTTTTTGAGCATAGCACCAACACTAGACTCTCTGGACTAAACCGGACTCTCTGGAGTAATCCATAAGTGGAGGATGGTTGAAGAGAAAATCAAGAATTAAAAATGTATATTCTGCATTAGGTAGTTGTAGAGATGTAGGTGTGTCATATGCATAAACGTAACTGCAGCAGACTGGTATTCTATTACTTACCAGGTAATCACTGTGACATATACATGTATAGACCTCCTGTACATGTATATTATAAATATACAATCCCCGTATGTTGTATATCCTCCCTTTCCATGTCATGCCCATCCCCCCTCATGGACAGTTCCCTAAAAAGAAAAGATTTCAATTGTAACTTGTAAGAAATTAATCTGCCTTGTTATTGATATGGGTACAGTAGCTTTGTTTTATGGTTTGGTATTAATATTTTAAAATTACCTCTTAATTTCCAATATTAAAATGATGTACCACCAGAAAATAACCTGTCACATCCTGCTGGAATTCATCAATACAAACAATTACATGGTTCAAACTACTTGCATTGAAAAACACAGGTATATCAGCTCATACTATTGGCACTATTGGCAGACTAAATTGATGTGAAAACAGTTTGCACTGACTGAGCCCATTCTGGGTCAATGTTTGCTCAAATAACCAAATTATCAAGAAAACATGTCTCTATCAATTTCAAACCTGCCCATCTCCCCCTCCCCCAGGTATTTGACATTTTGGAATTGTCTCCTTAGCTATGGAAATGCCCCACCATGGGGCTTTGGAACAAGTGCAAATCTCTTATAAACATTGACGTAAAATTTATTTGTATATTTGACTCTTTCGGACAAATTTTCTTTGCCCCCCCCCCCTAACCCAACCCCCCAGGACAGACTGAGTTGTCAAATGAAATACAGTAGAAATACATAATCAACCAATCAGCTGCCTCTTATATGCTGATGATTTAGTCATATTGTCAAAAACTGAAAAAGGGTTACAGAATCAGTTTCAGTACTTATATAACTATTGTAATATGTCCAAGATTAGTGTAAACTTAGAAAAAACTAAGATACTGATATTTAACAACAATAGTAAAATAATGAATAATTACCAATTTTATTATAATAACACGAAACTGTAAAATGTAAAATCATATACATGTAAATATCTTGGTTTGATGTTCACCACACTCGGGACCTTCGATTTAGCAAGGCAAGAATTGAAGAAAATAGCACTCAAAGCATTGTTTAAATTATGCAGAGATATGGGTAGATATTTTAGATCTGATATTACGTTAGCGATCAAATTATTTGATACCCTTATTAAACCCATATTACTGTACGGTAGTGAAATATGGGCAGTAGATATAAAGAAAAAAGCTGACAAAGACCCAGCTGAACTGGTGCACCTTAAATTCTGTAAAATATTACTACATGTAAGTGAGAGTCAACAAGACAGCTACAAATAACGCATGCAGAGCGGAATTAGGAAGATTACCTATAAAAATTGACGCAATTCATAGAAGTATCAAATTCTGGTCAAAATTCATGATGTCAGATAAAACAAAGCTTTCGGATCAGGTGATACTTGATGGTCTTTATTGTAATCACCCGCTCAGCTGGACAGAAAAACTCCAATATGTGATTGAGAGAAATATTGGGATATGGCTATATTTGGTGTGAAAACCATGCAATTCAAATGAGTACTGATTGGAAACTAATTGATCGTTTGCATTGATGTCACAAAAAAAATTGCCTCAAGAAAAAACTTAAATTAGTAAAATATTTTTAATGCTGTGTATAGAGCAGGTAAAAATATAGAAATGACCGAAATTTTGGAGCAATAGAGTACTTCATAACCGAGCTGTCGGCCAAATAATGTTCGAACAATTTGTGTAATTAGTATGCGGCGGCCATGTTGGTGTACAGCTTTAGTACACCAAGATGGCGGCCAAAAACGTACTCTACAAATAAAGCTGTTTTCCCATCAATATGATCAGCATGCATTCACTTGAAAACACTTTAGATATCACTTTTAAAGGTTTATCAAGTCTAAAATTTGAAATTGGCCGAAATATATGGATTTCCTTGACATTTAGGAAACACGCTGACCTGGGCTGTCGCAAAATTCAAAGTACTGTAACTCAAAAACAAATCACTGTATCGACGTCAATTTTTCGAAGAATACTGAGAATACCGATATCTAAATCATATTAAAAGAACAGCTTCATATACATGTATCTCATAGTTTAGATTTTAGAGTTTTGATGACGTCACATGCAAAGGATCTATACTTAGACAGATGAAACAAAGACTCTGTGATATTGAATTTCAAACTTGGATTGAGGAAATTCACAATGATCAACGCAAAAATTTGGCACAAAGTAATAAACTTAGAACGTATAGAATATTCAAAACAGACCACAATCAAGAAGAATACCTGGTCAATATCTCTAACATTAAATACAGAATAGCACTAACAAAACGTCGTATCAGTAATCATTGTCTTCAAATTGAAACGGGTAGACATCAAAGGCCCTACCAAAAATCAGAAGAAAGAATTTGTCCAAAATGTTTTAAAGGACCCGAAGACGAAAAACATTTCTTAATAAGATGCCAGTTCTATGCCACAAGATGCAATTCTTTTTTTAAAGACCTAGAAAAATCCCTAAAAAGAAACTTAAAACACTTGAGTGATGACAAGGTATTCTTACTAATGATCAATCCCCCAAATACGGTGCAGAAAATGATGGCAAAATATATTTACGAAAGTCTTAAAGTTAGGAACAAATAATTGAACCCGTGTTGTATGTATCATATACTGTAGCTATTTTAACTTAACTTAATTAAGGTAATTATATATTATTGTTATTTGGATATTTACCGATGTAGTTCAATCTACAAGGTCCAAATAAAGTTATGTCTATGTTTATGTCTAAATGGCCTTTTTCTTTTCTTTTTTTTGTGGGGGGGGGGGGGGGGGGGGAGGCATTGGCAGATTTGGAATTGTTAGAATCAATACTGCTGATTACGTACACATGTGCATTAACATTTGATAAACACTAACATATTTAGTTTGACCTTGCAGTATGGAAATACAATAACCTATTGTGGCATCGAAATATGCCCTAATATTTCGTCCACAGACATTATCTGATCCGAGAAGAGAACAGTTCCCGAGAGCGAAGCTAGAGGGAATCTGAGCTTTGAGGATCAGATAATGTCCAAGGACAAATATCAGGGCATATTTCGATGCCACAATGTAGGTTATTGTTGTTATCATCCTTCAAATATTTTCTTTGATGCGTGCTTATACAACGCTCACAGGTACAATGTAGTTTGGCCATGCTCAGTGTACAATACTGACTAATGTTGGTGATTACACATGCATGTGTCAACAATGACTTCACACTTTGCACATGTGTACACTTTGCACTTTCAGACTGTAGAACTTAAACTATATACCCATGTTTATAAACTACACTCCAGTTCCTTCAGAGCATTTAAATTATTCTTCAAGTGAGGTCAAGGCTGCCTACAGAATATTGAGTGTCCATTGTTATTGCAGAATACTTTCTTAGCAATGTTGGTAGATTAATGAATTATTGTGCATGTAAGCTTATATAATAATATGCATAACGGCAAGATGCACACACGTATAGTGTTTAAAAAGCTAAATATTCGCAACTCACACAAGACACTGTCAAATATTTCTCTTCAGGTATGAATATAAAAACAATATTTGTAGTATCTTGATGTTTGTAGTTTTCGTACAAAGAAAAGACTGTCATCTGTTCAAGGAAAAGCACAATCCAATACAGCGAGCATGCCAATGGAATATTCGATCGCAGATTCACTTGGTTTGTCGATATATAGTTCAACACAAATTATGTCAGAGTGGATTTGACTGTTCAACTTTGTATATACATGTATGTACGTCTTCAATCGTGCCAACAAAACAGACCATGGTTAACTTGATATAGTTTGGACATCAGACTGCCAATGCTCCAGAAGTAGTACACACTTGCCTTGGGCATTGAATTTTTTAAACATCATTGCATTTGAATGGGGAAAATAATTTATTCTAAAAAGTACAAACATGAGGATGGTCGATTTCTTTTGCCTGGGAAAGCACAGGTAGCCCACACATGACCACAGGGAATCCACTGCTTTTTAAGCACTGTGTGTGTACATGTATATCTTGCCATTATGCATATTATGTTCACTGCATTTAGGCAAATTAAGAGTTGATCTATAATCACACTTGGAGTTGGATAAGTCAGGAACTTTTATTCATCGAACGCATACTAATATTGCAGTGGACTCCCTGTCGTCATGTGTGGGCTACCTGTGCTTTCCCAGGCGAAAGAAATCAACCATCCTCATGTTTGGACTTTTTAGAATAAATTATCTCCGCCAGGAAACTGGTAACTATAGAATGCTCGCTCAACATTGCTTGACGTTCGGTGCATGGTTTCTTTGTCTTATTTTCTTATTTATAATAAATCGTACTTGCAAACTTTTTGAACATCATTGCATTTGAATGGGGAAAATAAGACAAAGAAACCATGCACTGAATGTCAAGCAACATTGAGTAAGCATTGTATAGTTACCAGTTTCCCGGCCAAGATAATTTATTCTAAAAAATACAAACATGAGGCGGACATACACAAATCTCGATTTCTTTCGCCTGGGAAAGCACAGGTAGCCCACACATGACCACAGGGAGTCCACTGCAAGATTAGTATGCGTTCTACTTTGTTGAACGCAAAAATTGGAAAAAATTGTGGTGAACTATGACAGCTTATAGAAACCTCAAGCTCGTAGTTTATTTGTTAAATATATTTTTTTACTTTTCAAGGCATTGATACTGACAGCTTGTGGCAGCTACACTACAGTCAACAGTGGCGTCACAAGGGTCGTTGGCCAGAGGCTTATTATCAGGTAGCTAAGAAAAATAGCAGATTACCAGAGAAAATTCCATGGAGGTACTTGTACTGGCAGAGACATTTCCAGGAAGTCGTTAACAGCACTGAAGCTAAGACAGGTGAGCAAAAATTTGGTTCCTCATCTCAAAGTGCCCTTGTCATTTTACATAAAACAAATATGGTTTATTATGTCCTTGCATGTACAATGTAGCCGTATATAAGCTGTATTGCATTCCCAATTTTGACCCTTTTTCTATCTCTAAAAAGTGTGGCTTACAATGTACATGTGGGTATTTTTATGGTAGTTGATAGTAAAATATTTCTTGATTTGAGTGTCTCATCTATGAGTTATGAAGATTTATATTTTGAATATGGTAATGTGACATAAAAAGAGGCATTTCTGTCTTTAGGGGGTGGGGAGGGGGGGGGGGAGTACTGTACTAAAGTTTGGGTAGAGGGGTGCTACTGAGACTCTCAAACCCTGACCCTGTTTATTAGACAAGAAATTTGGAAAATTCCATACCCTGTATAAGATTACAACCTAAATAGTATACCCTATTTAAGACTTGAAGTCTAACACTGTACCCTGTGTGATCAGACAGATACTCAAGTCGATTAATTACAAATTGAATGCCTAGACATCATTGAACTGGTGTTACATTGTACAAGTCATACTGTAATGATAGAATCTGTCAAGTTCCTGTAAAAGTGATAAAATCAGAACCGGCCTATTCAAGATTTCTAAATTAATGATGTATACCGCTAAGTGTATTCTTATTTTGATAACCCTGTTCAAGAGCCACAGAGTGAAATCATATACCATGTTCAAGACTTTAACCCTGAAAATCATACCCTATCCAGCGGCACATCCCCTTATAGGCTATTTGGTTACATTCATGTATAGAACTTAAGAACAATAAAGCCTGATTTGTACGAAATCTAATAGAACAAAAACAGTAGGTAGACTTATGATTACAGAGTTACAAAGTGAATATACAAGAAAAAAAAGACTAGTAGGATCTGGAATAAAATACAATTAATATAAACATATAAATATATTAACACATCGTACACGTACAGTGAATATTCAAATTATATAAAAATATAATATAGATAAATGGATTTAATTAACACAAAATCATAATAATAAAAAAATATGTTATCGGCTTAGTTGTTCCGGGTTACCTGTGTTATCAGTTGCGTTCCGACTTTGTGTTTTTGGGCTACCTGTGTTGTCTTATTGTTATCAATACTATACTCCATGTATTTTCGGACTACCTGTGTTATTCTAGGGTAACGCCAAAGAGTGTTGTAACATAGCTCATTTCCGGTTCCGTCCGCATGTCTTGACCTTTTAGATATGTCTCGTTCCAATTTACGACAGCGCGAAACAACCAACCAAACTAATTGCTTTCACTATAATAAATGATCGTTGTAAATGAAATGTTGCAGCAGAAAGGTTTTACAGAAAAGGAAAGCACAGTGGAGAACGTGTTGGGAGGCCCACAAGAGTATATATCTTGTCTGGAACATAATTACGAAGCCTCTGAAACGACTTTCAATCCAGCAAGTGTCTGCTTCGGTTGTTCGTTCCCGCTTACATTCACTCCTTTAATACGCTCTGACTACAAGCACTCTTGTATTTTCAAGTAATTTTGTGTCCCTGGAAGGAGAATAGATGAGTACATTTGGTTAGTTTACGGCACAACACCATAAATTTGATATCCGGTTTATTACTGAATTGAAACTCCCCAAAATTGTCCTGCTTTGAACAACCTGAATCTCCATTACAACATTGACAACAAACAATTGAATTCTAATCGAATACCTTCGAGCGAGAGCGTTGTGTAGTAATTTTAACGATGAGTTATTCAAATCATTAAATAGCCAAAATTCTCAAACATCTCGAAAATCTCACAAACAAACCGTGGTGGATTGCGACTGAACTTTCTTTGGAAATTTTCAGTCAGTGTGTCAACTGATTCGCTTTGCCCCCAGTGTAAACTATCGTCTATTCAGTAGAATCACTTCCCGGTTCGTATTTTTTCTGGGGGAATGGGGTATTTAAAAGTCTGGAATCGACAAGATCAAATCCATAATTTATCTTCCAAATGGCGGCTATGTACAACATGTAGCGCTCTCTGATTCTGAGCTCTGATTATCAAGCAGTTTCCATCTCTTCTCGAGTAACCGTTTGCACAGACGAATGCAAAATCCATTTTTCATGAAGCCAGTGTCTTCGTTGAAAGCTAGAACATATCAGACAAAATCGATCTCTTGTCATTCACTTAATTGATTTCATCTTGAACTCCTTATCTGTCGTCCGCCTAAAACATCTGATCTCAGATTGTATTTCGATACCTATAGGTTTGTCAAGTCATTGTTATTTTATCAAATTACTCATGCGGTCGTAGACCAGAAGGTGCCGTAGTTTCGCCTGAGTCAACAATACTTCCTTCATTTTAATAATTCGGTTAGAGAAACGATTGAGGCAAATTGAGTACTTCATGACGTGACAGTAGCCTTAAACACTCTAAAGCTCTCTACCGAGCATTTATCTTTCAACTAATGCGCATGCCTGTTTATCGCTCGATCATAGCATCTCCGACCCACATTGTTAGCGGCAAAGGTCTGAACTGATCAACTTCTGTCGCCGATAGAACAACAAAAATAATAATAATAAACAAGAAGCTGCACGCAGCTTGAACTCCGGCGTATCTTTTGTGTTTGGCACATTATGAATGCAAAATTAGATGCGAAAGTACGCAGAGACAGTCAATCTGATCTAAAACTCCACGAGTTAGAACTTGAGTAAACACAAGTACAACACGAACACAAGTAGAACATGAGTGAACACGAGCGAGGTTAAGTAAGCCAGGATACTCTTGGATAGCCCAAAAATTCTAGGATACAAATGGTGACGAACTGCATGATCTAAAACCCGAGTCAGAACCCGAGTGCACTAGCGATTCATAATTTAATTAACAAAAAAAATATAATAAAAAAATCAATAATAAAAATTGTGTTATCATCTTAGTTGTTTCTGGTGACCTGTTCTTAGCTTACCCATTTACCTGCCTGTTTGGCACTTTATGAACGCACAATCAGATGCAAAAGTACACATGCACAGCTGTCGATCTGACCTAAAACCCACATGTGACAGAACACGAGTAAAAACGAGTGAGGACGAGCGACTTCAAGTAAGCTAGGGTAACCTGGTATAACACAGAAAGCTAAAAAATACTAAGGATCCAAATACTATGAGGATCTGATCTAAAACTCCATGAGTGCACAGCGGTTCATAATTATCAAAACATAATAATATTTAAAAAAAACATTTAATTGTTTTCTCGTCTTACTTGTTTCGGGTTACCTGTGTTATCAGTGGGGTACCCGCTTTTTGTATTTTCGGGTTGGCCTGTATTATCCTAAGCTTGGCTCAGTTGTGTTGGGTTACCTGTGTTTTCAGTAAAGTACCCCCTCCTTGTATTTTCGGGCTACCCGTGTTCACATCGTTATTAGTGTGCACACAGCCAGATCACTCTTTATAGTACACATGCACAATCACTCAAGACAAATTGGATTGGACTATCAGATGCGAAAGTATGCATGCACAGTCGAATCACGAAGCAGCGCCAGAGTAACAAGAAGCTGCACGCACCTTTAAAGAGGAACGAAAGCCTAAAATCAATTCAATATCTATGCAAAGATGTATTCCAAATAAATAAATTGTGCCGAAGAGAAAATCTGAAACCTTCCTCACAGTGTCCGCTCAGACGGCTCAAGTCTATTTTTTTGCTGGACTAATGGCTCCTAATTGCGAACCATTGTGTTTTCTTTGTGTTGGAGGTCGATATGGAGAAATTTGCTTTTAATTGAGCCGCCACACAATCTAAATTGATCAGTGGAGAAACGAACTTGAAAACTAATTTTCTCTTCAAAGATGCGCAACACAAATATAATAGCAGAACTTATATCTTTAGAATACGTCTTTGTTTAGACGTTGTGAACAACACAAGTAGAACACGAGTGCACGCAAGTAGAACATGAGCAACCGTCACGTAAGCCAGGGTACCTAGGATTACACAGGTAGCCCAAAAATACTAGGATCCAAATACTAGTAGGATCTGAAATATAACCGTCAGAACACGAGTGAACATGAGTGCACCAGCGCTTCATGATTTAATTAACAGAAAAGCATCATAATAATAAAATAATAAAAATTGTGTTATCGGCTTAGTTGTTTCGGGATATCTGTGGTATCAGTATGTGCCGTCTTTGTATTGTCGGGCTATCTGTGTTATCCTAGGGGAACGCCATTCATGATAATAATAAAATAATAGAAATTGTGTTATCGGCTTACCTGTGTTATCCTATTGTTATCAATGCAGTACGGTGACCAGTACGGTACTATACTCTATGTATTTCGGGCTAACTACAATCTAGATTTATCAGCGGACATTCGAACATGAAAAAAAAATTTATTTAATGACGCGCGACAGAAAAATAAAATAGCAGAACTTAATTATATCTTTTGAATACATCTTTGTATAGACATTGGGTTGATTTTAGAGTTAAGCTCCCCTTTTAATTCAGACCAACTTTGACATTGTTCGAAAGCTGAATCATTTTTTTTTTTTTATCTATTAATTTGTCCCGACGAAGGTGAACTAACAACAAAATGTGTGAATGCAAGGCGAGACAGACTTCCGTCTTCCGACTTCCAGTTACTTTGCGTGACCTGGCAAATTAATAAGTTTTCTATTACATGTAGGCTTTCACTATGCGAGCGCATGACCTTTCACCAGTCTCGTTCCAATCTATCGCGGTGCTACTATAATGCTCTTGATTGGTTATTAGTTTCCTGAAAGAAGTATACATATAATATATATATCTAGCCTGTTTTCACAAAAGGGGGTGTTAGGTTCTAAGGGTCCTTTTCTGAAAACAGGCTAGATCTTGTGTGCCTTTAAGCTTTAAAAGCCAGTAACTCATGTTTTTGCCGTTTTCTTGAAAGAGCAAATGGCAGTTGAAGACTTTTCTGGCCTTTCTATCCCATAATTGACTTGTCTTAGATTTATCCCATAATTTCTTTATGTGAGAGCTAGAGGTTAGGGTTAGGTTAGAAAAACGCCATTTTCTGGCATTTCTACTCAAAATACGGCAAAATTCCATGAATTAAACTTAATCTACGGGAAGAGAACGTTGTATTGCTGTATAGTGCATCGAAATCCATTAAAAGGTCAAGAAATGGCGCCACTTTGAAATTTAGGTCACACAAGTAACAGAGATTAAGGTTAGGTTAGAAAAACAACACATTTTTTGGCATTTCTACTCAAAATACGGCAAAATTCCATCAATTAAACTTAATCTATGGGAAGAGAACGTTGTATTGCCGTATAGTGCATCGAAAGCCATTAAAAGGTCGAGAAATGGCACCACTTTGAAATTGTTGAACTCTTAAACTGTCATTTGCCCTTTCATAATAACGGCAAAAACACGAGCTACTGGCTTTTAAAGCTTAAAGGCCCAGTACGGACCTTGATGCTTTGCGCGCTTAGAAGCTGGCCGCCATCTTTTGTCACAGTCGAAAATTGCTCTCTTTTCAACCGCTCTATGCAATCCACTTCCATCGGCCGTTTTTCTAATCTGACTTTCAGTATATTTATTTTCACATGTTGCCAAATTGTAAGGAATTATTTCTATAGCATTTTAAAGACATTTAGGTCGTAATGTAGGTGAAATTTGTGTTACGAACAATGCGATTGTATGTTTATGGGGAAGGCATCATGGCGGAACCGTCGGTAGGAAGACCACGTTAGCCTGGTTCTATTCGGAAAATAAGACTTCGTTCTTCTGTATTTTACGCCCGGAATGAGAGGAAGCCACATATGGGTTTTGCAGGAAAAAGAATTGATCAGTGTTTTTGCGTTATGTAATGCCACTGTCATCAACGGTAAGCAGTCTTCAGTGATATTATAGATTGCCAATTGGCGAGTTATTCACCACAAGAGATATCGATTCCACTGGCATGGCTGGAGTGGTCAAAGAGGAAAGGAATCATTTTACTATCATGACAAGTTTCAAGTCGATGCTATAGAAGTGCAATGGATTTTATAAGCCGTAGTTTTTGATGAGCCGATGGGCATGATTTGGGAGTTTGTGAAAATTTATGTGAACCCACAACAAACAGTCTGAACAACTATAAACTAACTTAAGGTAAAATGACAGAATACTGTTACGTTCATTAAAGCAATTTACCAGAGACTTTTTCTGAATTCACAACTAAATTAATTATTAAGTTGAAACATACTGGTACTGCTGTGCAAAATATATATATATATATACATATATAGTAAAAATATTGTAGGGTGCTGGAAGGATTTTGCAAGAATATAATAGCCCAAACATTTTGAGACACATTTACACTTGGCTACCACTACCGTATACATGTATGCATTTCAGTGATCAGCTGAGAGGGACAATATTAGAAACTTCACATTATAGCAAAGTTATTTTATAAAAAATGTTGATTCTAACTGGCAAATTGGAACAATTTGAGTGTTTATAATGCTAAAACAAAAACCTATAAATTAGCTTTTTTTATAAACAAAGCAGGACAAGTGATTCTAAGTCCCTGCATCTAATTGGTAAGAGAAACATTTAATTAAAGTTGGAACTATAGTGGTTTTAATAAAATCAAGGGTACTGTACAGGCTGTTGCTCGTTGTCACTGATATTTACTAGCAACACAGTCTAATCTACATGTAAGTTTCAAGGTTAGTGTATTCAACTCAATGTACATGTACTGTAAATGAAGGGCTGTGTGTAAAAAGGGTGTAAGTGATTCTTAATCACATTCTAAATTCTCCCTTAGAAAATAAAGAAATTGAAGGAGAATTTGATCAAGAGCCACTTATGCCCTTTTTGCACACAGCCCTTCAAATATACATGATAAGTATTCTAAAATAATACAAAAAGTAGGTTTATGATAAAAAATAAAGATAATATGCATATCTAGACAAAGAGATACATGTAATATAGAGTACATTGAGTACAGGAAATCGTTGTAGCAAAAGCTAAACAATGTCCACAAATACACAATATTCTACTAGCAACAGGTGTAGGTTGTCATGAGATTTTACACACATTGAAAAAAATATAGCATTTTGTAAGTGCATCAAATCAAAAATCAAATATTTTGTTTACCCTCTGATATTACATTTAAGGCTTATTAGGCCTCTAGCAGATCCTACTAATGATCTGAGCATTCTCCACACACTTTCACTACATTCAATATTTACAACACACATGTTGATATTTACAGAGGGAGGAAAACCGGAGAACAACATTCAAAGCGTGGATGAGAATCAACAAACTCAACTCCCACATAATGGTGTATCTGGGATTCGAACCCCAGTCACAATAGTGAGAGGCGAGCACGAATACACACTGCACCATGCAGCTCTCCCATAAGCCTACAGTACTCGAGCCTGATTGAGCTAACCAGGATTAAGGGTTTGAAGGGTTTGTTAGTGCATTTCTAACTAGTTGTAATATTAGAGTGCAGAATGACATGTTTTGCCAAAAGAACCAGAATCCTCTGGATTAGATGCTAATCAGGCTTCAAACAAGTTTTAGGAAAAAGGAATAAAATACTTGAGAAATTAAAATAATATGACATATTGACCTTTTTAATATCCATAAAACTTCACAGTCCTATAAATTTTATCCTACCCTCTTCATTTCTGGCCTTGTAGTCATAATACATGATCCCAGCTACATTGACCTATTTATAGGGGGTGGGGATGCGCAGCAAGAATGGTGTATGCGATTTGCTTTGGTATTTCAGAAGTTCTAATCAGAAAATAAATCAGAACAATATTATTGCATGCACACTGTAACTAAGGTAACTCCAGTAGAATATAGCAAATTAATATTGCCTGGTTCAAAAGATACTATTGATTTTGAGGGTCAGTGTTATTTTGCCCCAGAATTAATAAAACCATAAGTGTTTTTTGTGATCCAACATTTCGCTGGAGCCAATCAGCTACCTTAGGACCAATTTATTTGACATAATATATTGAATCCAAGCATTGTACCCAACCTGACCGAGGCCTGAGGTTAGGCTCTAAGTGAAAGGAGGCCTTTGTTACATTTAATAAATCAGTAAATCATTAATATGCATATTTCTGATTTACCTGACAGAAGGGATATAGATACCTTTGGAAATCTGTTGCATATTTGGCAGTTAAAATTATCCCACAGGTTGTATCAAATTTTTTTCCACTGTCATAATGTGCTGTATACACACTCTGAACAGATTCCAGTTGCGCCACCAAAATATTGTGATACAGCACATGTGCCAAGTGAGGTGTGTTCTTTATTTAGTTTGGCATGGGATAAAATAATTATGCAATGTTTTCTTGTGGTATGCCATGAATCTGCAAATATACCACAGTGGTGATGATTTATTGCCCATTTCTTGGCAAAGTCCAAGTCCACACTTAACCGCTTGAAGAAAACAATGTACACCCTTTTCCTGAAACAAATAGAAGAATATTTCTTATCAAAGGTACAAAAAAAGGAAAGCAACCTAAAATATGACACTGGAGGTATAGTGTTCAATTTAATTAAACTACCACTGTCCAATTGTGCACCTTTTACATTGTAGGGGAGGGGGTGGCTATTTAAAAGTCCTGTGGAAAGGGGAAAATGCTGAAAAGAGGAAGTGCGTGCACATTGAAAACAATTCTGCATACTCCGAGTGACTACAAATGACAATTTGTGCAAGATAAATATCCCACTAGCCATTTCCTATATAATGAACAGCTTGCACTCAAATAATTTGCTATAAGAAATTGTTTTTTCAAAGGATTCATTTCTTTTGCCATGCAGCTAATGGCAATAAATAATATTGCAGCAATCCTCTTGGGTAAACTGTACTGGAATAATGATGTATGAACGATAGAGAAAATATGTGCTCCTCATTGTCCCAAGAACAACAACAACCTGAGCACTTTATGCCATTCTGGACAACTTGTACTTCATGTTCGAACCGCCAATTCCCCATAAACGAATTTTCTATTAGGAACAACGTAAAAATGGACAGATTGTGCTAAAACTAGTTGCCTTATTTTAGCTTACCTTATTTTTTAGCTTTGCTTCTGTCATATAAAGCTCAAAGGTTTTTGCATTTGGTCTTATTCTCGCGTTAACTTTATATACATGCAAGTACCCCTTCCTCCATTCGTGGCACATTGACTTTTACTAGTCTATAGAATACTTTGGCGATTTGGCGTGTTTGCCGTGGTTTCGATTTGAATTTATAAATGTCACGCAAAACACACAAATTTTCATTTTAAAAATATAACTTCAACAAATTTTACTTATTTTCGATAGCAGTATTCTATTAACTGATCTGCATTATTTGTATTCTGACGCATCCAGTGCAAAGAAATATTTAGCACTGGAACCACGCTGTATTTACAAAAAACAATCAGTCCTGGACTGATGTAATCTTGTGGGCTTCCAAAGTGAACAATTGAAAGTGCTCCGTAATATTATCAAACGAGTCTCACATCTCAGAATGTCACATGGTAGAAAAGAAGGGAAAGAGTCCAATATAGAGCTTAATGTAACACAGAATTACACGCTAGACAGCTGTAGTTATTGAATCAGAATTTAAATATTTCCGTTCATGTGCGTAACATTTATCGTTTGCTAGCTCTGATTAGCTTTGTGGAGCACACAAATGACAGAATGATACGAGATAATTATTGTAATTTTAACCTGGCGTGTGTACTATGTTCTGCCGAATAGATCTTCATTTATGGAGATCTCAAATATGAATACTACATGTACTAATTTTAAGCCTGCAGTTAGTAGAAAATAAATATCTGTGGAGAACTGAAACTGAACTGAGAACTGAATGCAAATCGCGAGTTTGATACAGTGAAATAATTAGTGTCAAAATTTTATACTTTAAAATCATAAACTGCGAGTGGTTATCTTTCTGAGAACTGCTATTCCACTGTGCGTGTTTTTGTCTGAGTGTGCATAATATTTGCTCATCGGAACTGTATTTAAGTTTGGTTTTGAAAGTGGAGTTTTAAAAAACCACATTTTATATTTTTCATTGTAAACAATAACTCTAATTAACGTTCTGAAAAATGATTTTGCATGCACGCAATATCAATGTAGAGAACTAGAGCTAAGCTTTGAGAAGTGTTTCTTGTTAAACCAAATCGCCGAAGTTCCTTGAAAAAGTAGGTAGACTATACCGGCACTGTGCCAGTAGTATTCTGTATTTATCTTCCATATTATTTCTTGCAACGACAACAACGGATTCTCTAAGATTTGTTCATTAGTAATGTTGGTTCCCGGACTCCACATTCAACAATGCGTTAGGAAATAAATAAATTTATTATCTGACATAGAAAATGCTTCGGTAAAAATCTAATATAGAAAAAACGCCTCGGTTAAGCATTTTGTCTGGCTACCGGTCTGATATCTCTACATATCTCTACATCTCGTAAACTGGTACTTTTGCTGAGGCTCGTTCAGCAGATCAGCAGTCATTTACCCACAATGCACCCGATATAGTTGAGGGGGGTCAGAATTTATGAAAATTGCTCTATATATATATATATATATATATATAGATGTAATTTCTAGCAGATTACCCGATCCCATGAATCAAATTATAGGTGGGATCGGATAATTTACATGTAGGACGATATCGATTTCTGAAAACAGCAAAACTATTAATTCAAAAGCACAGTGTCAGGAAGGCCCACAAGAATATAATATTATATCTTGTCTGGAACATTTACGAAGCCTGAAACGACTTTCTGAAATACCGTTCTGGATATTCGAGTTGACAAATTTAATATAGTACTGGGTTTCCAGCTAGTGTTTGTTTTGGTTGTTCGTTCCCGATTACATTCGCTCCATTTATATAATACGCTCTGGCCTGACAAGCACACTTGTATTGTCAAGTACTGTTCAATTATTATACTTCATACTTCATACTTCATACTTTATTTATCTTTCCTTAAAAAGGCTTTTCAAAGACAAAATACAAATACAATACAACTACAGTGTACATGATAATTTGAATTACATCTATTAATTTAACCTATTTTGAGTTTGATATAATTTGCTCTTCAGCTTTCGCTTGAAACTTAAAACGTCTTTACTTAATTTCAGTTCGTTATCTAGTGAGTTCCATATTTTTACTGTTCTGTAATAAAAACTTCTCTGACCACTCGCAGATTTGAATAAGGGGATTTGTAATAATTGCGAGTTTCGAGTTTCACGACCACTAATATTGAAGCGCTTCGTGAATTTAGATATTAAATAACCTGGTGCGGAATCAGTCATACATTTGAATGCCAGAGTGGCACTTCTAAAATACACTAGCTTATCTACTGGGAGCCAATTTAGCTCTTTTAGTATAGGTGTAATATGGTTATACTTTTTGGCCTCGCTAACAATACGACAGGCATAGTTTTGACATGATTGTAGCTTACGTATGTTTCTATTAGATGTATTTGCCCATACATTCGAGCAGTAAAGCAACTTACTAAATACTAATGTATTAATAACAGTAATTAAAGTGTTCTTATTAAATGCGTGTTTAACACGGTTTATTTGTGCTAGTCGAGAAAAGCATGAAGAAACGGTCTTAGTAATGTGTTCATCGTAGGTTAAGTTTGTGTCTAAGATCACGCCCAAGTCTTTGGCACTGGATACTGGTAACAGCTCCTTTCCTAGCAATGAAATCTTAAAATATTCTAGTTCAGCTATCTTCTGTTTACTACCAAATACTAAGAGTTTAGTTTTATCTGGGTTTAATAATAAGCGGTTCTGACAGCACCACTTGCTGACGTTAAATAAATCTTCTTCTATATCAGTTATAATTGTAGATGTCCTCTCAGATTGAATGATATAAGTAGTTTGGTGTCGTCCACATAACTCATTGCAATACATTTCTGTGGTACAGAGGTGAGATCATTTGTATATATACTGAATAGGAGTGGTGCCAGTATGCTCCCTTGAGGCACGCCGCTGACCATAGTAAGAGGCTCAGATAGGGCTGAGTTAATTCGGACAACTTGTCGTCTGTCACTCAAGTAGCTACGAAACCAGAAGGTGAAGCCCCTACATCTTGTAGTTTAGAGATCATCAGTTTTATTACGTTGTCAAGTTCCAGAATAATTTATGCTTATGTGTTATAAGGTAATATGAAATACTCTATCGATGTAGACCGTGCCAGTTAACTACAATTGGGTAAAAATCAACAACACAATGTAAGTCAATATTATACTTCTTCAAATAGGTCCCCTTTAGTTTATTTCTTCAACCAGAAAACGAGCACAGCATTTCAGTTAGTATACACTGAAAACATCTGCTTAACTAAGATTTGTAAGAATCTTACCGGATCATGTAAATATTCCGCTTGGCCCAATGAGGGTTTCTGCCGTCAAAGTTTTTTTTTTTCCAGTTTTCCCCATATTAGCAGACATGTATAATGTCTCGAACTCTCAATCCAGTAGAAAGACTGGTTATTCTGTCGTAAAACATGCCTTAGCTGTGTGGCTGGCCTTGAACAAGACCTCAATAAACTTTTCATCTTTCATAAGCTTTAAAAAATCTCTTAAAGATTTCCTTCTCAATCGCTGCCGCTGACTCTAATTTAGTTATTAATATAACCATGTCCTGATAATAGCATACTGCTGACTGTAACGAGGAAGCCTAATCTTATAAGCTTTATAGTTTCTAGGCTTCCTTGCCACCTTTGTTTTTTCCCTTTCTCTTTTTTACCAACTAAAGGAGCAAATGTACACCAATGTAAATCAGTAGTAAATATATTCTATCTTTCCCTTCAATCATCAAATTTTATTTTATTCGATCAATGTAATATTAATTCAATTGTATTTGTAATCAGTGAAGGACAGGAACTTTATGTATGTACATTTTTTTCTTCTTCTGAATAATTGTAAATCTGGTGGCGAACTGGTTAAATATATTATAATGTACATAGTGGCAACAAGGGAACTAGTACTACTAGTACTAAACAAAGGAGAATGTCAATGTATTTAGCATCATGGTTTTGCTACTTGGGGACAAACTCATTTACTCTATGTATACAACTATATCCACCACACTTGAGGGTGGTCACTACCAGAGATTTGGTTGCATTCTTAGTGTCGGCCTACAATTTAACATTCTGATCCAAGAAGACATGAAGGTCGAACCATTTGCAGATGTCAGAGTAAAGGCAGTACCAGTTCTCCCACTTATTTGAAGGTCCCACCAGGATTTGAACCCACTACCTCCTGCACAACAGACTGACACTTAACCACTGAACTTACTGGAATGCAGTTTATAAGCAAACCAGAGGCTGCCATCTTTCTGTTATATAGGCCCAAGCTTAGTTCAGATAAAATTAATCCAATTGTAATGAAATTATAAATACATATAGATGATGTAACTTTGAAATTTAGAATAAATTATTAGTTCTCAAATAAATTATAGACTGCATGAGTCCATTTCAGAAATAAACATGCGATTTCCACTCGGTTTTTGGATTATTGGAGTCATCTGTCTTCACACCAAATAATTAATTGCAGTTGTAGATCTTCCCGCTTGTTTAGGGTTTAGAAGTATTCCTGGATCCGTATTTCCATTTTACCGAAAGAACTGATAAATTGGGCCAACTTCTGGAGCCCATTTTCTAGTCTATTAAATGTCAGACATTTAAACTTTAAGAGAAAATAATAAATATCAACACTGCAACCTGGTATAAACATTTGTGTTTACTTACCAAATATTTGGACGCGGACGCAATCTCATTCTCGACTCTTTTCGTATATAAAAAACGTAAGAATTTTCCATGCAAACGGCTTGTAAAACTCCTGTCGGCCCTAGGAAAACTGAACATCTTGGTATTTCAGTCGAAGAAGCCTTTGGTTTCAGAAAAAATGGCCCAAAAACTAGGTGATTTGCCATAACAAGGCATAAGTCCTTTGTACATGTACATGTAGCTGCCATCTTGGATTTTTCAGAGAGAAAACCTGTCCCGCGTGTTTATCACGTGGGGAATCTATTTTGATTGGTTGACGGCGCGAAAGATCAACACTAATAATAGTAATAAAAAGAATAAAAAGAATAAAAATAAACACTTGCGAAACTTGACTCGGGCCCAGCCTATGCTGGCCCGAGTAATAAAAAATAACAAAGCCTTGCGAAACTTGACTCGGGCGGCCAAAGGCCTGGCCCGAGTAATAATAAAAACAGACACAGACTGCATTTTAAGATTGCGGCCGCTGCCATAGCATCGCCGGAGTAAAAAAAGACAGACTGCATTTTAAGACTCCGGCGGCTGCCTAGCAGTGCCGGCTGCCTAGCAGTGCCGGAGTAATAAAACCCAAAGTCATGGAATAAACACTGGTTTCATTGAATTGAGGATCTTATACGTTAGATCAAAACATTTCATCCGTTAGATCGATCAAAACATTCATCCATTGGGCGTTTAAATAGTTTGATGATCACCGTTGGTTTCGGCGATCATCTGTTAGCTACATACAAGTCACACAACGAGTTTAGAAACTCGGATTACGTGCGATCGCCTTTATATGTTTTTCCGAACGCTTTAAAACAAGATACATGCCGACATACCTGCAGGTTTGGATGTTTTATTAACTCCTCACAAAGTGATGAAGTAAAAAATCTGAAATCAAAACTCCAAAAGATTCGATATGGTTCGTGCGATCTGATCTCACGTTAAATTACAGACAACAAATTAAAACTGTGAATATCGAGAACTATGGACTCAAAACATGTTTCGCATCATGTGGACACTGTTCAGATACGTAAATGAAGTGAAAATTTTCAAACCGTTTGATTCTGTAAGCATCTCAATTTCTAAAAGAAAATTTTATCTGTAGATAATTTTTTGGTGCGATCTCAACGCAAAACAAACACTGCGGAGTCATTGATTATTCAAATCAGTTCGCGGAAAAGGTCACACTTCTGCGTCGCGGAATTCAATTTTCGATAGGGGAATGTCATGGGGTTTCTTAAGAATCTTATAGAAGTCTAAAGGCGAAGTACAAACAAGGCCTGACTTATCTTTGGAAAGCTCAGATCATGAAAATTACCAAAATGGCCTTCTTATCTCCAGAATATTAACAGTTTGCCTCACCTGAAAATGCAACTGTGTAAATCTCTAGCGAAAACAATAATACTGAAGTCACCTTTTAGGCAAACAGTTCTTCATTCAACTATGAGTTAAGCTGGCAATTAATAATGTCCAACAGCACTTTACACAAAGTCACTCTTTCCAAATGTTAGTCTGTTATTCCAACAAGTACATTTGTATCTCCACTCTTCAACACTTCAGTGTCGTCTATCCTGATTGTTTTCTGAGGTGAAAGAGAGAGAATCATTCTTCGAGCCTTATTTTTATCTATGGAAGCATTTTCCCGCTGAAACTTAAAATGCAACAGCACATGCTCGCTCTTCAAAATAGCCTTCGTACCCACTCCCCTCAAATTAACAAACAGTAACAATTATGTTTTCTATGAAAATGGCTTGATTACTTGCTTGTTTTGAAATATTATGCTCTCCTAACTATGTGTATATAGCAAAAGGAGAAAATGCAGGTTTTACTATTCTTAAGGCAAAGTTATTTTTTTTAGTTTTTGAAACAACACCAACACTCTTTTTGCAGACAGCCCTTCAATCAATGGTTTGCTGACATACATGTACCTATTAATTGCCTTTTTCAGCTGTTGTCCACTGGCATCCAGAGAGCAGATCCCCACCTAAGAACTCCAAAGATGGCACCCGTGCCAAAGCAAGTGAACTGTTCTTGCAGCAGTCGTCAGGAGAGTTCGGCAAGTATGCTACTTATCTGAGGCTGCATAATGCTGCATGCATTTATCTCGCCGCACACTTGGATATATTCCAGGCATTTGCCAGTCATGTTGAGTTCCTGGAAATTTACCATCTCAGAGAGAATGGCGTTGAACCAATGTGTTCCTTACTGCAAATTCTCCTTGCAAAAAATCTCAAATCAGTTGGAATGTGTTTTTCAAAAGTGAGGGATATACACCTTTGGAAAAGAATACTTCACATTAGTTCTACAGGATTTGTTACTAGTAAACCAACAGTCCTTCCTGGAAAAGGACAAGTAGGGAAGATGCCACTTAAATCGGCTTTGAACCTTACACCACCTACAACACCCAGTCCCACAATGACTAAACCTATACAACTATATGTAATTCAAGGACAGAATGACATACATGTGGACGTTATTAACGATTCATGTCAATCAGTTTTGACGAATGGACATTCAAACACGCTGTCCAAGACCCTCATTGCAGATACCAATTTAACACACCATGAAACTAATGGGCAGAGTCTAGTCACGAACAGTGTTGCAGAGGTGAGTTTTAACCATGTTTTGAGTGTCAGCCCGAGTATGCTCCTTAAGGACTATGAAAGTATTGATATTTATGATTTTGGTGGACACAAAGATGTGACAGAAATTCAGGACATCGATTGTACAAAGAATGACAATGGAATAGAAAGTCACTTTAGTTTTGACACTAATGATCTTTACTCTGAAGTCTTCCACAAGCAGATGATTGACATAAGTGACAATGCCAGCTTTTCATTCAACGATCTGTTTGGGCCAACTCTTGTTGAGGAGAATCATCAAACAGTAGTCCCAGTCCCTTCTCTTCCACAGGAAGAGAAGATCGTAGTAGAAGCTCCTGTTATCCAGACTCAAGTGCCTGAGACTCCAGAAGCAGTTGGGGGTTTCTCCTTCCTTCAGCACTTTGAGCTGTCCTCTTTCTGGTTTCATGATGACCTACTGTCTCTTTTTGCCCAGTCTTTGCAGCAGTGGCATAATTTAGAGTCCCTTGTTTTGAGAGACAATGCTATTGGTTTCCAATCAAAGGGGAAGATTCTAATCGATGCACTCATTCCTTTGTGCCTGAAAGGAAAGCTGAGGTACTTACGGATAGAGATCAACCCTGTTGATGATAACTTTGTTGCTCTTATAAGTGAAGCAATTGGTACATACTGTTTGACATGTAAGTCAGGGGTTAAGATGTCTCTTAGAGTCCTCTATATCTCATCCAGTAAAATCACTGCACTCGGAGTCAGCCATTTGGCAAGAAAGTTAATGAACCAATGTACTTGCCCTGCTACTCTTCCCAAAGTTCCACTTAAGATCTCCAATAGAAGAAACCACAGGTGCAATAGTTCTTCTAACAAGAGAAGACTTGCTACTACTTCATCCTCTACCTCCTCAACTCCTGTACCCTTCAAACGACGCTTATCGAGAAAGAGTGATGATTTCCTTCCCAGGAAGATGATGGTTGATGATGCATCTCAGGACAGTTTTAGCAGCAGCAGTAGCTGCTTCTCATCAAGCTCTCTGGATTCTGATTCCCAGGACAGCCTCTCCATTGAAGAGTTACCAGATAGACGGTCTTTAGATGTCAAACCAAGCGAGCCTCGTTTTGATGGCCTCCAGGAGTTGACTCTGTGCAGTGTTATTGGAGATGAAGGTGCTATTACACTTGCCAGTGTCTTAGCCAATAATAGTACATTGAGGTACCTTGCTTTGCCAAGTTGTGGAATTCATACCACAGGACTAGCATCCATCTTCAGGGCAATTTCAGGTAAAATATTCAAATACTGGTAGGTATAAATTATTATACATCAGACACTCACTGTTCCCCTTAAAGTGCTTCTTGAGAACACTTAAAATTTCGTTATCACAAATATCGATCCTACATTGAGTGAATAGTTGAATAGTATAATATTTTTGGATTTGAGTGTTGCGTATAAAATTATGAGTTATATATCAGGTTATATGAACTATGCTAATTATATCTACCCAGGATTCATTAATAATACATATCATACAAAAAATATGCTGGTAGAGATAAATGACATTTTTATAAACACCCATGTTATATTTGAAGCTTATAAATTCAGTTATTTTTCCAAATATTTTAACTAAATCAGAAAAAATTAATAGTTTCATTCACAAGGAGAAAGAAATGACAGAACGTTACCTGGTTCACGTCATACATTAGCATACATTAGCATACATTAGCATACATTAGCATACATTAGCATACATTAGCATACATTAGCATATTCAAAATATAAACCTTTATATTCTGAAGTTAAACATTCTTAAATACCAGCGAGAAGGTGCAAAATGTGAAACTACAACAATACGCTTAGTTGTGAATAGCCCACCTTCTCGCTGGTATTCATGAATGTTTAACTTCAGAATCGAAGCTAAACCTGAGTACATGCGTCTGTAGTCATTGCTTTCAGCGGTAATTTTCGAATGGAAACTGGACTATTGTACTGTCTTTTCGCCCAAGATGTACAGCCCGGTAATTGGTACCTTAAGATCTACTAGGCTCTAATGTGCACAAATTGCAGAGTGGCTGATAGGGAATTAAATATTGTGTCCATACCTTTAATGCAAGTCTTCTATTCAATAAAAGAAATAGGATTTATCCAAGATCTGTTGATAACCAATTGAATATTTTTATCAACATCTTTTTGACTTGGGCTAAAAGATTTAAGGCAAGCTTTATGACATAATTAACTGGACATGAATCATCAACTGTCTGTCCAAGAAAATCATTTGCAAAACTGTTTCTGTAGTCATGATTAGGACAATGATTAGTGTTAAACATATTGAATGGATGAATCATGGTTTCTGGGAAATCCCCACCCACCCACCCTGTTTCACCCTAAATTTAATGGTTAATCATTAAATACCCATGTATACCCAAGGGAGGGAGGGGTGGATAGTATGTATTCCCAAGGGAGGGAGGGGTGGATAGTTTCCCAGAAACTGTGATTGAACCAAGCTAAGATATCCCTGTGCTCCTGGGCCTGGTTGTTCAAGGGTAAGGGCTACCTGGGGCTAAATCGCTACCCCAACGTTAAACTGTACAGATTACATAAATTATTACAGATTTAGCACTATCCTAGGCCTGGGATAAAGTTATCCTTGCTTCAAACAACCGGGCCCTGATGATGTTATTTTTCACATTATTTTCTAGTGAGTGATGCTAACTTTATGTTTATAGGTGAATCAAGCCGAAGGTGTAACAAGACACTCAAGAGTCTGATCTTAAGGGAGAACTCTTATGAACCATCTCGCGATAACAGTCTGGCTGTGCTGCTGAAACATGGGAAACTTACAGAGTTGGACATCAGCTTCTGTGGGTTAGAAGGTAATCAACTAAAGGGCATGTGTATGATCCAATATGGCAGTGTGTGGGGAACATCTAGGGTGCTTTCCATTTACACGAACCAACTGGTCTGATCGGCCAGTTCTCAATTAAATGTGTCAGTTCTAAGTACTAGTTTGGGACAGACTGGCCGTACTCAGGAAGGAGAACTAGCCAGTTCTGCAAGAATGCAATCACATGGTTGTGCTGGGTGGCAAAAAATCTTAATTCATTTATTTAAAAACACTTGTATAAGATCAGTAGTGTGATTAGCAAAACCTCCAAATGATTGTTGATCTTTTTAAAACTGCATTTTTGAAGATGACTTGTCATCCTGCTTCCATGGCAATGCGTTTCCCATGGGGATCACAAGCTCAATTAATTCATTAACAAAGTATTATATCAGCATGTGACTTTTTCCTGCAAAAGGTCTATTAGGAACCACAATTAATGGCAACATCTAGGACGATGACATAAAACAATAGTCTTAATTATTACACAATACAATTTACCTGCATGTGAAAATGCCAGAATTTGCAAATAGTTTGGCCTCATGCAGTGGCTATAAAAACACAACGTGAAAATGCTGCATTTTTTTAAAATGAGAGTGGACCTTTGACCTTTTGTACAACAAGAACTTGTCTTCCCAGTCCAAACAGGCCTGATAAAAGGAAATCACCCCTACATGTACAGTACCGCCAAGAAACATATGTACATTTGATCGTGAGCAGATCGCGATCATGAAGTGCGATCTGCTTGCACCTTACTCGCGATTTGCTTGCGATAACAAGCTGATCGCGAGCAAACATGGAGAACACAAGTCACAGAAAAATATGTTTCTTTCTACCTTTATAGTACAGCTAAAAAATAATGCACGCACAAGAAGTCCAGCAAGAACCCACAAGTTTTCGAGATGCGGGTACGAATGCACATTTGTGTTTTATCTACTAGTGTCATGTGCACGGCAAATTCTTTCAACAGCCTTTCGGTAATTTTTGATTAACTTAAGCTATTTTTACGGAGATGTATTTTAATATTTTGCTTTTTTTATGATAGTGTTTATTAATTGTTTCTTTGGTTTTGCCAGGCTCCCCTCGTTTTTCAGTTCGATCCAACTTCTTTCCACATTTATTTTAGGCTGGGGTTTAATATTGTTGAGTCAATTGTAATATGCTAATTACCACTTTTTCACTTTTTGTTGACCTTTGAAGTTTTGGGAAGACTATCCAATGCATTTAATTGAAAATGAATTCCACTTTCCCAGTATAAGTTTTCTGGTAAGAGTACAGAAGTTTTTTACATGCCTTAATTCCCTTACGAATGTGGCTTCAAATTCTGTTCACGTTCCCAGCCCGGGGGGGGGGGGGGGGGGGGTACTCCCATATATGGACTATACGGGGATGATCCGCTGGACAGGGTATGGTTTTTCGAGTTTCTGATCTTAGACAGGGTATCCATTTTCACATTGACAGATCTTGAACAGGGTATGGCGTTTATCCAGTGCCGTTATTTAGTCTAGTGCTTTCTGAAGACTTATGTAGTTATGACACTAATTATACAAGATCACAATAAACACTGACATCCAAGTATAGATAATTTGTTATTTGTCTTATAGTGGGAAAATTTTAACACTTTGTCTTGAACAGGGTATGGAAATTTGAGTTTTTTTTGTCTTAAACAGGGTAAGGGTTTCAGAGCCCCAGCGGCACACCCCTACCCAACTTTAGGTAGAGTACCCCCTCGGGTATTTTTAACACATACACGCCTGACTGATTGCATGTGTAAATTCAGAGTCGGAGATTTCGAAAACATACATGTACCTCGCAAACATTTGCAATGGCCGTTTTTACACTAGAGACGTCTAAGTCGTCTGAAGTCCGCTTAGACATCTCAGATGTATTAAGACGTCTAGTGTAAAAACGGGAAATAAGACAGACGCAGTTGAATTTATCTTTGTCTGCTAAGTGTGTCCGATCGATACACTTAACAGACGTGTAGTATAAAAACGAGACGCACTTAGCCAGTCAGGGCTTATTGGGAAACTATTTATGAAAGATTTTATGTTGTCCCAACTGCAGTAACTATTTTTTCACCATGACTTGTTCATCTGGGCTTCCTTCTTGCCATGCGTTTTGGCTTACAGGCACATCACACAAGACAAACAAGTTTTCGACAGTTCCATATACTCGGCCATATTCTGTGAAAGAGACTGCGATTATCGGTGACATTCTAGGCCAGACGCTGACCTCCCCTTCTGGCTGCTGGGTAGCCCAATCCAGAAGCCAGAAGGGGAGGCCAGCGTCTGGACTAGTGACATTAACAATCATTCATTTTTCGCACCAGTAGTCATCGGTAGTATCCAGTCGCTTCCGAGAATAGTACCCAGTTTCTCTTTAAGAAAATCATGGTATTTTATTAGTCGCAGTCCGAACTTATGCATCTCGTTTTTATATCAGTCGCACTTTAATAACGGTCAGACGTTTAATGCGTCTAGATGTCTTAGACGTCTCTAGTATAAAAACGGCCAAAGATTTCAGCCAAAACCTTTACCAACACAAAGATTTGCCATAAGTGTGAAACTACAGAAGCAAAAGTTTATTTTGTGGTATGCTTTCTTGCTTAGCGGCAAGCTTTAAAGCAGGCATCGCATCGCCAGTTTGTTGAACTAAAGCGAGCGGGCATTGTGTTATTATTTTGCGTCACAAGTTCAGGCTTGTAGTTCTACAGTATATTTTCAGTAAGGTTATCAGAAGAAATGCGAGATTACATTACCGGTACAAGCAAGGAGAGAAGTACCTTCCCGTTTAAACAAACTGCAGTGTTAAGTACTGTTTAAAACACGAACAGTAGTGTTTTATCAAGTTTAAAAATTTGAGGGCGAAGCCCGAGAATTTTTAGACTTGATAAAACACGTGCTGTGAGTGTTTTAAACGGCTTCAAAAACGCTTTAAGAATGCAATGAAAGAAAGACGCACATCTCAAGGGAATGGTTACTTAATGAACCATTGAACCTTTGTATTCACAACGCCATGCAAAATATTCGAGTAATCACCGCCTGCAATTACGAACATCTCAAGGGAATGACATGAAGAAATTACCATACTATGTTGTTTGAAGCGGCATTTCGCAATGCAAGAAGGACCTGCACTTGAAGGATTTGGTGTCGTGGTTTACCTCGATAAAGTTCAAGATTTGGAAAGCGATGTGACTGACATGACGGCAGACTCTAAATTTTTGACTCCGGCACAAAATATGTAAGTTTAATGCACATTTTTATTATTTTACGGCTTTGAGTTTGGTTTAATAATTGGAACTAAACAGTGGCTCGGTAAACAAGTTGGATAACTTCATTTAAAAAATATTATCTGTGTATCTCAGTAGTCTGCTGATATTAGTAAATTTAGTGCAAAATTTATTATCTAGGTACCTTATGTTCCGTGTACTTTTTGCTATCTTTGGGTCTTTATCAGTGAATTCTTAATTAGGATGAAACTTTATATAAAATTTCATGTTCATTAGTATTCTTTATATAAAACGTTCATCCTAATTAGCAATTCAATGAGAAAGCTGAAACATCTCTCAATCATTGACCAATCATTGACCAGTCTCAATCATTAACCCCGTTTCCCTCTGGGACAGAATTCAAATCCCTCCGCGGGCCTTTTAGAATGATGAGATTTTATCAGGTATAAAGGAGCATGCACGTGACTGATTTGCTTCATCTGATTGGACAAAATGCTCATTAATTATTCATGAGTTTTTGAAGTATAAAGAATAGACTACTCTTTTGCCGAGTTTTGGACGGCTGTCTCGAGAAGTTTTAATTTTCTGAAGCACTTGTTTTGTAGTAGCGTATTCATCTCGCAAAAATGCAATAAACAACTTTTACTTGTTATTGAACTCTTCATTAATTTTTTTTTAATCGTGTCTCATTTCGGTTTGCATTTGTTAGCTTCTAAAATAGCATTCAAAGTTTTCAGATGGCTCGAGTTTGTCGCTTAAATGGCATGATCCACGAACTCACGACTAGCAATAAATTGCAGTCAGGTACACAAGGTTTTTTTATGTTGATAATCATCCTGTGACCGCGATCACAACTGCGATCGTACCAGTTGATCGCGATCATTTTGTGATGTGTCGCGAACATATTGCGAGCAGGATGCAAGTAGTTCGTGAGCACAGTGCGAGCAGATCGCAAGCACAGTGCAAGCAGGTCACAAGCAAGGTGCGAGCAGATCACACTTAGTGATCGAGATCTGCTCGTGAGCAAATCGCGATAAATGTACATATGTTTCTTGGCGGTACTATACATGTAGTGTACAATATTTACAGGAGACAAACACAGCAATACGTTTAGGCATCGACAATGACCGTTTGAGAGCAAGCATTGTTTTTCAGCTGAGGTTCCATTTAAGAATGCACTCTACTATCAACCATAGTCTTACTTCAATACAAGTCAAGTACATTGTAAGGCTGAATTATTTCTCTTTATTGTAGTTGTGAGTGGTGATGTCATCAGTGCTTTGTGCCTCAACACATCGCTGAAAACCCTGAATGTTGCTGGTAATAGATTAGGTGAGTTATTTTTTAAGTCAAGTATACATTACTAACAGCAAATTGAAAAACCAGCAACAACATACTGGTCAACAGTATTATTGTGCAAAGAAGCTACTGTAAAGTTCACAAAGTAACATCTTAACGCGACTGCCAAAAGTAGCAACTCCCAAAAAGTATAGATGGTTTGCATTCAATCCCCAGAGATTCAAATGACAAAGAGCATGGCGGCCATGTTGGTGTACAGAACAAAAGAAGCTAATGAAGAATCTATTGTTAACCCTTTCACTACTAGAGTGGCCAAAAGCGGCCAATATGAAACATGTACCTGGAAAAAATTATTGCATCAAACCTAGACATGCTGGAAATACGATGTTGCGATATTATTTCAAGGGATGAATAACTTCAAAGTCAGAGCTATAACAGGGATCGCTCGACTCTCCAACTTTGGAGAAAAACACATTAATTTGTTTTGGAGATCGTTGTTTGTTTCTTCGATTTTCGCGAATTTTGAGGAGCTGAAAATCGGCTCAAAATAACCTTCCCGTTCTCACTTGAAATCAAAAGCAAACACAAAATAACCACTCAGTCGTTACAGTACCTTGTTTAATCTTTCCAACCAGCAGGTTTGTTTGCACAAAACACTCCAAGCGACTGTGAACCACGCCAATGTTTACACTGCATTTCACTCAACCACATTTTCCTGCTCCCACCTCCAATTGCATGCTGGGTAATCAAAACATTTTTTACAAGGGGACACCCCCTCTGGGACTCCTATAGGGGAGCCCTACAACCAAGAGCGGTGATTTGGACTCAAGCCGTTGCTTTAAAGTGACAAAAACACATCCTAATAGCTAGGTTGAGCAGGGGAAAAAGACAACCAACTGCAGAATTTCAAGGATTTCAGTGAAGAATTATTTCATGTGTCTCAAAGCAGAAACACAACAGAAAAATCCTGTGAAACCCCTCACAAGGCCTACTAAAAGCAAACCAAGTACTTTTCAGCCATCCTCAGACATAATGATGTCCTCTAACTCTCTTACAGTGGCTTATTTGTCCAAAATTAGAGCACATTTCATTGGAAAACCTACAGAAGAAACCATACTCACCGCCGCCGAGTCCGTAGAATTCTGCCAAATGGCATCATGGGGAAAGTTTGAGCCCTTGGTTTAAAAGGTCAGCAGTATTTAACTAGCCCAGGCTAGCCAAACTGGAACTTAGGGGAGAGTTAGCACTCTGCATTTCACCAATTGAGCGTCCAGGAGTGAAAGGGTTAACATGGCGGCTATGATGTAACGTGCAAAGGGTCTATAGATATAGCAATAAAATGTTATGGTTAATAAATCCCGAAAGTAGAGATGCCTCAAAGTAACGACCTCTCCAAAAGTAATGACCCAATGTTGACTTTACCTTTAATGTTTAGGAATACCGTAATGATCAAAACAAAGACATTCTGTGTAACATGCATGCCACTTACTGGAGTTTACTGTCTATTAATTTTACAAGTAGAACTTTTAAGTTAAAAGGGGAAACTTAACTCCTTACTGCAACGGCTCCTTTGGTCTCATGCAGTATTCATTATTTTTCGTTCATCGTACAGTCAGCGCGTGTCTATTTGTCAGTATTCATTATTTTGTGTTCATCGTACAGTCAGCGCATGTCTGTATTTGTCAGTATTCATTATTTTGTGTTCATCGTACAGTCAGCGAATGTCTGTATTTGTCAGTATTCATTATTTTGTGTTCATCCTACAGTCAGCGCATGTCTGTATTTGTCAGTATTCATTATAATTATTGTGTTCATCATACAGTCAGCGCGTGTCTGTATTTGTCAGTATTCATTATTTTGTGTTCATCATACAGTCAGCGCATGTCTGTATTTGTCAGTATTCATTATTTTGTGTTCATCGTACAGTCAGCGCGTGTCTGTATTTGTCAGTATTCATTATTTTGTGTTCATCATACAGTCAGCGCGTGTCTGTATTTGTCAGTATTCATTATTTTTCGTTCATCATACAGTCAGCGCATGTCTGTATTTGTCAGTATTCATTATTTTTCGTTCATCATACAGTCAGCGCATGTCTGTATTTGTCAGTATTCATTATTTTTCGTTCATCATACAGTCAGCGCATGTCTGTATTTGTCAGTATTCATTATTTTTCGTTCATCATACAGTCAGCGCATGTCTGTATTTGTCAGTATTCATTATTTTTCGTTCATCATACAGTCAGCGCATGTCTGTATTTGTCAGTATTCATAATTTTTCGTTCATCATACAGTCAGCACATGTCTGTATTTGTCAGTATTCATTCTTTTTTGTTCATCGTACAGTCAGCCCGTGCCCGTGTCAATAAAACATGCACGCCAGTCTCTAACCCATAAATATTGTATAAATTTATTTTGAAAACATTTTTATAAGGTGATGCTGGGATCACAGCACTCTCTCAGATGTTTAGTCAGCAAGGGTGTGAATCAAACCTCATAAAGCTGGATCTCAGGTAAGTTAGTGTGTATTGCAAGTGCGTATTGCAGTGCATGCAAGCACAGGCTTCCCAGACTTGACCTATATTTCCTGCTTATTAGTCTGTTGGGTTACCTGTGGTTTATCAATTACTTTCCTAACGATCTTAGAAGAGTTTATATAATTGCTCCGTGTGAATTCTCTTTTCCGATTCCTATGAAATAAACTTCAATAATAAAAGATTGACACTTAATAAAGTTGTGTGAGTGGTTTTTCGGCGATTTTGGGCCTTCTAAAGCAATTTATTAGGATTCAAAATTTTAACCATTGGCCGCTGCTCTAAAAAAAATTACTAGGTAGGCAACTCGACCTCGCCAAAGCACAGACTTACCTCAAAGATCACCCAAAAATCTGCACTTTTTTTTCGCTCGCTATTCAGCTTTCGGCACAGGAGGGAATAGTTATCAAGCAACATCTGACCTGAGATTTAGGAAAATCCATCAAATTTATCACCGCCAAATGGCCTCCTCAAGACCCCAAAAGTGCGACCTTCCAATACACCTTATTCCAAAATGGCCGCCCTAATTTGCATATAGCCAGAAACTTTTCATATTTAGCACAATGGATATCACCGTTTATTAGGATACACCGCAGTAAGCAACATGGAACAGTTCGATACTGTTGCTTCGAATAGCTGCAAATATACCTGTATTTTCAACCTAGAAAAATCATGAAATCGAGGCAATATTAGGTCCACACTCATCTCTGGCCATATAAAACTCTGTAAATTGAAATCTCTGTAAATTGTTTGTTCCAGCATTCATTACGTTGTTCTTTCCATGAGATCAACGTAATGAATGCTGGAACAAACAATTTACAGAGATTTCAATTTACAGAGTTTTATATGGCCAGAGATGAGTGTGGACCTTATTGCCTCGATTTCATGATTTTTCTAGGTTGAAAATACAGGTATATTTGCAGCTATTCGAAGCAACAGTATCGAACTGTTCCATGTTGCTTACTACGGTGTATCCTAATAAACGGTGATATTCATTGTGCTAAATATGAAAAGTTTCTGGCTATATGCAAATTAGGGGGGCCATTTTGGAATAAGGTGTATGATCTGTAAGAACCAGACCGATCAAAGCGGTCAACAAATTTTCCACCCCTACCCAAAGCGATGCAAATCACCTTTTTTCATGGGGGACCCTCAAGCGTAAAATTATACTTCGCTCGAGGAACGGAAACAAATATATCGGCAATCAGAGGACCAAGATAGTGAGCTGGGGTCTTCACCAAGTGTTATGACAGTTCCACGTGAGAAATTTTCGCTAGTTCCAAATTTAAAATTAGTCGGTAACCGCCAGTTTCGTTAAAAGCCTAGTAATGGTCATCTGATTGGCGATATATTTGTTTCCGTTCCTCGAGCGGAAGTATAATTGTTGTATTTGCTAAATATGTAAACAACATTAGATTTTTGGGGTATTCCTTTTTTGGATATGTGCCCTTTATGTGGCAACAATTGATAAAGTAACACTGCAAGCACTGTAATTTACAGTAGGTAATGATTGTTAAGTACACAAGAACTATAAAAGGGATTGCATTTGTAATATTCTAAATTTGAAATTAAATTCAAAACTGTTACAGTAAAGAAGTAAGCAAGTCATGATCAGTGTGCTCCTATTAGAATACTAAATAATGTATTACTGATGGAATTTAGAGTAATTATGAGACTGCAAGCTCAGGTTTCTATTATACATGTACAAAAGACTGTGTCCGTCGAGGAACTATCGGCTGATAGTTGCCCATGGAAATTTGATGTTCTTATAACAAATATAAGCCCGAGAACGAAGTTTGAGGGCTTATATGCTAGTTTTAAGAACATCAAATTTCCAAGGGAAACTATCAGCCGATAGTTCCAAGACAAACACATCTAGTCTATTTGTCGTTATTGTTCATCACAAAATTGTGATGAACAGCTCTCAGCTCTCAGTGGGCACTATTATACAAATAGACTGTGTCTGTCGAGGAACTATCGGCTGATAGTTGCCCGTGGAAATTTTGATGTTCTTAAAACAAATATAAGCCCGAGAATGCAGTTCGAAGACTTATATGCTAGTTAAGTAGTTTTAAGAACATCAAATTTCCAAAGGGAACTATCAGCAAAGGGAACTACCAGCCGATAGTTGACAACCCAGTCTATTTGTCGTTATTGTTCATCACAAAATTGTATTCCGCTCTCAGCGGGCACTATCGCCTGATAGTTTGCATCCGCGGACGACAACTATCACATCACGTGATCGATTTTAGCAAATGAGCGAGCGCCACAATTTTGTGGTGAACTATAACGCCTGATAGTTTGCATCCACGACGACAACTATCACGTCACGTGATCGGTTTTAGCCAATGAGCGCGTGCTAAAATTTTGTGGTGAACTATAATTGCAGATAGTTGGTGAGGGGCGCAGCCCTGAGTCATTACTATAAATCCAAGTCAATAGAAACCAAAAGCGAGAAGTCTAATCATTTTAACATAACCATTAGCCATGCACTGTTCTATTAACTTAGTGATAAAAAAACTTGAATAATTTAAAAAAACATATTTTTTCTGTTTGATTTTTGTTTGTAGTGTGTGCACGGTCAACTATCAATCGATAGCCAGTCAGATGGCAGCTGAGTTATGCTAAGATTAAAATTAATAAGCCAATAAATAATGCAAGTTGGTTTCATTTAAACAAGAAGCCACACTATAGGTCAATCGTTGCTGACGTCATTATGTACATCTTTGCCTCATTAACATATTTCATACTTCTAGCTATGAACAAACCGAGTCCACATATCAAAAGAGAAAGTCATACACTGTAGTAATTACCAAAAAATGTGAGATTAATATGTTGAATAGTTTTTGAGAAAATGGCTTTTCAAAAGTGCACAATTATGTCCATTGTACATGTATGTCTGGCAATATCTTGCTACACACCATGCGTTCTTTGTAAATATTGCACTTTTGAAAACTAAGCTGTTTTCTCAAAAAATTATTCAACTTATAAAATGTAAACAATGACGTCAGCAACGATCGCCCAGGCTATAGTGTGGCTTCTTGTTTAAATGAAAACAACTTGCATTATTTTTATTTATTTATTTTATTTACAACATTTGGGCGTAATGCCACAGGAGACAAACGATAGGACTCAAAGTCCCCTACGAGGCTTGTCTCCGCACTCATATGAAAAACCACAATGAGAGTAGTAAAAATAATTTAATAAATTATACATAATTTGGGCCTTAATTTAGTTAATTAACATCCATTTAATACTCTCTCTCTCCCTATAGCTACAACCAAGGTACAGCTTCATCAATTGCAACATTTGCATCAGCACTGCACAAGTTTCTACCCAGACGACTGGAGGAGATTAATCTTGCAGGTAACTTCCTGGGTTCCAGTGTCAGCAAAGTTGTGTCCAGCCTGCGGCCACTCGTAAGGACTGTGTTTGCTGGTAACCTGGATAGTACCACGATCTTTGCCGACTACATAAGCCAGATGTGAGGTGTATATATACACCACATCTATTAGCATTCAATTGCAGCAGCCTTTGTGCTGATAATTTTGCTTCATAAAAAGTTGAAACATTAGTGTACTTAACTTTTTAATCCAGCATGAACATTATAAAGTAACATAACTATTGCAGCTCATATCGGTTCAAGGCCTGTTTCGGATGGCCAACTTTTCATGTCCCAAACTTATAAATAGCATTAAGTTCAGCATTGGAGCAATTGGTTAATTCAGATGGAAAACTTTAGTCATCAGGGGATCTGGGTATATATTTTAAGTAATGCTCCTGATAAGAAGGGAACAGCAGAATAAGGCAAGGAATGTAAACAGGTGTTAATTTTCTATTCTTCTTTCTCGTAATTTCAATGGTTGATACTCATAAATTCAGTAGAAGACAATCAAAGTAATGCACTTTCATTAAATAATTTTTTAAGTTTAAATGTATTTTTGATCAAACTAATTGGTTTGATTTTGGAGAAATGTGTATGTGGGGAATGTTATCAAATTTGTAATTCAAAGATCTTTTGTTTTCTCCCTTTCCCATTGGTTAGTTAACAAATCGCATACATTTTTCCATTGTCTGTACATTGTACTTGTATTGATCATAGAAACGATGTCATAAAATGTTTATAACACAAGTGAAACAACGAGCACAGCGAGTTGTTTCACTGCAAAGTTTTGGACATTTTATGGTGTCATTTCTATGATCAATATGAGTACGGACAATGGAAAAATGTATGCAATTTGTTTTTTTTACAATGACTAAACACTTAGCTTCAAATGAGTGAGTAATAAACTGCTTTCGAGTCGAAAAAGGCCATTGAAAGTCAAAATGTAAACACTTCTAATTAATGGCGCCGAGAGGTAGCTTTCTTTGACAAATGGCAGCATACGAGGAAGTTTGATTCACCGATTAACCTCTGTCATTGATGGAATGCTTGTGAAATCCTTTCTTGTTTTTTTCTGGATCAGAAAAGTTATAGTTCTTGTTAATACATGTATAATTCAAGACTTCTGTCTTCTGAGCTCTGAGAGAACTATAGTCAAAAAGTCTGAACCAAATTTGACAAAACTTCCTCAACTCAAGAGAAAACTCACATTTTGCCAAATGGCACACTACAAAGAAGTTTGACTCACCGATTAACTTCTCCTAGTGATGAAATGCTTGTGAAATCCTCATTTTCTTGTTTTTGGAAGATAAGTTAACAGTCATTTGAATTCACAAAGCACTTTACAAAGCTACCACTCCTTGCGAGTGATGTCATCTTTATTGTCCATACTTATATAGCAGAGAGCTAATCAGAAAGCGAGAAAATTGGATGTTGTTGTAAAAATGGTGTTTTCTTTAATTATGTCTTTACAGTAAAAATGGTCAACAGCATACAGTTTCCTACAATGTTTGCTTGTAATTTTAACTGTGGACATCTCAGACAGCATTTACAAAATGTATTCTAGCAAATTTGTATGTGCGGTTATGATGATTGTACCGGGTCTATTGTTCTTGGGGTAGTTCTTACGCGAGCCATTACTTAACGTTCAAGCAAAAAATTCATTTCAAGGTGGCGAAATTTGTGAATTAAATTTGGTGCATGAAAAGAGCTAGCTGTGGTTGAATCAATGCTGATCCAGTGCTGCATAATGCAACAGCATCTTCCGAATGTAATTCATCTGCCAAACCTAATTCAAACACGTTAAACCCAACTAATTACGATGCTTCTCTTCTGTTGTACTTACAGCTATGTTATGTCACACATGACCAGTAACAGACAATATTTATTACAACAGACTTTGCAAAGCCTTCACATGGATTTGGAGTTTCAATTGACGGTTTGAAATCTACAATGTGTTGGGAAACTACAAACGCAACTATTTGCATCAGAATAAACTGCATCAGCATACCAAATCTTACAGAAAGAAATGAAATGAAATGACAGACTGATTGATGACATTCCTTTTCTCTCTCCATTTGCTAATTTAGTGCTGAAAATGACAAGGCTTTCGAGCCTACTGTGTGTCAACATTCAAAATATAAAAATGAAACTCAGAGAGTGCCATCTGGTTTTCGAGTCTACATTCAATGATTTGTAATTACTGGTCTCACGTGAGATAACATAGCTGTAATTCATTTATTAAGTTCTGCACATGAAAAGTTCACCATCTGAATTGAACAGGCCTAAGTCTTATATAAGTCATACAAAGTTAGTGACATTGCAAGCCAGTCATAGCTGGAGGTAATACAATCCAAGTAGCTGCCATACATTAAAGGGGTTATGCTGTGGTGTTGCAAATGATTGTATGCAGGAGTCAATATTTGATTTATTTAGTGGCTGTAAATTTTCTAAAATTTCTGGTCAAATGAATGCACTATAATTATCTTTGCATGTCAGTTTGTTTTCATTTTTGTATAATTGCTTTGATATTAACCATCCCACATGTGTGCACTGGTTCGTCAGTTCATATAAATAATTGCATAAATTAACATTACTGTGTCTGGCCTGGACTGTGGATATAAAGGAACAGCCCCTTTAAGTGATAAATCTAGTTTAACTGCCACTACATGTTTACATTGGCTTATAAAATAATAGCTATAATATTTTGTAATTGTTAACACAATCGACACTTATAACAGGTGTCATACAATTATGATTTTGACTCATAAAACATGTGGGCAATAGATACCTTTAGATGGTATAAATTGCATTACAGGTTTTAGCTAAATTAGGGATTTTGTGGTCATGGAAAGACACATACCAGATTTTTTACACATATTATAATATTTGGATTGCCTTTTTTAGCAGAAGCCATAAAATGAAAATTAGGTTACTCAAGATACGGTAAGTTTTTCATAATACATATATAATATAAGAGTGAATAATATATGGTAGTACCAACGATAAGCTTCCAATAGAAGGATCCGAAGTGGATTCACAGTCTGCTCTTCAATATTATAAAACGTATATTAGGAAAGAAAGAGTAGGCAACTTCTGACAGGTCCAATATTTTCTTCAGTTATTTACAGCGAGTAAGTGCATGCTAGCTATAGAAATCGAATAACAATAACATTACGTAACCTGCAACATTTCAGTCTTTTTGGATTATATAACCTTATTGCTAGAAATTAGCTAATTATTGCCTTTTTCACTTTAGATTTAAATGACTTAATCCTTACGTAAGTGTTGTTGCAGGTTAAATAATAATATATATATATGTGTATGTATGTACATGTATACACCCATTTTCAAAAGCATTGCACTGCAAATATATATATATATATATATATATATACCTTTTGTGTTCTTGTCAAATTTGACAGCTAAAACAATGGAGAACAAAATGTATATATATGTATATATATATATAAATCAAAAGCAATGTTTTTGAAAACAAGTGTATATGTGTATGTATATGTAGGCGTAGCATGCATGCAGTTGATGTACATGTATGTTATAATAATTATGTATCCATAAAACTATTAAATAAAAACAATATTATTGTTATTGCTAATATTATTGCCTATTATAATATTATCACAGTACTGTTTCACAATGTCTTGACTTTTGTGAATTACATGCGTCAGACAATCTTGATGTATTTTCACATCATTGAAATAACTAAGCAATACATTATTGCATTTTTTCACTTAATTAAATTTTAAATAAGGTTTATTATTAACTAGTCCAAACTCCTTCATGTGGGGGTTATTAAGGTATCAGGAATCCTTTATGCGATAATTTTTGTGGAAAAAAATCTTATTGATTTTTTAGAATGTTCAAAGTTAATTCTACAGTTTAGTGAAAATACAATTTCAAAACATTTTATTTTCAATGAGAAATTACGGGGAAAAGAAATATGGACGGGAAAGCAGGCTGTCATCGGCTTATTAGCACTTGTGAAGCGTTCTCATGGAAACCGCAAAAAAACATGTGAATCTTTTATAAATAAACACGACACACGCTCACTCGTCTAGCTCGTCTTGAAGCCATTGAGTTGCAAATATTCATTTACGTTTCACACAGAAATCATATCTAAAATCTAGTTTAATAGTAATTTGGCAACTTCAAATTACAAATTGAGCTATACAAGGGAGGGTTTATGTCCGTTTTCTTCCGCGAAGAAACTAAAGTCCCAGCTGACGGAAAGCGATCTTGGTTGGCTCATATTATAACCAAGATAATCAGTGGGCAGAAGTTGCAGATTCTGCGGCAAAGCCAATTCCAAGTTGAAAGAGTGCAAGTGCCCATAAACTTGTAGATTCGCCTTCGATAGCCAAAGACGAAGAACCGACTGAAACCGAACACGATCTTCCGTAACAGTTATTGTACTGGTTTGGTCTGTTTCTTTACGCTTTCTTCGTCTTTGCCTTCTCTGTGCATGCACTCATGATTTCTGTGAAATACCATCACAATGGTAACGTTAAAATTGAACTTGTCTACTGCGATATACTGATTGCACTGAAGAGCTAACTATCGTGGTCTGCGTAGTCCTTCACTGAAGCGCGCAAAATCCATGAACAACATGGCATCGTGTTTCACTATACCTACTGCTCAACATCAAATACTGGGAAAATGACATTCTTAATGACAGATTAGTTAATTGTGTCAACAAACCTCAGTGGGATGCCAGGAAACTTTGAAATCAGTTTTTCACTGTTATAAATGCAAGTTCTGTAGCATGTATTCGGAGCTCCTGTCCCTCTAGATTTTAATCGATCGGATTGAAAATTGGCATATGGCTAGATCAATATGTTTTTTAATGCATTTTTTTGTTCTTAAGATACTTTCATGTTTATTTCTATAATATCTAGAAAAGGTGTTCCAGATCTTTGCAGTTGGATATTTTCACAACGGAATAAGATATCAGAAAACTCAGACACCCTTTTTTAGATCAATATCTCTACTTTATGAAGGTCGTTTCAGCGCGGATTTCCGTCCAATTCCCGAGGGACAGGAGCTCCAGGTATAAGGTATGGTGAAATTGGAATAAAATCACAATAAATAAAAGAGTATTATTTTAATAATAAGGAAAATGAAGCTGTTTTCTACAATCTATGTTTATTAAGCTTTCAGAAAATATATACTTTGTAGGAGTTTTCTTGAATTTAACGCGCGCAATTAAAAGTTTTCGGGAAGCGCTCTTGAAGGGCTCCTGATACCTTAAGCAAAACATTAACCCTGAAAGAAACTAGTGTACTGACATGTGAACTAAATACAAATATAGTATTTTTCCTCTGTAAAAGTGGATTAACCAGGAGTGAGAACCTTTAAACAAAATAATATACTTGTCTAATGGAAAGTTTATTGGTAAGGGTGCAAACAAATTGGATGGTCGTAAGGGTTCTTAATGAATATCTATTTCAAAGGCTATTGTCTGGGGGAAGAAGGATTCAGTTACTGATACGCTGTTCACTCAAAAAAGAAAAATGTAACCATTTGCTGTTTTCAGTTTGTTTTTCAAATTGTCCCTTTGCATTAGTTGTTATAACCCCAGGCTATAATGTGCTATCTAACAATGAGTAGCAACCATTTTGATGAAGGACTGGGACCGAGTGTGTAAATAAATGTATAATGAAATTCAAAATTGTTTTTTTATCAAAATTAGTGTATTTTGAAAATGTTTTGAGTAAAATAAGAACTGAATAGTAATGTCTTGAAAATCACGAAATAATATTAGAGTTGAGTATGGATTGGGGGGATGGCCATCACCTTAATACTGGTCTTATTTTTGTGATATTTTAAAGATTACCACCTCATTAATATTGACCCCAAACTCAGTAAACACACTAATTTTGATCCAGTCTTGTGGTGGGATTAATGTTTTAATTCAAATAAATTTATATATACTAGGTCACAGTCCTTTTTCATTTACAAAATGGCTATAGGGTTAGTCTGGCAATTAGGGGTGGACAATTAGAAATCAGTGGAGGGTGGTGGTAATTTGTTTTTGTAAGAGATTTTGTTGGCCCTTGTACGTAGTTCCAATTGAAGGGCTGTGTGCAACAATGGCTTAAGTGACTCCTGATCATATTCTAAATTCTCCCTTAGAAAACAAAGAAATTGAAGGAGAATTTAGAATGTGATCAGGAGTCACTTAAGCCGTTTTTGCACACAGCCCTTCAATTATTAGTCTATTTGGGGACACTTTAACTAAGACAAGTAAGTAAAAATAGTATACCTAAGAGAAGTATTTTAAAAAGTTATAAAAGTATATGAAAATATATAAAGATATAATACAGAAATAGTGTGAGGAATGATGTATGTACCGGTAACTATATAAAATGGTAAACAGTATTAATATCTGATTGGCTGGCACTTGACAGCACAACAATAGACAGTGTTTCCTTTAGATTAGGAACTAATTTCTCTTTTACTTTGTGCACTTTGCTACGTTTGTTTACTCATCCAAAGAGAAATGACATTTTCAATAATTATTAATTAAGCTACTGCGTTACTGTTTGTATATGTATGGTACTGGTCAAGTTAGGTATACCGTAACATATATGATTATTTAGCTTTAAAGTGCCTACGAATCGAAAATTAAGTTGGTCCTTTCAAAATGAGGATGGGTGGCATTTTCTGTTTGTCAATATCTCCTCTCGTTCTAGAGATATTCGATTTGTAGGCACTTTAAAGTGCCTTAATTATGAAACGAAATTTTTGTCATTAAAATTAAGATCCCATTTGAAAGTCCTTTTGAAGTGAGGATGAATAGTGTTTATTGCTTGTCAATATCTCATCTCATTCCAGAGATATTAAGGTTTTTAGAATATGCAAATTAGATGATTAATTTTGTGACATCATTGGGTGGACACAGCCATGAGGACATAATAAATGAAGAATATCTCCGCAAATAGTCAGTAAAAACAATTGAAACTTTGCACATGTATGGTACTAGGGAAAACGCACATCATTGTGCAAACTAAGATGTTACCATGGTAACACTCTAGGCCCCAGCTGGCTGTTTTCACCTTGAACCTAAAATTGTAGTTTTTATGGCTGTTACGTAAAATAATTCACTTCGAGCCACTCGCATACAATGCTTACACTGTTCGAAACCTTCTGATATGCCCACAATAGAAATGTGTTAATTTGGCAAAGGATAAATTAGGAAATTTATTTTCCTCATTGAATGAGCCTGGGGCCTAGTGTGTTACCATGGTAACATCTTAATTTGCATAATGATGTACGTTTTCCCTAGTACCATACGTGTGCAAAGTTTCAATTGTTTTTACTGACTATTTGCAGACATATTCTTCATTTGTTATTTGTCCCCACGGCTGTGTCCACCTAATGACGTCACAGATCATCTAATTTGCATATTCTAAAAACCTTAATATCTCTGGAATGAGATGAGATATTGTCAGGCGAAGGTATACGGTAACCTTAAGATGTTCTCAAATGCATACAAAACTAGTGCTTGAGTTCCAAATGAATTTCAAGAATATCAATCTGGACATCTCATGAACTTTAAATCAAATGGCTACATTTGTTGTAAATTAATGCATATATATATAAGGTGCGATATCTGCAGAATATCGAATATTGGATACTACCAGATAATATTATTGAATAACTATCAACCTTTACCAAAGCAGAGGGACATATATGTCAATATAAGTATAGATATCTATAGTAATTAAAAATATTTGAATATAATATTATATTAGTATAATATAGAGATTCCAGTGTGTCTTCATTGGTCACAAGGTTCTGACATAATGTTACTTTAGCATAACCCAGCCATCATTAATTTCTATTCATGTCAACCTTGCCTGATTGGCTAGCCAGGATGCTCTGCAGACAAAAATCACTTAGGAAAATACAGTTTTCTTAATTGCTTAGTTATTTTCGACAGAATGGTGGGCAGGCTTGGTTATGTTAATTAATGAAACAATTAGACTTTGTGCTCTTGGTTTCAATCAACTTTGATAATTGACTTGGCGCTGTGCCCCTTGCCAACTACATGTATGTATCTGCTGATAGGAACGTCAAGCTTGCAGTGTAATTGTTAGATGTTCACTGCATTAGCATGGTGAGCTGACTGCTAGAAGATCTGCTGCAATTACAGCAGGAGATATAAATATGGGATAGTTTGAGAACATCTCATATTTCTAATCTAGTATCTGATTTTCAATATTCTGCAGATATTGTGCCAATATAACCTCCAAATGTTGGCAACGAGAATAACTATAACATTTACAACTTCAATGATCAACAGTGTGTAAAAATGGAACAAATTTTCAATAAATAAAGTCTAAATATTTTTCTTGTTCTTCACTCTTTGTTGTTGCATGTTTGCACAATTTTCCTTTGTTTTCCCTGTTCTACCTGTCCTAATTCTTTCCTATTTAAGCTTGGGTTAATAAAATTGTGTGATTGAATGTGTATTACTCAGTTGCTGTCAGTATTAAAACTGGAGTATTTGTTTACTGTGTGAATGCTTTATGTCTCGGCATAATATTATTCAATTTGAATTTTTACAAACTAACTCTTAGAACAAAAATGCAATGTTATGATAGAGAATTATCCATTTTAGTTTGGGAATATGTCCTCTATTCCCCAAGCCACCAACTATGAGCATGCAAACTCACAATCTGATTGGCTAAAATGTCTTCCATTATACAAAATATTAATAGTGTGTCCATCGGAACTATCGGCTGATAGTTGCCCATGGAAATTTGATATTCTTAAAACAAATATAAGTTTGAGGGCTTATATGGTAGTTTTAAGAACATCAATGTCCAAGGGAAACATAACTATCAGCCAATATTTCCAAGACGAACACACAATTTGTCATTATTGTTCATCACAAAATTGTCTTCCACTCTCAGCAAGCACTATCACCTGATAGTTTGCATCTGCAGACAACAACTATCATGTCACATGATTGCTTTTGACCAATCGGCATGCACCAAACTTTTGTGGTGAACTATAAAGGTTGATAGACTATTGTGCCTGCAAAGAACAAGTGTGGGCCGACAAATATCCCCCATACCCCCCTCCATTGTGCATGATGTACAGTCTGTTATCGAAGGTCAAAATAATCTTATTGGGCCAGGGTCATTTAATTATTTTAAAGCAAAAGACATGTCAAGGTCGCAGGTCTATTCTTCAATTTTAAATTTGCCTTTAAAATAGCTAGGACATATTTATAAAGTCTGAAAGGATAAATGACAATTATTATATTATTGCATAAATTTCAACCAAAACTAGTTTCACCATGTAGTGTGTGTGGTGATTTGATTATATAAACTTTGGAAAATTAGTCTTTCTAAATGGATTTGAAGTTAAGAGAAAGAAATATCTCTTCAAGAACAGGGAAGTTCTATATGTACATAAACATATTGTGCTGCAGTTATTTTTCTTTTCTTTGGAGAATGAAGTCTGCAATTAAGAATTATATTATGTTATAAACAAAGAAAAAATAATATTCTTTCATTATAATTATTTTTAAATAATTTTGTTTGAAAGAAATTGGCAAATTCAAAGTCCTTGACTAACAGATTTGTGATGGATTTAGTTTATATTATATTTAACCTAAAGAAAAAAGGCTTTTTATTACGTTTTTTTAGATCTGCACTGTTTCCTTTTTTGGTATAGGATAACTTTGAGGTGTCCAGAGTAAATATTATTTAATGTGACATGTAGGAAATGAATTTTTAATGTTGTGGAAGTTGTGGCTGAGATAAACGTGAGATTTCTTTCAATATTTACCTACTGTTACTGTGGTTACAAAAAATATTTGTTGCCTTTTAGGCCAAAGTCATGTAACTGGTTAAACGTGATAATGCTAACAATTTATCAGCAACAATCTGCTGTAATATGAAGGTCATGAACACATGGTTCTGCCAAGGAAATTGTACAAATAAGGAATTGTGAATTTTTGATTTTTAATGAAGGCATTAGAACGTGTCTTATTGATAATCCTTAGTTTCATTCACAGATTAAGCAGAGCAAGCAGCTTTCCTTATTTGGAAATTGACTTTCAAGATTAGTGTTTTTTTTAAATGACCAATAATTCAGTAAAACAGAATAATAATTTGTAGGTGGCAAAAAAACATGGATTACCTCTTAAATATTCTGACCTGTCAGTGAATTTCATCAAATTTGTGGCCAATATTTAGGTTTTTCTTTAAAAAAAATCCGTTTATCAGTTCCTGATAAACCTTTTTGTTTTCAAATTGTGTTTCATGAGGAATAATTTTTCTGATTTGAAAATATTGTTTAAAATATTATTGCTTTACAAAATTATTGCTTTACAAAGACAAAGTAATAAGATATTTCCTTGATTCAGAAAGTCTGCTTTTTCTCAAAATGTATAGAATTTTTGTAAGATATATTTATTGACACCATTCAAATGCACATGTTCAACCCCTTGGTATATTTTGATGCTCATGTAAAAATCAGAATTGTTTTGAATGTTTGTGGTGGCAAATTTGAAATTCCTAACCTTGAAAACAGCTAGGCCAGGAGTGATAAAAATTAAGACATATTCTGCTTTTTATTTTCACGATCAGTACTTTTACTTCACAATGTTTCTTTTTAGTACATACAGTAGCAGGCACATACCAGTAATGTACTGTCACAGAGTAAATTTATAGATGGTTTTAAAACATGTCTAGCTCAAAGAAGCATTCTTAGCATATTCAAAATGCCAGAGCTCCTTATTGAAAAGGCGTCTCAGACCTGTATCAAACCTCAAAATGGCCACTGTCTGGTATAAATATACTGAATAAAATTTTGGAACCGGAAAAGAATTGATAAGAAAAGGAAACTCTTCAAATTATACAAACATGACCATGTGCCTAGTTTCACTATAATAAATATACCAGAAAGGGGTATATCATTTGGAAAAACTAATACTGTACCAAACACTCAGTTGTAAAATGTTAGTTAAAGAATTAAAGGAATGTTTGCAGGTAGATGGGCGTTGCCTCAAAATCTATTTTTAGCTGTGAAGAAGCATAATCGAATGGAGGAAGTTAAAGCATGAACAGAAGTAAAAAATTATTTGAAAAATCCGTCCGACAATATTCCTTGAAATATTAAACACTGAGGACATACATTTGTATATCAAAGGAAATGCTACATCCTATATGGGGCATATCAGATGCAATGTGCTTGTTCACACTTAGTTAAATTTCCGGTTTCGAAAACATTGTTCAAATACCATTTATGGTTACAGGGAAAACCCCAACACGTCTTTCTCGCCCAGTTCAATTTGGACCATGATTTTCAGTTTGACTGAACTACAAAACACAGAATTCTTTTGAAGTCGCCAGTCTTTTTAATATATTAGTTGTTCGTATTTTGGTGGTGGTATAATAAACTTGACCATGTAACAATATAAATTTAAATGTAAGAGTTCTACAAAACTTATATTTGAATAAAATTAGCTACTTTTAATACAAGTACAACTCGATGACAAATGAAACTACTTCATGTTTTCTTGAATAAATAGATCTACAATTCTTAATTCTCTATGATAAATATGAAATCTCTCTTTCGGATAGCATACATGGGTTCCCATACATGCTACCAATAAATTATTGTCTACAATGCAAAGCAAACCAAATATATTATGGTTCACAATCCTAGTTCATGTAAACCACAACTAATGGTTTTGATAATCAATACGTTAATAATAATACATTTCTCTGATCAACAGAGTTCCAAGAAATACCGGATTTCGAGGTTGTATTTCGCTTTCTTAGCTGGGATTTTCCCAGTCCAAGTTCACCTTATGCCATATAAAGCAAGGTGTATATTCTAAGCACGTGGCAGAGTTTCGATCTGTTCCCACGAATCCGTTCCCACGAATCCGTTCCCACCTGTTGCAATTTCGTACAAAGCTTAGTTTGCTTTCTCGTAAAGGCTTTATACTTTGAACTCGTGAATTAAAGAATAATAGTGTTAAATAACAGTCATTTAAGGTTTTCTCAAGCTGAAGCTTTCACAGTTAGTCCTTTGGACTGGTGTGAGAGAGAAACTTGGCATCCACCATTAACATGCTTCATTACTTGCTCTTTCAACTGACATACAGTTTTCCTCAATTCTTGAGCTTCGGTAATAAGCTCAGAATTCTTATCCTTGAGTTCTTTTACTTTAACTTCAAGCTCAGCCTCTTTCTCTAGCTTTCTTTTACGGCATTTTGACGCAGCAAGGCGATTCCGAAGCTTTTTTCTTTCACTTTTCACTACTTCCTGTAAGTCCAAGTCGATCGGTGGGAGAGGGGGTGTGCCAGGAACAACTTGAGACTGTTCTTCAAGCTTTACTTCTCCAAATCGGCCCTGATTACTGACATTATAGTTCGAAGCTCCACTGTGTAGCTGTTGCAACATGTTCACTGCAATCCCAGCAGTTTGAAACGCCGGGAAAATCTGCGAAGCAACAGTGTCGGAGCATATCGTCTCTAACGGAAGTGCCTGAGTTAAAATTGTTGACAACGTGTTCGTGGAATATGTGGGAGATGCGAGTCCTTCGGTGCAGTGAACTAAAGTGGGAGCAGCAATCTGAGCTATAGTACTCATAACTGGGGTACCAGCTTGAGTGAATATAGGTCTTGGGGAGGTAACTTCCATCGAAGAACATGCCTGGCTTTGGGTAAAAGTACTTGCAACAGAACCCGGCGATCCTTGTTGGTCGTGCAACTTTTGAAGCGCTTCGAGAAAACCCCTTGCATATAACTCTTGTTGTTCCGTGACTGTTAAACTTAAATTTGTGTTTTTCATTCCTTGTGGAGTTGGTGTAGTAAGGACTCCAGCGATGATGAGCCTTTCCAATTCCGGCGATGCTAACTTGAGTAAGTTGAGATCTGGAGAAGTAAGTAATATAGAGTTGTCGAAGGAGGTTTGGCGAAGGACTCCATTTCCGAAATCCAACTTCAAAGCAGATTTGTCATACATAGTGTTTTCAGGTGAAGAATCTATTGGCATAATTTCGTCCTCGTAAATGGGGACGGCCATTCAATGAGGATCTTTTCCTTTCTCAGCTGTAGGACTTCCTAGTCAGCTGTATACTTTGACGAAACGATGACCTAGCGTCTTTCGAACCATACTTTTATCTGCTTTGCGCTTTTTCTCATAATTATAGCAAGTATATTTCAGTGTATGAGGTAATGCATATCTGATTGGTTGGAGTGTGGTAATTATTCGGCATACTCGCTTTTGATTGGTTCATGCACAAATAATGACTCTCTTGGGAATTTTCATGTGACATCTCGAATTTGCAGGTGACGTAATGTTCAAAACATGGATAAACAAAGCCAGTTCCTAGGCCACGAATGGAATGAGCGGGAAGTTTCCTTTGAACTATAAAAGGCCAGGGTGCGGCGTGTTTTGTCACGTCGTCGTCTTTAATTTGTCTCTTTTGTTATGCTATTTAGCGCAGAGCGTAAAACGTTTCCTTACTTTGAAGCAGTAAAAATCGAGTGAAAATTTCCCCTATTAATTAAAGATTGCCAAGTCATGTTTTTAGGAAAGTACTGGGGGCAGTAATATTCGCGTTTCTAGTTAATTTTACACTAATTTTTCGTTTCACGGAGCGAATGTCGGAGTGGCGTATTAAATTTGTACGCGAGGAGCAAGAACATTAGTTTTTTAAAAGGCACCTGCTGATATAGAGGTGTTAAAATCCATCTGAGGAATTGCCTCGGCTTTATTAGGTTTCTAGGCGGTTTATATTCTAAACAAGGTTTTCGGAGGTTCGCTTAGCTTCGTGGAAAGAAAGCGGAACTAAAAAATGTAACCGGAAGTTTCCCAACCTGAAATGTGACGCAAATATATTCGTTGACCCGTGGAAAACGTCACGAACGGACTTTGCATGCATGTAACGTACCTTTCGTCGGGATTTAAAAGTATATGTTAGACCCCTAGTCCTCTTTACTGGTATATATATAAGCTGGTATATATATAAGCTATATATATAAGCTATTTTAGGATACGCCATTGATATTTTGTTTGTACCTTTTATCTACTACACCACATGAAAAACCTATATAAACGAAAGTGTTTATTACGGTTTCATTTTATTGAAATTAAAATATAACCATGAATACAATGGTACGTGCCTGGCATAAATAAAACCGATTAACTCTATGAATGAGTTTTGCACACGTACCGTTGCGGAAAGGCCAAGGTTATGAAATGCAGACATGGAGAATTTTGTGTAAATATATAAAACTGTAGTATTTTAATATTGTCAGTTTTTATTATATTTTGTGTAGCTATAGCCTATACACTACAAATATTTATTGTTGTTAATTACCGTTTTAGTTGAAGTGCAACCCTGAAAGTTTCAAGGTTGTTTGGAAAATAGCATTTCGCCGACCGTCGGCTAAGCTAAATGTGCGTTTGATTGACGGTCGACTAAAACGACCTTGAAACTTTCAGGGTTGCACTTCAACAAAAACGTGGAATAAATGATTTGATTTGAATCCGGCGCTGGACACGCCACTTTTACCCAATCTCCCCTGCCCCTTAGCGAATGCTGCCGCTCAGTCGTTAAAGAAGAAGAAAATATCTTTGGCAGGAAATAAAATAAAATACTTCTGGTAATAGAAATGTGAAGTGTTAGAACTTTCAGGGTTGCACTTCAACAAAAACGTGGAATAAATGATTTGATTTGAAACCGGCGCTGGAGAAAAATGTCATCAAACACGCCACTTTTACCCAATAGCGAATGCTGCCGCTCAGTCGTTAAAGACGAAAAACATGCTCTTTGGCAGGAAATAAAATAAAATAATTCTGGTAAATAAAAATGTGAAGTGTTTAATTTATAGGCCATGTTAACGGAACGCGCAAGTCTGCTGACTGCTCCTCCATCTTTCTTGAAAAAGGCGCGAAAAAAGAGCTTCCGGTACGTTCGCACGCGCGCTCTTTCTTTTGGCGGGAAAATGTTACAGTCTTGAAATAAAAATACTCATTTTTGTACTTTTCCCTTGATAAGGTGCGTATATATAAACGTCTCTTTTATTTATTACCATTAACCAGGCTTCTGCATTAATTGATTCGATGCAGAAAAGTACATTTTTTTTTAAAGTTAAAGTTACAGTGAATTATTTGTCAAACATATATAATTGGTGACTTGCGACTGCAAAGACATGTCCCTTGATCGAAGTCGAACTCGAAGTACAAATACTTCTGCCAGTTCTGGCTCCAGAACTTCAAGGTTACCAAACTCTTCCAAAAGAAACAGCAGCACAGACTTCACTCCAGTCAACCATTCTAGATGTGTTCCAGTTACTGTAGCGAACTCCACAGCTAAAAGTTCTGCCTGGTCTTCTTTTGTGACTGAAAGAAATACCTCTTCAAAGCGTCCTGCTTCAAGCTTGAGTTCAGTTCAGCCGGGATCCGCACGAAAAAGATTTCCCTGCTTTTCTACAGGACCGAGAATAAATTTAACAAGTACATCCACCAGTGGTAATGGTTCTTCAGAAACTGGACAAGAGGCAGACGACAGTATCTGCGAAGAAGATGTAATTTCTCATAGAAATTACAGGGAGTTTGACGAAGATGACGAAGAAAGCCAATCTGTAAAGGTACGAAAAACACGTTCATATTTTTTTCCGAACTTTAATAAAATGGACTGAATCAGCTACAAAACGTTTTTTCTCCGGAAAGTTGGTGTAAAACCTGCGCGGACAAAAAGGGGAACTTGTGGCTTCCTGGCTATGGGCTTTTTATGGCTTGAGCTTGGCTCACACTCCGGTTTTTTTTCCCGTCCCTCAGGCCTCCCGGCTCCAAACACATAACCGTGCGTCCCTTAATACGGCCTACTATATTAAACTTTTCCAAAATTCTCCATCCAGGCTCTGATTGGGTATTTTTAGCGGAACTGAAAAGGGAGGGGTCGAAGCTACCATACACTGAAATATCTGCCTTTGCCGTATGATTCAGTGAACAATGATGACGTGAAAGGCCAGAGGGCCTAAATACCCAATAATGTAGTCTTACTCTAATAATTAATTCTAAGGGTGTATGGACCATGAGAAATCAGGGGAGAGGGTTTGGCAATTCCACTACCCAAAAAAATCGTGCTAGAGAACATAGGCGGCAATGTGAACAAAAATCGTGCAGAGCTCCTTTAGGACCAATATAAGTATTGTGCACAAAAACATTACCACCCCTCCCCTGATTTCTAATGGTCCACCCCTAAGAGCTTACATAACAAAACGGCTGCCTCTAAAGTTTGAACTATTTGTGAATTATATATTCCAGACAGTGCTATCTACAGTGTGGAGTGGAGGCAAGCTTGGAGTCGCTTACTATGACACTAATTCATCCCAAATGCACTTAATGATGGATATTGTGGAAACTAGTGATTTCCAGTTCTTAAAGAGAGGTTAGTTAATTAGTTTGATAGTCTTCATACCAGATATTAATTAGTTTCATGTAATTAATTATGTGTACAGAGCGAGCCACTTCGGTCCGTTAGTTTTCGTACGTATTGTGATAATTAGTATTTTCTTTAAGCCAGTTATTAGTTTATTTATAAGTTGGATTAAGTGTAAGGTTTTCTTCACTCTTATCTTATCCCTATATCTTAAATCACAGGATGTTTTGTAGTAACATTTTCAAACAGTATTCATGTTATTGTATTTATTTACCGTTTAGAACTGTGAAACAACAGAAGCGAGTATTTATTTATATGAATCAATGATTTTGTTGATTTAATATCAAAGGAATTAAACCTAAGCCTTATATCTTTAAGTGAAGGAGCAAGTCAAGCCAGATATTATTGTTACAAGTTCCAAACAGGAGGAGAGATTCTTGGCAATATTGCAAGGAAAAGGTAGGCCTACTTTGAAATTGCCCTCATTCTTTTTTGCATGACCTAGCAAGGAAGAATGCCGCACTGGGACATGGTTCAGTGGGGTGGGACAACAATACGGCATGCCCGTCACCTTATATCGTAACTGTGCCATACTGCAACTCTAATTTGATTGGATCAGCAGGACAAAATAATAGGAAAACCATATATGAACCGTGCCGTAGTCATTATTTATTTATTTGTATTATTTGTATTATATATAAGTTATATATTAAATTAGAATATTGTAATTAGTTTATTGATAATATTGTAATTAGTACTTGGATTATTATTGCTTAGAGAATATTTGTAATTAGTTAGTTACGGCACGGCTTGATAAATTGCCATACGGTTTGTCCCACTCATATGAAATCTGCTCTAGTGCATTTGGTCTGAAATGGGACAAACATGGGTAAGCAATTAATAATTGCATCAGTAGCTTCTATTCGGAAGCAATAACTTCCACATTCAAACACAACACACAAACCGACATTCAACGTGCAGTCAGCATGCAACAATTCTCTGTATGCAGAGGGTGAAAACAACGAAGAACCAGTAGTGAAGACAACAGAAGTAGAAATACTACCAACAATTGACTTCTGTAAGTAACCGTATTAAATTGAGCTAGAGGGGGTGAAAAAGGGTTTATATCCGGCCAGCAGTGCAAAAGTTCGTTTATATGATATTAAGCCGGGATGTCAGTCTGGAAGGGAATAGCAAAAAAACGGCCAGTTCGCGGTTATATAAATTCCGACATTTTGAAAGGGTTGCAAAAATGGCGTGAAATACAGTGTTTATATGGGAATCCGATGCCAAATAATTTCCGTAAAATCGAATTTCTGAAATATTCACTTATCTGCAAACTTTAGATACCAGGGAAAAGATTAACTGATCAAAATTTGAGGGATGTAGCTGTGCTGGGAAGCGTGCAATTGTGTTTTCAGTTTTCCATACATTTGTCTGTATTAAACAACGAGTCAAAATCCGCGGGAAAATGTACAGACAAATGTATAGAAAACTGAAAACACAATTGCACGCTTCCCAGCACAGTTACGTCCCTTAAATTTTGATTTATGCTTTTACCTGGACCTGGTATCTTAAGTTTGCAGACGGTGAATATTTCAGAAATTCGATTTTACGGAAATTATTTGGTATCGGATTGTCATTCCCATATAAACACGGTATTGCACCCCTTTCAAAATGTCGGAATTAACTAACCGCGAACAGCTGATCTATAGGAATGTTGTATCAAATATCAATTGTTTTAAGAAAACGGAGAGCGTATCTATAAAAGGGATATATTTTACAAAATCGCGTATTGGGCGCCAAAAACTAACAGGCTAAAGACTGAGTTTTGTACCAAGCTAAAATGGATTTTAGCAAAGATTTCACGATATTGTGTCGCTTTTTGATCGGTGAAAGTAAAATTGGAGTGTTAATCCAAAGCGAAATTTTAAAAAACAAACTTTTTCTCGTCGTGGCTGGACCTGAATATGTAACACCAAACTTCAGGCGGTTCAACGTCAGTTCTCTTGTGGCTGACTAAGGACTATATATTTACAAAGAAAAGCAAGAAACTAACTTTGTGCCACGCTAAAACAGTTCTTAGTCGAGAGTTTATGTTATTTGTGTTTGTTTGTGACTAATAAAATAATAAAATAGTAATTAGAGTGTTAATCCAAAGCGATTAGTCTGGAGGGCTAGTTTTTGGCGCTTTTTTTTATATTACGCAACAATAATAGAAAAATCCCCTCTTAATAGAAACACACGCGATCATAAACAAATCAAGTGGTTTGAGTTTAACAGATCAACCCTAAGTAGATAGTGTTTTACTCATTAAAAGATCAATCGGAAATCGATAAGGATTGATTTGTATTGTCGTTCTGGCCCGTTGTCAACTCAATTAAAAAAATCTATGCATGTGGAGTCCAAATGGCATGTACAAACGAAGGCAAATTTAAAGTAAAGATGTTTTCTCCGAGTTATTTGTACTTGTACCCGTTCACGAGCGCCGCATTTATTTTCATCGCTTTTAAAATACATTTGAGTGTATGAAATGTAGAAAAAAGTAGGATGATTAACAGTCATGTTTAATACTCATTTATTGTCTAATAGAATGTATTTATATGTACTTAAGCTCTTGAGGTATGCAAGAGGCGTATCATTGCCCTGAATGGCCTTCCAGGGATGCCCCGGCATTTCAACGACATGGAGAGGACTGTATATATGAGCTCACTAGTGCCTTTTGACAACGTCAATATGGTAAATATACATGCGGAAAATTAGCTTTAGACAAAATCACGGGAGGTCAAAATCGTTAAAGATACTGCAAGTTACTTGATAACCATATTCAAAAGGTCAACTGATCTGGAGGGGACATGAGATATTGCATGTAGCCATAATACAAGGCATTAATGAACAAGAAGTCTGGAAAGGGTGGATCGTCTGGGGGCGGAAGACAGGGATAAGGTTAGGAGAGAGGCATGCAGGAAGGCTAAAAAAGAAAACGGGGAATGAAGTAGGAGACCTCCCACGTCTGATCCGGGATGTCGTGAACCGTTCTCGTGAATGATAATACTAATCATGTAAATACCTAACTCCCAGTTCTATTCTCTTTCACTTCGTTCAGCCGAATAGAAAACATTTATATTTAAAAGTAATGAACACAATGATGTGGAGGGTAGCCGTCCAGCGCGCATTTATTAATGTAATGGTCTAGTGACAAGCTATTACTAGGGTGAACGTACGTACACGTATATCAGTGAGAACAGTAATATAAAGAATGGTCTGTAAAGTATCATATAAAAAGGTATAATAACTAAGTACTGTTTTAGTGGGAAGGCTGCCGGACACGAATAAAAAAGGGGGAAAATTTACCCGCCTTGCTGCAGGAAAAAACCTGGAAATGTGTTCTCCAACCCAGTGCATGCCTGCCCGGAAACTCCTGGAGGTTAAGAGTTGGAAAAAATCTATTAGACGGCCAGAAAAAAATCCAGGGAAACTGATAAGTGTTGATAATGGGAAAAACGAACCCGAGAGCACAACTGAACTCGAGGGTTAGGTGGAAGGCGTCAAGTGGCGTGAACAACGTCAAGGAGTGGGTTAAGTATACTCTATGCATGGGATCCAAGGGACCGGGCGTACAAAGTACCATTAGCAGCTGAAATAAATACATTTACAGCATCCATTGACGTGGAGTATTCGGTTTGTGCTGTTATCATTTAAAAAAATGTATTGTTTAGACCCTGATCATCGACAATTGCAGCTTAAGTTAACTCACATACTCTTTAGCTAGTTTGCGGCTTCAAGCAACTAGTGACAAATGGGCAGCGACCAGGCAGTGACCTAGCTATATAGAGCAGGTTTCGTATGAGTGGAACAAACTGCAGCACTCACTACAGCACGGTTACCGTACGGCATGCCGTGACATTGAACTGAATGGTTTCCCATTGTTTTTGTCCTGCTGATCAAATCAAATTACAGAACTACGGTACAGCACCGTTACAGCACGGTTACGGACATGCCTAGTTCGTCCCACTCATACGAAATCTGCTCTATGGCAGCACACGTGTATACTAACAAAATAAATAGCTAGCGTCGCACAGGCTCCTGCATAACAGAACAGCTCATCTTCAGTTTAAAACATTAACTAATTATAAGATAATAATAACAACAAATATAATAATAATAATAACAACAGTATTAATGATAACGACAATGACAATGATAATGGTAGTAATAATGTCAACAACAAAAAGGGAACTAGTTACTTGTAAAAGTCCATCTTGGTTTATTTAGACGGCATATTTAGACCACATAAATCACTAATGAGGTTATTATTACATCGCAATTCAGAACGACTTCAAATCTTACATTCAATCACGTCAACATTAGTTCTAAATCTGACTTTACAACTTGCCGTTCCGGCATAGACACCATAATGACCGTAATCACAAACACTTGTTTAATCAGGTTCGCGCCGCCGGAGCTCTGATAAAGTATCTGGAAAAACGGCGATTTGGGCTGGAACTAGAAGACCCGGATGTTCATGTTCCCATTCTTGAACTCAAAGTATTTTCACTGTGAGTACAAAAATATGTTTGATGAAATATTCTGATTAAATGTTCTGTCGCTAGGTGTGTTTCAGACCAGCCATTGAAATAGCTTTAACCTTCTTAACATTTTTCCCGGACGCGGCGCCATGCATATGTGAGTTGCATATCAAAATCATTGCACACAGAAGATGACATTGTGGCTGACTTGTTGATACCAAAACTATACGAAGGAGAATTCTCTGCTTTCGTTTTGACCGCTCCAAAATCTCTCCTGCTGCAGCTCCCGCCATTACAAAGGTCACACAAGAAAAAAATAGCACGAAATGGAACTTTAACAACGATTTGTACCACTCTAAACTCAAGAAACCTCGATGATCTATACATCAAAACACTGGCAATTTATTCTCCTATCTGAATTCAGAAAGTCAGTTCAGACATGCGTATTCAAGCTAAACCCAGTTTTCCTCTGCTTGATCGTCCATAAACGAGTAACGCCTTGTAAAAATTCACTTCACTCGCGAAAGCAAATTTAAATTTGTTCAGTCGAAATCTTAATATAGTTACTCCAAACAGTTACCAGTTGCAGATTAGATGTTACTTAACTTCGATTTGAAGATAGAAATTTTTCATAAATCATTTTATTTGTTTTAGAAGGCAAAATAGCTCCCAAAACCATGTATTTTCCAGTGATTTGACTGGGCCGATACCGGAAGTGAGTCACTGGATATCGATATGTAGGCTTTTGTACGCAATGACTTTGATATGAGTTTGCTGGTAATCTCGCCCTTGCTGGCCGAGGTTTTTTCTCCGGGTTCTCCGGTTTTCCTCCCTCAACGAAATACAACACGCTAAATTCCAATTCGATCTGTGATTTAGCCGGGTCCTGTTGTTTCAGGTCTCGTTAGAAATTCAAAGTTTCAGAATTTTTCGCTGCTATTTCCGCAATACTACAATACGATATGCTTATGAAAAACATAATGAACGTGATTAATCACCTAATTGTTTCCTAGTGCAAGCACAGGCAGCCCAAGCTAATGATTTTTACAAGGAATGTATTTTTAGATTTTTTTTAGAAAAAATCTAAAACAGTACTAATATGATCAATAAAGTCATAAAATCTTACCTGTGTGTTATGAAGTTGTTCCTCTTCATCACTGATGTGTTTATTTCTGGTTTGAGGCTTTCCCCCCCCCCCTCCCCTATATAAATATTGAGAAGGCAGGAAACACGAGACTCCATTAGTCCACGTGGTGACTATTCGAGGCCTCGTAATTATTCGAAAATCCAAACTTTCAGCATTTTACCTCCAGAAACCCTTTCTTACATTCCTCTAGCACTCATTTAATTGATCCATCGCTTATTTCCTCGCTTTGACGAACGAGTGCCGAAGGAATCCAACACCTCCGTGTTTTTTCGAGGAAATTTGGAGAACGAAGTCATTGTGCTCAATCGACCAATCGCTGAACGGTGAAATCTGCAGGGCAGACCCACGAACTTTTCTTTGGCAACTTTTCAGCAAACAATAGGTGAAGTAAATGTCAAATAGAAATGTAGTCGATTTCTTGATTTAGTTTTCTTCAAAAGCTGTTTCAAATGTAAAATAACCAAAAACGGAACTGACCAAGGTAAGTTGTACAAGAATTTGTTATAGACGATTCTGTTGAACTGACTGCAATATGAGAGTGAAAAAATGCGTCCGTGTGGCGTGTAGCGGCTAGAATATGGTGTGACAAATAGGTCAGTGAGAACTCGTATTAACCCTTATCTTTCCTGGAGCCTAACAGATGAGCAAAGAGCAGTTAGAACTGCCGAAGTAGGACATATTAGGAACTTTAAGCAACCAGCCGACGGCGACGGCAATGACGACGGGACGTGGAAAAGTACCTTTCTCCCGAAATTTGGTGTCTACTATTTCCCTTGTTCACCTTGAATTGTTTTTCACAACCAGATTTACGAAAAATATGACCGAGTATAGAGTTCCGTTCACGCCGAACGAAAGACGGATTGATTTACTTTCTTATTCGTTCGCGTTCTCTTTAGAACGTACAATTTGGGATTTACACGTTGTGTTTTTGCTGAGAACGGTGGAAATGTAGGCGACTGCGTGCATTTTCACGTGCAGCTATTGTATTTTGTAATTGAGGCTATTGTTTTATGCCGTCGTCGAAGACGTTGCCGTCGTGTTTTGCTTAAAATTAATATCCTGTTGAGTAAACGAAACCTTAACGCGCCTGAAAAGCCTTGGACGAAATGTTGTAGTGGTGTGTTCTACTAAGTGGCATTTCCGCTACTGTATTTGACGATTCAATAAAAAGTAAAACTGTCCATTCCCATCACGCTCTTCTAATGGATGATATGCCTTCTGTTCTGCATATTTCACCGTTCAGCGATTAGTGGATTGAGCACAATGACTTCGTTCTCCAAATTTCCTCGAAAAAACACGGAGGTGTTGGATTCCTTCGGCACTCGTTCGTCACTGCTTCCGAAGAAAAGCCACGTTCAACCACAGGCTGCCTGTGGTTCAACTAGCACAGGCAGCCCATGAAAAAAGTCAAGCTGACGGTACCACGGATCGTTACATGCTAGGTTGGCTGCAGAAACCATCGAATTTGAGTACTTAAAAAGCGAGGAAATAAGCGATGGATCGATTAGATGAGTGCTAGAGGAATGTAAGAAAGGGTTTCTGGAGGTAAAATGCTGAAAGTTTGGCTTCGAAGAGTCGCCACGTGGACTAATGGCGTCTCGTGTTTCCTGCCTTCTCAATATTTATATAGGGGGGGGGAGCCCAGAAGTGCCTCAAACCAGAAATAAACACATCAGTGATGAAGAGGAACAACTTCACAACACAGAGGTAAGATTTTATGACTTTATTGATCACTTTAGTACTGTTTTAGATTTGTTCTAAAAATTCCCATACATTCCTTGTAAAAATCATTAGCTTGGGCTGCCTGTGGTGCAAGTAGATATTTTGGGGGATTCCGGTTTTAAATCCTTTAAAACGCTTGCGTTGTCCAAAAAACTAATCTTCATGACTTCAATTAATAACATTTTAGAGTCATTCCAGTCGGCGGCTAATGTAGGACCGCCTGATTTTACTACGAGTCCGAGGTCATTCAAAAAATATATACATAATATCATTTTGAATATAAGAAATGAATCCAAGTTACATCAGATGAAACTTATTCATTTAAACAAGAAACTTTCTTTTTACTCAACATTTAAAGTTGACACCAATACCTCAGAATGCTATGACATGATTAAAAATATGAAGCACAGAAGAATGTTAGTTAAACTACGAATAGGAAATCATAATTTACGTCTAGAAGTTGGAAGGCACGTACAACCTAAGATACCAAGAGAGTCCAGAACTTGCCAGTGCTGCCCTTCAACAAATATTGAGGATGAAAATTACTTCGTATTCTCCTGTGCTTCATATGCTGACCTCAGGAAAGATTTATTCGATGACGTACACAATTACAGCAGTAACTTTTCACATCTTAATGTCGCTGACAAGATCCTGTTTTTCTTCAATTGTGTTGATCCATTTATATGTAAAAAGTTAGCTCATTATGTTTATGAAGCCTTTGATAGACTTTCTCGATCAGCTATGTAGATTGTATATTGTAATTGTTTTTGTTTGTTTAATTGTTTGTTTATTTTAGGCAATACCATTTATGTATATGGAATGCTATTAAAAAATATTGATTGATAATCTATGATTTTTTAGAGCAATGTTCTAGATCTGTTGTCACCATGTGTTGCCGGTTGATTATAAGCTCACGTGCTCACTGGGTTGTAGCCTGATTATCAGACGGTACGAGGTCGTCCGCTCACTTCCTCCCCCTCCCCGTCTGATGGACTTCATAGACTTTCATGTTCCTGACGTCATCAACCTTTGTTTTTACAATGAGCCAATACGAACACGCATAAGAATTGAAGCGTGAAGTGTAGAAACAGTGGTGCAGTAGCGGCTTTTACTAGTTGGATCTATCAGCTTTCATGCACTGGAAAAAAACATTCTACAGCTTCAAACTTCTGTCAATTTCTCATAATGGTATCCTGTTTGAGCGTGCTGTGGTTCTTTGGAGAGCAGGAACTTTTTAAACGAAAGTTTTCGTTCAGTATTTGCACGACAGTGTATGAGAGTGCATACAAGAAATACCAGACTCGATTCCACGCCGTAAAGTTTATTACTGTGATCTTAGAACTTTTACGCTTTTACTTTTATTTTTAAAACGTTTTGAGGCTTGATATGTATGGCGATTAGTCACACAAGACCCTGAAGTTGTCCTGTTGTAGTTTTTTGGTACCAGAGATTGTTTTAACCGGACTTTTTGTGCAAAGTTTATATGCCATTGCCGTACATGAACTTACGGAAGTGTGTTCATAATTCTGAAAACAAAAATATTCACCAAAGTGCCATGAAACTTTTTCCATAACATACTCAGTATGTGTGTTCACTCCTGCAGAAAAATCATAATATTCCATGAAAGATTTGGTCTTCTAAAAGCCAAAAACCTAGGAGAATGTTTCAGATCTATAAATGCATGAGATTTATATAAGCAGAGGAAGATTAGTGATTTACCAAATTCACAAACACATCGTTTCGACGAATAAACGATTCCAATGCTTCCTTCTGCTCTGGATATAGCTTCGAAATCCTGAAAACTTTACAACTTCGGTCGACACATTGCTCAAGTTCTTCTTCCCCAACGCCATTAGAAAAATATGCGGGCACATTCCTTAAATTCCAGACTTTGCCAAAAGTGTAAAATTCGCTCTGATTGGTTGAACTTATGACGTCAGGAACATGAAAGTCTATGAAGTCCATCAGACGGGGAGGGGGAGGAAGTGAGCAGACGACCTCGTACCGTCTGATAATCAGGCTAACTGGGTTGTTGCAATTTCGAAATCGGAAGCTTAGCAATTCCTGTTCGCTACCAGAGCAATTTCCGCTCGCGTTTAATACCTGAAAGAACTGACAGATATATGACGTGTTTACAAGTGTTGCGAAACTCAAAGGAATCCGGTGTCTTGGGCTTCGGCTAGCAAGGGTAAACCGAATTAAAGCTTGGCTTAACCAGCGTTTTTGCTAAAAATCCAATAATCTGACATTTTACTGTCATGAATTTTACTATCTTGAAATATAATCGACATTAAGCACTAGTGATTAATTTTTACGAAATAACAATTCTTGGAGACATAGAATAGCTGCTTAGATAGATAGATAGATAGATTGATAGATATTAGTAGATAGACAGATAGATAGATAGATAGATAGACAGACAGACAGATAGATAGATAGATAGATAGATAGATAGATAGATAGATAGATAGATAGACAGATAGATAGATAGATAGACAGAGAGATAGACAGAGAGATAGACAGAGAGATAGATAGATTTTTTTTATTTTAACACGATGATTGTGAAAGCTTACAGCTTGTGGGGTCGTGTATTAAAACTATTGTGCAATATTTTTTGAGAGCTTAACAGAATATATACAGCAAGCTAAGATGTTCCCAGATGAAGCTGACGATGTCTATGTGGTATCGATTGAGACACTGAGTTTGGGTTGATGTGATCCGAATAAAAAAATCACCTTGCTCGGTCGTGTCAAACCTTTTGTTTTAGGAAAGCAATATTGTGATATATGGATGACATGTCTTATACTGGAGGTGTTGGTATGTGTGACGTACGATATGGGAAACAAGCTAGATTTATCAGCGGAGAATCGGGTATTTTCGAATTTGAAAACTTCTCAGTTTTCTCTTCAAACACTAATTGTTTGTTCATTCATCCAACTTAGACAAGCAGCACAGAGAAATTAAATAGAACATTTTTTCCGAATGCACTTTTGTATAGTCGTTGGGTTAATTAGGATTCAGTTTCCCTTCAACAATATTGACCCGGCATTTCCTTTTACTGCATTTGGCCTCATAATAGGTCATGCAGTATTCATGATTTCCCTTCATCGAATAGTTAGCGCGTGTCTGTATTATTCAATAACATACACACGCCAGTCTCTAACCCTTACATACTAGAATATATTGGTCTTGAAAAGCTGTGGATGCACCACGAGCGGAACGTGAGTGCATTTATTCAGCAGCATTTCAAGACCTCGAAAGTGGGTTATTTTCTTATAGGACATAGGAAAACCATCTTTTATTTGTTTTATAATATCAATTTACAGTAGTATTATGCAGATTCATCTATATATGATAATGATATTCGAAATGTTAAATACTGAGTTTCTCTGGATTAAAATCTAGCGAATGAAGCCTTGCAAATAGAAGCCACTTGGGATTCCAAATTCAAAGAATCATCAAATACTACGCCGATATTGCGAGCAGACTTAGAAGAAATAATAAGATCATTGCCTATATATTAACGTTGTCTGGGAGAAGGGAATATGGTATACATTTAGAGAATAAGGCATATTTACAACCGATTTCAGTGTTAATGCATAGAGCAATCATTCGACGCAGTCATTCGACACAATCAGTAGATTTGAGGTACTGAATCGAATAATGTAGGTGCATGCTCTTTCACATTCAATTCGCCAACATGCGTTGCCGACCAGAAGTGGCGACAATTTTCGCGGAATGATTATGTCGAATGATTGTCTAACATACTTGAAATATCGCCTATGCACGTAACACTGAAATCGGTTGTAATATGTCGGACCGTTATACACAGCTAAGTCGACTAAGTCATTCAGGTCGTAACTCGTACCCATAATTTATTTCGGTCTGGGGACACCCTAATGCCGTATTCCCAAATGTCCTATTCCCTATCTCCCACACAGCATTAATTGAAATAGCTGTAGATTTAAGCGCTCTATGAAATCAAAACAATAAAATACGCACGTGCGTGGTTATGTACTCTGATAAAACACGCTTCCTTAGCCAATCAGAGCGCGCGTTATATCGTGGCTATGTCATAACATGTTCAGTGTATTAAAATGTTATTTTATCTCATCAGGAATGACATGGTTATCGTGGATGATAACACGTATAGGTGCGTAATGGTTGGTCAATATGAGTTTTCAGCTTATGCTAATAAGGGTCTGATAATATCATCTGCGTCAACATAAAACATGCAACTACTAAAACAAGATGCAAGGCTGATTATACAGTTGAGGAGAATATATGTAAGAGCGCAAAATTAGTCTTGCATGTTGTTTTAGAATTCATATAATTTGCTGATTAGATTCAATGTGAACCAGTACTTGTACTTCGTCCGTTAGTCCTTGCATTTCAGTACATAAAACCGTTCAATGAGCCTTGGGACCTAACCGAATATTTTACCGCGCTACACAGAAACGAAGCGATTGCGTAAAGTGAACTATACAAATTGCGCTACTTTAAGAGTCTGTGCGTAGGTTATGTATACATTTTAAACAAGGACCCGCGCCTGACAATGCACTTGCTAAATTATTAACATTTGTACTCCGAGTTGACTCACAAGTGTAATTTGTTTGGCGTCCCAGTAGCAACCACAGAAGATGGTTTAGTTACCCCAAGCATATTTAGGCTATGCATGTTTGGAGCTGCAAAAACGTACTGGCGAACTACTCCAACCAGAGTTGACATACCGTTAATTTCGAACCCTGGGCCTAGTTAATAGGCTCCTTTTATAGCGTGGGTCCTTGTGTGACATGGATCTTTACGTATGTGCTGTGCTTACACGCGCATGTACTATTGTCACGCGTATGTTAATGTTAGTTATACATGTATGTATGTTTGATATGTATATGATATGTATGTGTGTCCATACTCACATCTCGTGTATTCTAATGTAACAATTACTATACATAACTTAGAACTTCCCAAATATTTGAACCTTATTTGCGTATTTAGCTTGTTACCTATCAATCACTTTGAAACTCTTTTTTCCCGTGGGATATTAGCTTATTTTGTAGCGACTCTGTAAATCCGAGTATAAATAAAGTCTATGTATGTTTATGCAATTAACTGAAAACGAATGACTCATACATTTTGTAGCGCGGGAAATAATATGGTTTATTGGAGGTTCTTGTGGATCTACACCTATTTCAAAAAACGTCATCCCTGACAACAAGCGACAAGCGACATTCCCAGACCGCAATGGATTGTGGTTGTAGCTGAAAGTCTGGTGAATTCGTTTGTTTTTGGGTCAAAAACTTTAAGACGAATATTAATGGCTCCTGCGAATGGATTTTCAAATTACACTGTAGTTTATCTGTTTCGCACAGCTGGACAGTTAGAACCACAATCCATTTCGGTCTGGGAATGTCGCTTGTCCGGGACAACCTTATTACTCGGGCTGCCTGTGGCAGCACCAAGTCTTAATCTGCAAGCGGTTATTTTATTACTCGGACTGCCTGTGGCAGCACCGAGTCTTAAAATGCAAGCGTTTTTCTTTGTTTCATGCAACAAAATTTGGACTTTTGACCCATGCGGTTATTTTTTCTTTGTTCCCATGTATTAAATTTCAAGTTCACCACCAATCAGATTGCACTGTGCTGGTCACGTAACACTCTCCAGGTTAATTTATTATTTACACAATTTAATAAAGTAAATCAAGATGGTCGACCCGCGAGGAAATTTCTCTCTAATTTGGAGTCCCATCTCTCAAATGTAAGCAGTTTTATTTAACTTCACCGTGCGAAAGCCTTCCAACAGGCTCAGGATATTTCAACTGCCGCTCTTGTCGGAGCCGAAGGACCGCGTTTTTTACCCAGATGACCAGTGATTTTATATACAACGCGACGACCTGAAGGGGCTGCATGATCAAACTCAAACTCAAAGCCAGGATCCAGCTAATCCACACATATCGAATTGGAATTTAGCGTGTTGCTTTGCTGCTGAAACCAAAGGCTTCTTCGATGGAAATGGCAAGATGTTGTGTTTTTCTAGGAGGAAAAAATATTTATCGTTTAAGCTTCTCTTTCGCCACGGCTTCGTTATTTGAATCTCTGTGGATTGGTATACTCAAATATACTGCACAAATTATACCATACAACTGAATAAGAAGTCTTTAACAAAGCCAAAATCAACTTCAACTCAAGAGCAAAGCTGAGAGGGAAAGTGAAACTGAACAGTGCCTTGTCAGGTCATGACTTAAGGTACGGTGAGGTTGAAATCATTGCGTGTTTATATCTGCATTTCTTTGTCGATTTGTTGACCTCGTGGCGCTGATAGATTTTGCCATCGGACGGTATTCTTGTTTGAGGTACGTTTCGTAGGTTTTATGCCACATTTCATTTTACTCTCGGTCATAATACATACCAGCGCAAACACCGTGATCTGTAGGCCAACACTAAAATAATGTTGAGTGTTTTTGGTTGTCGCTCGCCAAAACGAAGCCAGAAATACCCCGGAGAAATAAACACTCAGCACAGAATAATTTATGATGAGCGAAGCAATATTCAACTCTCAAGGTAAACTTAAACAAGAATCCTCTCACGGCCGAGGTTTTGGTTCGAGAAATTAAAGGCTTCCAACAGTTCCCTTTATAGTTCTGTAATATAATGAGCATACCAGTTTTGGGAAGGAGGGTAGATAACCAACAGGCATTTCAGTTAATAAATACCAATATGGACGCGAGCTGCGATAAAGAGCCGCAGGGTAGAATGAACAGTAGAGAAATATAGTGATAGCTCCATCATAGGTGGACAGGATACAACTTATAATATGGGACAAATATAAACATACATTTGAGACACTCATCTATTAGTACTCTGAACCTGGAGAACAGCAGACTAAATTGTAAGCGTGCGTTACATGAATAAGTAGAGGTCAACTTCTTTAATTTACATACACGAGAAAAACAAAAATATTAAATTACATATATATACTAGGGGAGCAGAGAATGCATGTCACCGCGCTACCGGCCACTCCTAAAGACTGCTAAATTCAGCTAATAATTCTTCCCTTCGGTTATTACTAAAAGGATTTCAAATGAAAGTGTATTTCATCTTCAATCTCATGTGGCCCGAGTGAAAGCCGCCCAGATGGGCTCTTGTTTTTTTTTTGTTTCATGCAGCAAAATTTTGACTTTTGACCCATGTATTAAATTTCACCACCAATCAGATTGCACTGTGCTGGTCACGTAACACTCGCCAGGTTAATTTATTCACATAATTTAATACAGTAAATCAAAATGTTGGACCCGCGAGGAAATTGCTCTCAAATTTGGAGTCCCATCTCTCAAATGTAAGCAGTTTAATGTTTTATTTAACTTCACTCGTGTGAAAGCCTTCCAACAGGCTCAGGATATTTCAACTGGCGCTCTTGTCGGAGCCGAAGGACCGCATTTTTTACCCAGATGGCCAGTGATTTTATATACGACACGACGCCGGACCTGAAGGGGCTGCATCCCCGACTGCATGATCAAACTCAAAGCCAGAATCCATCTAATCCACACATCGAATTGGAATTTAGCGTGTTGCTTTGCTGCTGAAACCAAAGGCTTCTTCGATAGAAATGGCAAGATGTGTTTTTCTAGGAGGAAAAAATATTTATCGTTTAAGCTTCTCTTTCGCCACGGCTTTGTTATTTGAATCTCTGTGGATTGGTATACTCAAATATACTGCACAATACCATACAACTGAATAAGAAGTCTTTAACAAAGCCAAACTCAACTTCAACTCAAGAGCAAAGCTGAGAGGGAAAGTGAAACTGAACAGTGTCTTGTCAGGTCAGGAAGGTACGGTGAAGTTGAAATCATTCCGTGTTTATATCTGCATTTCTTTGTCGATTTTTTGCGATAGTCGGTGTACTTTTTTGCCAAGTCTATTTATATCCAGTGTTATCCTTCTGATCATGATTATATACGTCAATCTCTGGAAGCATGCAGACATGCCAGTAGAAGATAACTGCAAATTTTATTAAGGCGAAGTGCGTACATAATCACATGTACACAGAGACGTGCTGCAAACACTCATTGTCATAAAACGAGTCGCAAGCACATCTTAATTACTTAAACGAATTTTAGGAAAAAGCAGAAAAGTGAGGCGAGTTAGAAAACAAAGCCGTAAGGACGGAGAAGAGGGAAATCAGATATATATATTTTTAAATGGAGAAATAATTTGTTTGTAAAATCACCTCGAAAAGTCTGTAGGATAACTAAAAGCCAAAGCGAACCAGAGGAAAATGTAAATTTCATGCTACAGTATCTCCAATCATTTCACATATCCGAGCAGTTCTCCAAAAATCTGAATCATAAAAAGAATCACTGCAAAATCATGTTGTCTTATTCAATGTCTCAGCTGTATTTATAATTTTATTTTAATAGAATTGGATTAATTTTATCTGAACAAAATTTGGCCCATCACAGAACCAGTAAGCTCAGTTCGACTCAGTGGTTAAGTGTCAGTCTGTTGTGCAGGAGGTAGTCAGAGTTCAAATCCAGGTAGGACCTTAAAATAACTGGGAGAACTGGTACTGCATGCCTTTGCTCTGACATCTGCAAATGGTTCTAAAAGCTTTGTGTCTTCTTGGATCACAATGTTAAATTGTAGGCCAACACTGAGAATGCAACCAAATCTCTGGTAGTGACCAAGTGTAGTGGAATTATATAGTCATATAGATATAGAGTAAATGAATTTGTCCCCGATTATAGCAATACCATACTAAATACATTGACTCTCTCCTCTGTTAGTAGTAGTAGTACATATTATACATTTTATATATTATAAATATACAGGCTAAATCTAGTAGATTACATACTACATAAAACCTAATCATGACTGCTGCCTTAAAAAATCATTTTTATTGTTGTTGTAAATGGATGGGTAAATAATGCATGGATCAGCAGCTTCCATCAGGGGTGGATCCATGGGAACCTAAGTGTCAGAATTAATTGTTTGTTGCCCATTGGTTGGTGGGGGGTGGGAAGCTCACTTTGGTTCATGGATTAGGAACCAAGGGAACCGACCTTGTATGAATTTTTAACTAATATTTACTAATTGCTACTGGCCACTCCTAAAGACTGCTAAATTCAGCTAATAATTCTTCCCTTTGGTTATTACTAAGAGGATTTCAAATGAAAGTGTATTTCATCTTCAATCTCATGTGGTCCGAGTGAAAGCCCAGATGGGCTCTTGTTAGAAATAGCTGTATCATTACCAGTAGCTTGGCGATATAGACTTTAAAGTGCCCATAAGCCTTAGCCAGAAATAATTTATTTGGGCGCAGTAAAGTGTTTTAAATATTGTTCAATCATGTTTGGGCGATTTATGCTCGTAGTATTGCTATAAAAAGCATTACAAATCTTTGAAATATTTACGTCATTTAAGGGATAGCTAACGAGTTGATATTACATTGAATTGCGTCATTTATACAGTTGTTTTTCAGTTGTCAGACATTTTAAACTTACAATCTTAGAGAACGATATTTTAATAAGTGGAGCTGACATAAAAACAGAGCAAAAGGTACTATAATTAGGTTATTCCTTAAATGACGTCATTGAAATTTGATTTCTTAATAAACGAAATTGGCAGACTATAATTATTATTTTTGCTATGTCAGTCATTTTATTTTCCAGTTTGTCGGTAACTGGGTAGGGCTTATAGGCACAGTTTAGTGGCTAGCGCTATTCGATAGTTTAGCAACATGTAAGACTGAGCAACATATATTGAATCAGATGGTTGAAGAACCCGCGCCAATTTTACAACATTCAAATAGTTTGTCCAACTCTAACTGAAATGCGCGCTCAAAAGCTGAAACAATTACACATTTAGTAATAGCTAAGAAATCAGAATACTTTTCGTTCATTTAATGCAGCGCACTTCAGATTTTCCAGAAGGAATCCCATCCCTCTGTGTACAAGGCAGGAACAAGCGTCAAGGAAGGACTTTCGCTGTTTGGTAACTCTAGTTCAGTCTTAAATAGCATTGCTATCAAGTTATGGATTACTAGTGCTTTTCAGTTTCTTCAAGTCCATGATGACAATACTATTGTGTGAAACTAAACCAGCCTGTCTCGAGTATCTCAAGCCCGCAACAGCCTATTATTAGAGAGCTTAAGCAACGACGACGGCAACGTCTAGGACGACGGCATAACACAATAGACTTAATTACAAAATACAATAACTTCACGTGAAAATGCACGCAGTCAACTACATTTCAACCGTTGTCTGCAAAAACACAACGTGAAAACTCCATATATACCACGTTAACAAGAGAACGCAAACGGTCGAACGTAAATCAGTCCGTTTTTCGTTCGGCGTGAACGGAACTCTATGCTTATCATATTTTTCGAAGATATGGATGTGAAAAGTAATTAAAGGTGAACGAAGGAAATAGTAAACATCATATTTCGGAAGAAAACACTTTTCTACGTCCCGTCGTCACTGCCGTCCCCGTCGTCGTTGCTTAAGCTCTCTATTACTGTTATCATTACATGCATGTATCATTATTGTGCTTCTTATCTATTAAATTCACCTTATTCATAAGGCATCAAAGCGAGGCCAGGCATCAAAGAGAGGCCAGGCAGAGAAAATCGACAACGAAAAAATACGGCGTAAATTTCCTTCTGACACAAAAGAACATGTCAACTAATAAACTAAGTAATGTTTGACCGGCTCCAATTTTGCGATCGTTGGGACAACTGGCCTCGCTCTGATATACCATTGTTACCAGACTTCTTCCCACGCGGGCATGAAACATGAATAAGGTATACATAAGTTAGGCCAACTACTCTGATTCATCCTAACAGTTCTATGTTGCATCTTACAGGCGTCATGAACAGAACTAGATCTGGCCTGGGAAGTAGGCTGCTAAGGTTGGTTCAGAAGACTTGGTAGTTCTTGAATGTATAGCGACTTGCACTGGCCTCGTAAATAATAATAATAATTATAATAATGGCCATATTTATATAGCGCCATATCACCACAGTCTCATTGCGCTTTATACATTTTACTGACATATCCCGTCACTATTTTTTTAACTGCTTACGCTGTTAATAGCTGCCACGCAGTTTACAATGTTGAGTGTGCTGTTAGTACTGACAATGGCAAGGCTGCTGTACCGGGTGACAACCCCTGCTCTTTTTCGAGTATTACAACATGTTCTTTCACGTTCCCTTGAAATACTGATTAGAAGTAGAAAGAGACGAGGCCAACGGCTTATAAACGTCCCTTCCCAAGGACGCGGTCGGGATTCTAACCCCCGACCTCACGCACTCTAGACCGTGCTCTACCAACTGAGCTAACCAGTGAGGCGATATAACTGAGCGTATAAGGAAGGAAGGAAGGAAGGAAGCCAGCTAAAAAATATATACTATTGGTAAATCTGGCAACACTGCCTATGCAATTCATTTAGTAGTCAACATTTGCTTTATATACACATCATTGTAGTAGACAGCTATTTGATTCCATCTTTAGTGTTTTTTTGATATCGTACAAAGGATATTGATAGTGCATTGGTTATAGTGATAATAGATGGTTTTCACTCAATCCCCAAAGATTCAAATGACAAAGGGCATGGCGGCCATGTTGGTGTACAGAACAAAAGAAGCTAACGAAGAATCTATTGTCAACTGTACACCAACATGGCGGCTATGACGTCACGTGCTCAGGGTCTATAGGACATTTTCATTATGGCGTCATTTTACTACAACTACCAGAATCCTTTTCAAATTCTTTTTCTCATTCAAATTTATTAACTCCTTTGAGAATTTCAAGACAATGGTCCAAATAAAAGGAACAAAAGAATCCGCGCATAGAGTTCTGGTAGTTGTAGTATGTGACACCATCATGCAAATGTCCTATTGTAACAGTAATATTACTGAAAATAATGATATAGGCTGACTGTCTTCATTATGACGGTCTCTTGCTGTGGATAAGGATACATGGACCACACTTTTAATTCAAAATAACATTAATAACGCGAGGGGGGGGGGGGGCTCCCATATAAAAGCTATACGGGTATGTGCCGCTGGATGGGGTGGGGTTTTTGACCTTCTAGGTCTGAGATGCCCTCTAAGTTTATGAGAAAATTGAAGTTTCTGGTCTGGTTATAACTGTTTGTTTAAAAATTGTGCGATCGAGGCTATTTTGTGCTGATTTGATTGCAGGATATGGTTTATGCGTCCAACTCGTGACATCCAAGTACTAAAACAGAGACAAAAGGCCATCAATTTCTTTATGATTCCGAGGAATCTAGAACTGGTGGCATCTTTGCAAGATTGTCTGAAACACATCAAGAATATATCGGTAAGGAGTTGATAAAACGCATTGAGTTGCATGCAACGTGATTGAATTCACTGCGCATGGCAGAAAATCATACTAGTTAGTATTTCATGAAAGGGACTGACTCTCGAGAATTATAATTAGTCTAAAACAACTTGTCCCATATTGCCCTCCCACCCCAGGGATTTATTTTGGAATGTTGTGTACTTGCTATGGTTAGGTCAATAGCGCAATTACATTTTGGTTAAGTGTTTGAAAACATTGAACGTATAACCGCATTTTAATTAACTCGCCTAAAGGCTCAGTGTTTTAGGGGGTAAGGGGGTCGGATTCAGGTTGTTGTCGGACAACGGACTATGTCCAGTTATTTTGCAAAATGTCCGATAAATTTCAACATCGCAGGACGCTGGTCTGATTCTAGTTTCTTGACGAGTACAAATACATAGCCGTATTACTTTGGTCAGCCGACAAATAAGTTGTTTATTTTATAAATCTGCAAAGGAGCTGAACTATGTGGGCATGACCGGGAAGTCATTTCTATGATTACTACTCCAATACGGTCTTTGTTTCTCAGTAGTTGCGTTCGTGTATAATCATGTCTTGTAAAACTGACCGTTCTTGTTTCAACAGAGAATACTCACAAGGATGAAAACGGCACAAGGTTCTGTCACAGACTGGAAAGCTTTGTACAAGGTGATGATACATTTTGCTAACGTTGTTACTGGTGTTTTAGTCAGTATGTGGTAGAAAAGGCTCTTCATGCTCTACCGCTAGGCCTTTACCTCAATATCTAGTGGTTTTAGCGTTACATTATGTATCAGTTTTAATCTGCAGATGATGGATGAGATCGCAACTTATACGCTTGTGCATTTTCCTTTCAACAGACAGCATACAACGCTATTTACATCACGGACCTTTGCAAAACCATTCCTCCAGATATCGCTATAGCAAAGAAGGTATTACCGTGAATGTAGAAAGGCCAGTACGGCTTCATTCGTGTTCTGTTAGATTTAAAAAAAAAATGTTGCCATATGAAGGGGGGGGGGGGGGGGGGGGGGGGGGGGTTAGGGGTACTCCTGTTTGTGACGTATTATGTATGTAATCTGTAATTATGTTGTTGTTGTATGTGCTGCGGGGGTGGGTCAGGGTTTTGAGCTCAGTTTGGACAGGTAGTGTCAGGGTTTGACCTGATTTGAGAAGATCAGGGTCAAGATTTGAGTTTAATTTGGGTGTGCTTTTTGATGTTCCAGCCATCATTGTATACTAAGCATTAAAAGTATTTTAATATCAATTTTTAATTTGTTTTTAATTCCTTTTCAGGCAACAGGGCCTATTTGTTTCTATTTAAAGAAGGGACAATCAGGTTTTTTTTTCGCAAAAAGAGGGCAATCAGGGTTTTGGAGCTCGGAATTGGGTCAAACAGGTTCAGGGTTTGGGCCTCTTGCCCCCCCCCCCCCCCCCCCCCCCCCCCGGGATATTTATATAAATGTGCACTATATAAATGAATACCTTTACCTTTCTGCGTGCGATCGTAGAAACGTTTTCTTTGCTATTAATCCTTTACAGGTAACCGAATGCTTCACAGAGGAGCTCCATCGGATTGCCAGCCTTATCAATAAAATCGTAAGTTACAAGTACTTGGTTATGACATATCTTCAGCTCAAACTATGCGCATTACTGAACGTTCGTCACAAGAGGCAGATTGCACAACGTTTCATGTGAAAAAGAGTAGAGCAGATTACAAACTACGGCAGATTACAAACTACGGCATGCATGTCCGTATAGCCTTACCGTAACCGTACTGTAACTTACTGACCGTAACTCTGTAATTTGATTGGATCAGCAGGACAAAAACAATAGGAAATCATTTCAATGTCACGGCATGACGTACAGTAACCGTACCGTAGTCATTGCCGCGTAGTTTGTCCCACTCATACGAAATCTGCTCTAGCTAATGCTCCCTTCATCCTTTTGCAGGTTGACTTTGCTGAGTCAGCAGAACAGAACCGTTTCGTTGTCAAGCCTGGAGTTGATCCAGCCTTGGATGAAAGTAGGTTTTACTGACTGGAGCGGTTTATGATTGAGTTTCAGTAAAACCAAAATTAACCAAAGTAATTACAGGCAAATCACGGAAGCAAGTAAAATCGCAATGAGCCCATCTCGAACTGAAGTCAATTCGTGATTGGTTTTACTGTCTTGAACCAATCACAAGAAAAAGTGAACGCAATCGTGGATAACTCTCGCTAAAACGAACATTGATTGCGTGACGTTTTTAATTTTTTTAATTTGGTTTTCATATACTCAACAAAATTTCTCGATTCCGATTGGCTGAGAGCAGTGCAATTAATCCCAAATTGCACTCAAAATCAGGAATTTAACTATATCTAAATCGCAAACAAAGGCTTCAGAGTGAAATCGAAGTATATAAAGTTGTTCAGTCATGTTGGAAGGGGATTTTTTCCGAAGAGTGTCCGAAAACGAAGTTTTTCGGAAATGCCTGAATGCTTCAAACAGACTGCTGCGCAGTGGTTACCATAAATTCATTTCATAGCACTAAACATTAATATTTCAGCTGCTGCAGTATTACTGAAACAAATGGTGCTTTGATTTTTCCCGATATTTCCGAAGATTGTCCTAAGATTCAAGTAAATTTGTTGAGTACCGATGATTAACAATTAATCATACGGTTTCGAGTGCAATTTGGATTAATTCAAACTCGGGCTCACGCAAACGGGCTCACGCAATTATGATACTCTTTGAAAAACTCATTAGAATTAATCCCAAATTGCACTCGAAACCGTACGAACTTGATTGGCTGATAATTACAAAACAATTCTCAGCCAACAAAAAGCTAAGCCAAACGCAAAACTATCACATTACCTTCGGACCTCAAGCGAAAACTGCTCTACATCATCCCTTTCAATGGCAGTATACCTTGACTTGACTTTATTAAGTTTAACAACAAATTTTACAAAAAATACACTAACCCGCAAGTAGCATAGCTAATCGAGGCGGGTTAAGTGGGAACAAAATAGCAATATAACAAATGTTGACAAAATATTAAATATATATATATATAACAACAGTACATGTAATTGTAAGGAAAATGAGAAATGTTTTTCGTAGATAAGTAACATTCAGATAACTATTGACAGAAACATTATAATACAAATTAGAGGAACGAGTTTAACAGTATTTACAGTTAAAATGCTTCAGGTATTTTTTTACAAGTTACTAATACAATGGAATACAGCAATCAATGACTAAAATTCAATTATTTTAAATTAATTCAATTAATTTAATGTGTTGATCAGATTTCTTATGGCATATTTTGAAGTAGAGTTTGAGCAACAACATAAAAACCTTCATTTTGTAGCACTGCATGTAGTCTTTCTTTAATTTCTTTTTTGAAAGCTTTTTTGGTAGATTTCTAATTTGAATTGGAATTTTATTCCACAATCTTACACCTATTCTAGAGAATGATTTATTTTGAATGGTTAGTCTTGAATATTGAGTGTATAAGTTCTGACACACCTTAATTGCACTTGTATATATCGACAGGTATTTATCATGTGTACTTTTCAGGTTGGTTACATGGTCAGATATCATGTAGCTGATGTTGTATTTTGTTGTCTAGAGAAACAATTTGTGTCAATGGCACACCTTTGCTAAAACCAGTGGCTTCCACTTTTAGATGGTGCTATATTATACACAGGTCAGCTTATTGTATTCCATCTGCTTCAGAGAAAAGAACGTACAATGGTCTTCCAGACTTCATGACCAAGGTTGCCCGTGAAGAACTAAACAAGCTGAACCCATCTATCACAGAATGTAATGTCATTTATTTACCACAGGTAAGTAATGCTTCTGTCAGAAAGAATATACTCAACACGCGCGGTAAAAGGCGTTGAGGAAAAGCACTGATCTTCTGTGCTCGTTAGATGCGGAACATATCTCGCACTAAATTATTGCGGTTTGAGTAAATATTTCAAAATGTGTTCAATGTGTATTAACTTTAGTTTCGATAATATTGACGTGGACAATAATATCGATATTGTTATGATATTTCCAAGCTCCAAAAATTATGTCCTTCCTCCAGTTATTCGACTGTCTCAATTCTTTTGAGAGCAGTAAGGCAACGCGAGGGTTCTTAGCCGGGAGGAGCGAAAAACTGTAACATTTTCATTCATTTCCTGTACTAAGACATCGTAATAAAGGACATCATTGTCTGGCATTTTACTCCTTAGCTTGGGTACCTACTGGCTGTTCCGCGCACCGCAGAAATGAAAGAAGAGAAGGATTTTGAAATGGATGGTCTAGACTTTGTGGTGCGTATTCCATTGATGTATTCATTTCTGTCCTCTGAATGTCAACATTGAATTACCCGAGTAATCTTAATCGATGCAATCATAATTGCAAAAGACATCCCACGACTATTAGTACAAACTAGCTTATACTAGAACTAATCATAGATTATCAGAGTGCGTTCGACATAGTTTTTGAATGAGAAACGATTGGGAAAAGGATTGAGTTAAAATTACAATATTAGTGATGCAAAAGAGGTATAGTTTAAAAAAAGCGAGAATTTAAATCATTGCGCGACATTTATTTCGTTTTTCTATTTGTTAGTTTCTTTCTAACAACATGGTGTATTACAAGAGCGCAAGCACTAGAGGTAAGCCTTGAAGCAACTTTCCAAATAAAGTACTGTATTTGAAATATTGATTATTTTATCCATGTGAGAAATAATATGATTCGTCGTATGTTGCCTGCAGATTCTTATCTGGATAACCAAATACTTCCATCTGAAACCCTATTAGCCGGTAACAAAACGAGTTGGGAACTGGAACCGAGTCAGTAAAACTAATTCAATTAACAACTAGTCAAAGTGAGCATTATTTTCCAAAAGAACAGATCAAACTCTTTGGCTCAATATTGACGATGCTAGAGGGCATCAAATATGTCAATTTTCCCAAACAAACTCTCTTATTTTTAACGTTGTCCCTCCAAACCATACAATGAATGTATGACAAAGAAATTTCAATTGCTTATAATTCAGTCAAGATTCACTTGTATCACGTCAAACTTGGCACACATGCTAATTTCAACATACTCAATGATGTGATGAACTTCGTTGTAGAATTAGAGTAATTCTGATAAACTCGGTCCCAGTCCCCTGCTCGTTTTGTTACCGGCCAATTCTGTTACCCCTTATTGAATATATTTGTTTCTGCGAGGTTTAATAGAGATGTTGCATTACAGAAATAGAAATATAAAATCGTATCATGTACCCAAATAGCACTTAGGAGCCGCAAGTGGATCGTTTTAAACGTGACGTGCTTTCCGATATTGAATTGGAATTTAGGTTGGTTTTTGAGGAGGGTGAAAAACCGGAGAACCCGGAGAAAAACCCTCGAAGCATGGATGAGAATCAACAAACTCAACTCACACATGACGCCGAGTTCGGGAATTGAACCCTGGCCACAGAGGTGATAGGCGAACACCACTCGTCTCTTATAATACTCACTTGAAATCTGCTTGTTTCTTCCAGAGCTTGATGCACTTCTAGGAGACACACAATGTGAAATCACAGGTACACAGAACGGTGTCACAGGCGGGCTCGATCAACACTAAAGCTAGCCTGCTATCCAATGACTAGTACAATTTGGCTAGTAGATTTTTTATTTCCACTAGCCACTTGCTAGTGGAAGTTCTATGTAGAAAACCTCAAATGATGTACTTAATTCTAATAGTTTTCTGAAATTGTCTAGTGAAAATAAAGCTTTAGCCGTTGTAAGAACAGGTGCGACACTCGTCTAGCCATTAGGCTGTCATATCAAATAGTTAGTGTTGAGCCCTGTGTTAACAGGTGCGACACTCGTCTATCCATTAGGCTGTCATATCAAATAGTTAGCGTTGAGCCCTGTGTTAACAGGTGCGACACTCGTCTAGCCATTAGGCTGTCATATCAAATAGTTAGCGTTGAGCCCTGTGTTAACAGGTGCGACACTCGTCTAGCCATTAGGCTGTCATATCAAAATAGTTAGCGTTGAGCCCTGTGTTAACAGGTGCGACACTCGTCTAGCCATTAGGCTGTCATATCAAATAGTTAGCGTTGAGCCCTGTGTCATAAAGACGTACACTGCTTTACGAACTATTTCCGTGTTTATTCTGCGGGGGTGCGGGACGGGGTTATATTTAATTTCGTTTGTTAAAGTCATTAAGAACTGTTATCATATGTCCCGTACCCCCCGCGCAACCATTTACAAAAGTCACGTGATGGGGGCCGTCACGTGGGCGGGCCGGAAAAAGCCGTCCGGTCCTGCTCGACTTTTTGCTTGTTGTTTTGCCATTTGAAACTGCTCACATGATAGATAGAGGATATTACATGGCCGCGCGGAGATACGGATTTTATCTTCGAGTGTTGATGAAATATCTTACGAGTGAGCGCAGCGAACGAGTAAGATATTTCATCAACACGAGAAGATAAAATTCGTATCTCCAAGCGGCCATGTAATGTTCTGCTTAATATATAATTATCGATGAAATACCTGTTTCAATCTCTTACTAAAAAGGCTAGAAATCTTTGAAACCCAGTTATATTTTCAAAAGTGATATCTTCACGTGTGAAGATATCATTTATATCTTCACGTGTGAAGATATCACTTTTTAGAAATAGATATACACTGGTATTTCATCGATAATTATATATTAAAATAAACTTATTGACTGAGTTAGATCGCCGGGGCCGGACGAAACACTTTTGCTCTCGGTCAATTTGTACGTCTGCGCTCGGTCTGTACCTCATGACCTCGAGCCAAATATGTTCCCGACCTACCCTCCCACTCAGTCAAGAAGTACCGAGTATGTTTTTTTTTCTCGGACAGACCATGAGACTGCCATCATGCATCGTTTACAAACCATTATACTTGAACACACCAAGGCTCTCCTGGACGTCATGGAATGCTCCGCAGAACTTGACTGGTAAAATACTCAATACCTGCTATTAGTCAGCTCTCTTACTTATCCAATACGTATATTGGGTATCAGTACTAAAGGCACAAAGGCTATGTCGACAGAAGGGCGTTGACATCTGTACTGAATACAATGCAATTAGCACGCTTCACAACTTTCCGCACACATCTCTTACTTATCGGTGTACATTTATTTAGGTATAGCTCCTTTCGCCAGACCACCGCTCCAACTTCCTCCTTACAATTCCTAAACTATCACTTAATCCAAAGCCCTCGTAACATTCCAGATGTACAATGTTTCGACTTGACGCTTATATAGATGGAAAGACGACTTTGATGATGATGCGGTTGTCTTGATAGCTGATATTACAGTGGCGTCTACGAATTTATAGTAGTTTCGGCGGTATTGACCTGAACCCTCAATTCAATGTAATGAAGCACAATTCAAATTGTGTATCTAAATTAGTCGTGCGTGTTTAAGAGGGTGTCATGCAAGAATGACGGTTTCAATGGCGCTTCTTTACATTGAAATGAGGCGTGCGGGATCGAGCTACGGCTACCGTGGGATATTAGGGCGATTTATTCGAGAGGAAGTTAGCGCGGCTTATCTAAGCCGCGAACGTTCGTATTAATGGATAAAAAGACTGAAGTTCACGACTAGCTGAAACCGCGGCTTAAGTAAGCCCTCGTATAGATTGCACATTAATTGGGATTGTTAGTTTGGATGAAGTGACGCCCTTTCCATCGAATGACGTGAAGATCTTGGATAAAGTGTTCTGGAACATACTATCGGAATTTCGAGTAGAAATCCATGCTAAGTATATAATCCACGATAAAAGGATTATATAAATTGAAATAAAATAAAAAATGTAGGAAAAAAATTAACTTCCCATAACTTGGAAAGTCAAGTATGCTTCCCGTACGACGGTAAAAGTTAAGGTTTGTCGTACAGAGCGTATTTCGTATGAGTGGGAAAACTACAGCAATGACTACAGCACGGTTACCGTACGGCATTGACATTGAAATAGTTTCCCCATTGTTTTTGTCCTGCTGATCCAATCAAATGACAGAGTTACGGTACAATAAGTTACAGTACGGTTACGGTAAGGCTACGGACACGCCGTATTCAGTTTTGTCGCACTCATACGAAATCTGCTCTATATGCCTTGTTGTGAATAAGTTTTCAGTAGCCGCCCACGAGAGAGGTTCGTGTAAGTCATAAATTCAAATAAACTCCGTGTGCTGTCTTCGCGCGCAAACACAGGTCAGCTCACCTGTGACAATCTACCGACACTAATATTATCACGTGTGTGTTCTTTTAACGTCAGCCTGATTTCACTGGCAATCTGCGCTCGAGAGAATAACTATATTTGTCCTGAGATGTCTTCAGAGTCTGTACTACACATCAAAGGCGGAAGGTAGGAAATTAATTTCAGAGTCTGCCGCAGACCTACACTAGTTTTTTAAACTGAAACTAGTCATTCATTGTATAATTTCAGGGTTCAAAATTAACGGACAACCAAAATTATGCTTGGGCAACCACTTCCCTATTGAGTGGTTGCACCTTATTAACCTGAATTTTCATGGAATTAGTATCCCAAAATGTCATCTTTAAAGTATGAATAATGTTAAACACTAAAAGGAGAAGCCAAACATATGTTGTCATGAATAGACATTATAAATAAAATCAAACATTTGTAAGAGCTACAGCATATAGCCATGGATCATCAACTAACACGTAGAGCGGGTATCCAGTGCTATTTTGCAGCAGTATCTCCAAACATGATGTTTGTTTGTTTAATGCAGAACAGCTAATGGTGCAAGGGCAACTAAACCATGTTCTGTGGTTGCCTCTGGGACAACTAACACAAACAGTAATTTCGAACCCTGAATTTGAAAATGTTTGATGTTCATTGATGTTGATCTGAATATTGTTGCTTTTCTTAAGGCACCCGTTACAAGAACTTTGTGTGAGTCAGTTTGTACCTAATGACACTACGATAGACGAGGCCAGTGGTCGAATGACGATCCTCACTGGTCCTAATGCTAGTGGCAAGAGTGTCTATTTAAAGCAAGTAAGCTTCCACTTCACTGGCGGATCCAGGGGAGGTTTTGAGGGTTACAACCAACCCCCACTATATATAATATGATTCCTGTAAATCATTCTAAAATCATTCTAAAATCTCTAGGCTTTAAAGAAAAACCTTACTGTACGGCGCAAGCTGTACTTATGGTATCGTATGATGTATTAGTTTTGTCTTTGTGAGTTCTATTCCGCGGCTGCTACACGCTTGGTTCCTTACTGCACGGCGCAAGCTGTACTTATGGTATTGCATGATGTATTAGTTTTGTCTTTGTGAGTTCTATTCCGCGGCTGCTACACGCTTGGTTCCTTACTGCACGGCGCAAGCTGTACTTATGGTATCGCATGATGTATTAGTTTTGTCTTTGTGAGTTCTATTCCGCGGCTGCTACACGCTTGGTTCCTTATTGCACGGCGCAAGCTGTACTTGTGGTATCGCATGATGTATTAGTTTTGTCTTTGTGATTTCTATTCCGCGGCTGCTACACGCTTGGTTCCTTACTGCACGGCGCAAGCTGTACTTATGGTATCGAAAGATGTATTAGTTTTGTCTTTGTGAATTCTATTCCGCAGCTGCTACACGCTTGGTTCCTTACTGCACGGCGCAAGCTGTACTTATGGTATCGCATGATGTATTAGTTTTGTCTTTGTGATTTCTATTCCGCGGCTGCTACACGCTTGGTTCCTTACTGCACGGCGCAAGCTGTACTTATGGTATCGAAAGATGTATTAGTTTTGTCTTTGTGAATTCTATTCCGCGGCTGCTACATGCTTGGTTCCTTACTGCACGGCGCAAGCTGTACTTATGGTATCGCATGATGTATTAGTTTTGTCTTTGTGAGTTCTACACGCGGCTGCTACATGCTTGGTTCCTTTCAGACAGAGCTAGCTAAACGGCGAAATTAGGAATTATAAGTGCGAGCCGTAATTTTTTGTGTATTTATCGGAGGGATTTCCAATTCTTCTGTTTGCGCGTTGTATGTTGAAGTAATTCATGATAATCGACTTACAAATGGAGTTTGGGAAAAAAACTTGATTGTCAAATCGTGTTTTCGTTAAAAGTATACATTGGAACACTTCTACTCGTTCAGTTGACTGATTTGTGCATGTTACTTACCCAAGGGAGGGGTGCGTGGTTCAGTTGACTGATTTGTGCATGTTACTTACCCAAGGGAGGGGTGCGTGGTTCAGTTGACTGATTTGTGCATGTTACTTACCCAAGGGAGGGGTGCGTGGTTCAGTTGACTGATTTGTGCATGTTACTTACCCAAGGGAGGGGTGCGTGGTTCAGTTGACTGATTTGTGCATGTTACTTACCCAAGGGAGGGGTGCGTGGTTCAGTTGACTGATTTGTGCATGTTACTTACCCAAGGGAGGGGTGCGTGGTTCAGTTGACTGATTTGTGCATGTTACTTACCCAAGGGAGGGGTGCGTGGTTCAGTTGACTGATTTGTGCATGTTACTTACCCAAGGGAGGGGTGCGTGGTTCAGTTGACTGATTTGTGCATGTTACTTACCCAAGGGAGGGGTGCGTGGTTCAGTTGACTGATTTGTGCATGTTACTTACCCAAGGGAGGGGTGCGTGGTTCAGTTGACTGATTTGTGCATGTTACTTACCCAAGGGAGGGGGTGCGTGGTTCAGTTGACTGATTTGTGCATGTTACTTACCCAAGGGAGGGGTGCGTGGTTCAGTTGACTGATTTGTGCATGTTACTTACCCAAGGGAGGGGTGCGTGGTTCAGTTGACTGATTTGTGCATGTTACTTACCCAAGGGAGGGGTGCGTGGTTCAGTTGACTGATTTGTGCATGTTACTTACCCAAGGGAGGGGGTGCGTGGTTCAGTTGACTGATTTGTGCATGTTACTTACCCAAGGGAGGGGTGCGTGGTTCAGTTGACTGATTTGTGCATGTTACTTACCCAAGGGAGGGGTGCGTGGTTCAGTTGACTGATTTGTGCATGTTACTTACCCAAGGGAGGGGTGCGTGGTTCAGTTGACTGATTTGTGCATGTTACTTACCCAAGGGAGGGGTGCGTGGTTCAGTTGACTGATTTGTGCATGTTACTTACCCAAGGGAGGGGTGCGTGGTTCAGTTGACTGATTTGTGCATGTTACTTACCCAAGGGAGGGGTGCGTGGTTCAGTTGACTGATTTGTGCATGTTACTTACCCAAGGGAGGGGTGCGTGGTTCAGTTGACTGATTTGTGCATGTTACTTACCCAAGGGAGGGGTGCGTGGTTCAGTTGACTGATTTGTGCATGTTACTTACCCAAGGGAGGGGTGCGTGGTTCAGTTGACTGATTTGTGCATGTTACTTACCCAAGGGAGGGGTGCGTGGTTCAGTTGACTGATTTGTGCATGTTACTTACCCAAGGGAGGGGTGCGTGGTTCAGTTGACTGATTTGTGCATGTTACTTACCCAAGGGAGGGGTGCGTGGTTCAGTTGACTGATTTGTGCATGTTACTTACCCAAGGGAGGGGTGCGTGGTTCAGTTGACTGATTTGTGCATGTTACTTACCCAAGGGAGGGGTGCGTGGTTCAGTTGACTGATTTGTGCATGTTACTTACCCAAGGGAGGGGTGCGTGGTTCAGTTGACTGATTTGTGCATGTTACTTACCCAAGGGAGGGGTGCGTGGTTCAGTTGACTGATTTGTGCATGTTACTTACCCAAGGGAGGGGTGCGTGGTTCAGTTGACTGATTTGTGCATGTTACTTACCCAAGGGAGGGGTGCGTGGTTCAGTTGACTGATTTGTGCATGTTACTTACCCAAGGGAGGGGTGCGTGGTTCAGTTGACTGATTTGTGCATGTTACTTACCCAAGGGAGGGGTGCGTGGTTCAGTTGACTGATTTGTGCATGTTACTTACCCAAGGGAGGGGTGCGTGGTTCAGTTGACTGATTTGTGCATGTTACTTACCCAAGGGAGGGGTGCGTGGTTCAGTTGACTGATTTGTGCATGTTACTTACCCAAGGGAGGGGGTGCGTGGTTCAGTTGACTGATTTGTGCATGTTACTTACCCAAGGGAGGGGTGCGTGGTTCAGTTGACTGATTTGTGCATGTTACTTACCCAAGGGAGGGGTGCGTGGTTCAGTTGACTGATTTGTGCATGTTACTTACCCAAGGGAGGGGTGCGTGGTTCAGTTGACTGATTGTGCATGTTACTTACCCAAGGGAGGGGTGCGTGGTTCAGTTGACTGATTTGTGCATGTTACTTACCCAAGGGAGGGGGTGCGTGGTTCAGTTGACTGATTTGTGCATGTTACTTACCCAAGGGAGGGGTGCGTGGTTCAGTTGACTGATTTGTGCATGTTACTTACCCAAGGGAGGGGTGCGTGGTTCAGTTGACTGATTTGTGCATGTTACTTACCCAAGGGAGGGGTGCGTGGTTCAGTTGACTGATTTGTGCATGTTACTTACCCAAGGGAGGGGTGCGTGGTTCAGTTGACTGATTTGTGCATGTTACTTACCCAAGGGAGGGGTGCGTGGTTCAGTTGACTGATTTGTGCATGTTACTTACCCAAGGGAGGGGTGCGTGGTTCAGTTGACTGATTTGTGCATGTTACTTACCCAAGGAGGGGTGCGTGGTTCAGTTGACTGATTTGTGCATGTTACTTACCCAAGGGAGGGGTGCGTGGTTCAGTTGACTGATTTGTGCATGTTACTTACCCAAGGGAGGGGTGCGTGGTTCAGTTGACTGATTTGTGCATGTTACTTACCCAAGGGAGGGGTGCGTCGTTCAGTTGACTGATTTGTGCATGTTACTTACCCAAGGGAGGGGTGCGTGGTTCAGTTGACTGATTTGTGCATGTTACTTACCCAAGGGAGGGGTGCGTGGTTCAGTTGACTGATTTGTGCATGTTACTTACCCAAGGAGGGGTGCGTGGTTCAGTTGACTGATTTGTGCATGTTACTTACCCAAGGGAGGGGTGCGTGGTTCAGTTGACTGATTTGTGCATGTTACTACCCAAGGGAGGGGTGCGTGGTTCAGTTGACTGATTTGTGCATGTTACTTACCCAAGGGAGGGGTGCGTGGTTCAGTTGACTGATTTGTGCATGTTACTTACCCAAGGGAGGGGTGCGTGGTTCAGTTGACTGATTTGTGCATGTTACTTACCCAAGGGAGGGGTGGCGTGGTTCAGTTGACTGATTTGTGCATGTTACTTACCAAGGAGGGGTGCGTGGTTCAGTTGACTGATTTGTGCATGTTACTTACCCAAGGGAGGGGTGCGTGGTTCAGTTGACTGATTTGTGCATGTTACTTACCCAAGGGAGGGTGCGTGGTTCAGTTGACTGATTTGTGCATGTTACTTACCCAAGGGAGGGGTGCGTGGTTCAGTTGACTGATTTGTGCATGTTACTTACCCAAGGGAGGGGGGCGTGGTTCAGTTGACTGATTTGTGCATGTTACTTACCCAAGGGAGGGGTGCGTGGTTCAGTTGACTGATTTGTGCATGTTACTTACCCAAGGGAGGGGTGCGTCGTTCAGTTGACTGATTTGTGCATGTTACTTACCCAAGGGAGGGGTGCGTGGTTCAGTTGACTGATTTGTGCATGTTACTTACCCAAGGGAGGGGTGCGTGGTTCAGTTGACTGATTTGTGCATGTTACTTACCCAAGGGAGGGGTGCGTGGTTCAGTTGACTGATTTGTGCATGCTACTTACCCAAGGGAGGGGTGCGTGGTTCAGTTGACTGATTTGTGCATGCTACTTACCCAAGGGAGGGGTGCGTGGTTCAGTTGACTGATTTGTGCATGTTACTTACCCAAGGGAGGGGTGCGTGGTTCAGTTGACTGATTTGTGCATGTTACTTACCCAAGGGAGGGGTGCGTGGTTCAGTTGACTGATTTGTGCATGTTACTTACCCAAGGAGGGGTGCGTGGTTCAGTTGACTGATTTGTGCATGTTACTTACCCAAGGAGGGGTGCGTGGTTCAGTTGACTGATTTGTGCATGTTACTTACCCAAGGGAGGGGTGCGTGGTTCAGTTGACTGATTTGTGCATGTTACTTACCAAGGGAGGGGTGCGTGGTTCAGTTGACTGATTTGTGCATGTTACTTACCCAAGGGAGGGGTGCGTGGTTCAGTTGACTGATTTGTGCATGTTACTTACCCAAGGGAGGGGTGCGTGGTTCAGTTGACTGATTTGTGCATGTTACTTACCCAAGGGAGGGGTGCGTGGTTCAGTTGACTGATTTGTGCATGTTACTTACCCAAGGGAGGGGTGCGTGGTTCAGTTGACTGATTTGTGCATGTTACTTACCCAAGGGAGGGGTGCGTGGTTCAGTTGACTGATTTGTGCATGTTACTTACCCAAGGGAGGGGTGCGTGGTTCAGTTGACTGATTTGTGCATGTTACTTACCCAAGGGAGGGGTGCGTGGTTCAGTTGACTGATTTGTGCATGTTACTTACCCAAGGGAGGGGTGCGTGGTTCAGTTGACTGATTTGTGCATGTTACTTACCAAGGGAGGGGTGCGTGGTTCAGTTGACTGATTTGTGCATGTTACTTACCCAAGGGAGGGGTGCGTGGTTCAGTTGACTGATTTGTGCATGTTACTTACCCAAGGGAGGGGTGCGTGGTTCAGTTGACTGATTTGTGCATGTTACTTACCCAAGGGAGGGGTGCGTGGTTCAGTTGACTGATTTGTGCATGTTACTTACCCAAGGGAGGGGTGCGTGGTTCAGTTGACTGATTTGTGCATGTTACTTACCCAAGGGAGGGGTGCGTGGTTCAGTTGACTGATTTGTGCATGTTACTTACCCAAGGGAGGGGTGCGTGGTTCAGTTGACTGATTTGTGCATGTTACTTACCCAAGGGAGGGGTGCGTGGTTCAGTTGACTGATTTGTGCATGTTACTTACCCAAGGGAGGGGTGCGTGGTTCAGTTGACTGATTTGTGCATGTTACTTACCCAAGGGAGGGGTGCGTGTTCAGTTGACTGATTTGTGCATGTTACTTACCCAAGGGAGGGGTGCGTGGTTCAGTTGACTGATTTGTGCATGTTACTTACCCAAGGGAGGGGTGCGTGGTTCAGTTGACTGATTTGTGCATGTTACTTACCCAAGGGAGGGGTGCGTGGTTCAGTTGACTGATTTGTGCATGTTACTTACCCAAGGGAGGGGTTGCGTGGTTCAGTTGACTGATTTGTGCATGTTACTTACCCAAGGGAGGGGTGCGTGGTTCAGTTGACTGATTTGTGCATGTTACTTACCCAAGGGAGGGGTGCGTGGTTCAGTTGACTGATTTGTGCATGCTACTTACCCAAGGGAGGGGTGCGTGGTTCAGTTGACTGATTTGTGCATGTTACTTACCCAAGGGAGGGGTGCGTGGTTCAGTTGACTGATTTGTGCATGTTACTTACCCAAGGGAGGGGTGCGTGGTTCAGTTGACTGATTTGTGCATGTTACTTACCCAAGGGAGGGGTGCGTGGTTCAGTTGACTGATTTGTGCATGTTACTTACCCAAGGGAGGGGTGCGTGGTTCAGTTGACTGATTTGTGCATGTTACTTACCCAAGGGAGGGGTGCGTGGTTCAGTTGACTGATTTGTGCATGTTACTTACCCAAGGGAGGGGTGCGTGGTTCAGTTGACTGATTTGTGCATGCTACTTACCCAAGGGAGGGTGCGTGGTTCAGTTGACTGATTTGTGCGATGATACTTACCCAAGGGAGGGGTGCGTGGTTCAGTTGACTGATTTGTGCATGTTACTTACCCAAGGGAGGGGTGCGTGGTTCAGTTGACTGATTTGTGCATGTTACTTACCCAAGGGAGGGGTGCGTGGTTCAGTTGACTGATTTGTGCATGTTACTTACCCAAGGGAGGGGTGCGTGTTCAGTTGACTGATTTGTGCATGTTACTTACCCAAGGGAGGGGTGCGTGGTTCAGTTGACTGATTTGTGCATGTTACTTACCCAAGGGAGGGGTGCGTGGTTCAGTTGACTGATTTGTGCATGTTACTTACCCAAGGGAGGGGTGCGTGGTTCAGTTGACTGATTTGTGCATGTTACTTACCCAAGGGAGGGGTGCGTGGTTCAGTTGACTGATTTGTGCATGTTACTTACCCAAGGGAGGGGTGCGTGGTTCAGTTGACTGATTTGTGCATGTTACTTACCCAAGGGAGGGGTGCGTGGTTCAGTTGACTGATTTGTGCATGTTACTTACCCAAGGGAGGGGTGCGTGGTTCAGTTGACTGATTTGTGCATGTTACTTACCCAAGGGAGGGGTGCGTGGTTCAGTTGACTGATTTGTGCATGTTACTTACCCAAGGGAGGGGTGCGTGGTTCAGTTGACTGATTTGTGCATGTTACTTACCCAAGGGAGGGGTGCGTGGTTCAGTTGACTGATTTGTGCATGTTACTTACCCAAGGGAGGGGTGCGTGGTTCAGTTGACTGATTTGTGCATGTTACTTACCCAAGGGAGGGGTGCGTGGTTCAGTTGACTGATTTGTGCATGTTACTTACCCAAGGGAGGGGTGCGTGGTTCAGTTGACTGATTTGTGCATGTTACTTACCCAAGGGAGGGGTGCGTGGTTCAGTTGACTGATTTGTGCATGTTACTTACCCAAGGGAGGGGTGCGTGGTTCAGTTGACTGATTTGTGCATGTTACTTACCCAAGGGAGGGGTGCGTGGTTCAGTTGACTGATTTGTGCATGTTACTTACCCAAGGGAGGGGTGCGTGGTTCAGTTGACTGATTTGTGCATGTTACTTACCCAAGGGAGGGGTGCGTGGTTCAGTTGACTGATTTGTGCATGTTACTTACCCAAGGGAGGGGTGCGTGGTTCAGTTGACTGATTTGTGCATGTTACTTACCCAAGGGAGGGGTGCGTGGTTCAGTTGACTGATTTGTGCATGTTACTTACCCAAGGGAGGGGTGCGTGGTTCAGTTGACTGATTTGTGCATGTTACTTACCCAAGGGAGGGGTGCGTGGTTCAGTTGACTGATTTGTGCATGTTACTTACCCAAGGGAGGGGTGCGTGGTTCAGTTGACTGATTTGTGCATGTTACTTACCCAAGGGAGGGGTGCGTGGTTCAGTTGACTGATTTGTGCATGTTACTTACCCAAGGGAGGGGTGCGTGGTTCAGTTGACTGATTTGTGCATGTTACTTACCCAAGGGAGGGGTGCGTGGTTCAGTTGACTGATTTGTGCATGTTACTTACCCAAGGGAGGGGTGCGTGGTTCAGTTGACTGATTTGTGCATGTTACTTACCCAAGGGAGGGGTGCGTGGTTCAGTTGACTGATTTGTGCATGTTACTTACCCAAGGGAGGGGTGCGTGGTTCAGTTGACTGATTTGTGCATGTTACTTACCCAAGGGAGGGGTGCGTGGTTCAGTTGACTGATTTGTGCATGTTACTTACCCAAGGGAGGGGTGCGTGGTTCAGTTGACTGATTTGTGCATGTTACTTACCCAAGGGAGGGGTGCGTGGTTCAGTTGACTGATTTGTGCATGTTACTTACCCAAGGGAGGGGTGCGTGGTTCAGTTGACTGATTTGTGCATGTTACTTACCCAAGGGAGGGGTGCGTGGTTCAGTTGACTGATTTGTGCATGTTACTTACCCAAGGGAGGGGTGCGTGGTTCAGTTGACTGATTTGTGCATGTTACTTACCCAAGGGAGGGGTGCGTGGTTCAGTTGACTGATTTGTGCATGTTACTTACCCAAGGGAGGGGTGCGTGGTTCAGTTGACTGATTTGTGCATGTTACTTACCCAAGGGAGGGGTGCGTGGTTCAGTTGACTGATTTGTGCATGTTACTTACCCAAGGGAGGGGTGCGTGGTTCAGTTGACTGATTTGTGCATGTTACTTACCCAAGGGAGGGGTGCGTGGTTCAGTTGACTGATTTGTGCATGTTACTTACCCAAGGGAGGGGTGCGTGGTTCAGTTGACTGATTTGTGCATGTTACTTACCCAAGGGAGGGGTGCGTGGTTCAGTTGACTGATTTGTGCATGTTACTTACCCAAGGGAGGGGTGCGTGGTTCAGTTGACTGATTTGTGCATGTTACTTACCCAAGGGAGGGGTGCGTGGTTCAGTTGACTGATTTGTGCATGTTACTTACCCAAGGGAGGGGTGCGTGGTTCAGTTGACTGATTTGTGCATGTTACTTACCCAAGGGAGGGGTGCGTGGTTCAGTTGACTGATTTGTGCATGTTACTTACCCAAGGGAGGGGTGCGTGGTTCAGTTGACTGATTTGTGCATGTTACTTACCCAAGGGAGGGGTGCGTGGTTCAGTTGACTGATTTGTGCATGTTACTTACCCAAGGGAGGGGTGCGTGGTTCAGTTGACTGATTTGTGCATGTTACTTACCCAAGGGAGGGGTGCGTGGTTCAGTTGACTGATTTGTGCATGTTACTTACCCAAGGGAGGGGTGCGTGGTTCAGTTGACTGATTTGTGCATGTTACTTACCCAAGGGAGGGGTGCGTGGTTCAGTTGACTGATTTGTGCATGTTACTTACCCAAGGGAGGGGTGCGTGGTTCAGTTGACTGATTTGTGCATGTTACTTACCCAAGGGAGGGGTGCGTGGTTCAGTTGACTGATTTGTGCATGTTACTTACCCAAGGGAGGGGTGCGTGGTTCAGTTGACTGATTTGTGCATGTTACTTACCCAAGGGAGGGGTGCGTGGTTCAGTTGACTGATTTGTGCATGTTACTTACCCAAGGGAGGGGTGCGTGGTTCAGTTGACTGATTTGTGCATGTTACTTACCCAAGGGAGGGGTGCGTGGTTCAGTTGACTGATTTGTGCATGTTACTTACCCAAGGGAGGGGTGCGTGGTTCAGTTGACTGATTTGTGCATGTTACTTACCCAAGGGAGGGGTGCGTGGTTCAGTTGACTGATTTGTGCATGTTACTTACCCAAGGGAGGGGTGCGTGGTTCAGTTGACTGATTTGTGCATGTTACTTACCCAAGGGAGGGGTGCGTGGTTCAGTTGACTGATTTGTGCATGTTACTTACCCAAGGGAGGGGTGCGTGGTTCAGTTGACTGATTTGTGCATGTTACTTACCCAAGGGAGGGGTGCGTGGTTCAGTTGACTGATTTGTGCATGTTACTTACCCAAGGGAGGGGTGCGTGGTTCAGTTGACTGATTTGTGCATGTTACTTACCCAAGGGAGGGGTGCGTGGATAGTTTCCCAGAAACCGTGATTGATCCAAAACATCAAAACCGAATCCGCCGAAAACGCTCAGTATGTTTCAGGCGTGCAATTGATATATGTGCCTTGAAATTTCCAATTCCGTAGGTAATATAAGTATTATCTCGAGCCAATGGCTCGCATGCAACATTATTCCAGGAACATTCGGCACGTTTCACTTGTTAAGTTTGTTATTCGTACAACTGGCGAAAAGAGTTCATAAAGAGTTCATATTGTAAGCTCTTTATAACTATCCTGCCACCTTAATTTGACCTTATTTATAGTTTTAAATTTCATATATTAGCCACCCAGCTCGATTAACTTCTAAGTTATTCTGGGTGACTATTACCTTAGACTTGTATAACTTATATTGTATCTTAAAAATTAATCTGTCTTATATTTATGGTAATAAAGCTGTTGTTGTTGAGTGAAACTTTCTCTAAGTTTACGCTAAGGATACGCCAGTGTTTGTGTTTAAGTACGTGTTTTTGTTTGCGTCAAATATAGGTTGGACTGATTGTTTTCCTGGCCCACATTGGGAGCTTCGTACCAGCTGATTCTGCCACGATAGGCGTCACGGACAGGATCTTCACGCGTATCCATACACGAGAGACTGTGTCTGTTGGGCTGTCAACCTTCATGATAGATCTTGGTCAGGTGAATATTATAACCACCTTCACCATCATCATTGTCATCGCCATCATTCAGATTGTCATCTTCATAAAAAGAAATCATCATCATCATCGTCGTCGTACGTTGGGTATATCAACATTGTTAGTGGACGGGTAGTAAGTACTGAGAGGAAGAGGGGCATTATCAACAGGATTGTAGCTTCGGTCTTTGAATAAAGGGAAAACGATCATTTTGCCAATAGCCGCGCACGTTGCGAGGTATGTGGGTAACAGTGGTACTAGAACTTTTGTAATTACAAAAATGTCTTGCAGGTCGCCACGGCGGTACAAGGAGCATCTGACAAATCCTTGGTGATCATTGACGAGTTTGGCAAAGGAACAGCCACGGTATGCTTGATGAAACCTCTTGTCTTATTCCATCTCTCTGAAGAAATTATGTGGACTTAGTTCAATTGATACACCATTGCTCCCTAGATCCTCAAGGCGACTGTAAGCAAGTCGTTGGGTGATTATTAGAGTGGTTTTCGAACGAGTGTCGAAAGTATTTTGGTGATTCTATTGTTTTTGCGTTTGCTTATCTTTTCCATTGGTTGGGGAAAATGTTTTGTAATTTCCAGCCAATCAAGTTCTAAACTAAAACCAAACATTGTTTTGCTACGTCAAGCAATCCATTTTTGGTTTAGCGAGAGTTATCCACGAGTGCGTTTACTTTTCGCCGTGATTGGTTCAACTGGCACGAATTACTTCAGTTCGTGATTGGCTCATTGCGTTTTTACTTGCTCCTGTGATTGTAATTACTTTGATTACTTTGACACCGTAATTACTTTGATTCTGATTTTACAACACTCAATCGAAACGGCTCTCTTTATAGTGTTCCCAATTTGTTGTTCAAGCTAAACGCCTATAGATTAGATAATAAACTGTTACTCTACTGACCTGCCGCATTGCATTGTGTGTGCTGCATGTAAGCAGGTCATGCCGTATATGCCATAATTACAGCGCGCAATGAGCCTTATATTCAATTGCTTCAATACGTACTATACCTGTTATTTAAAAGGTCGATGGGTTGTCCCTGTTGTGCGCCACCCTGAAACACTGGTTGGCACTGGGTACCAAGTGCCCAAAAACGCTTGTTTCCACGCACTTCCACAGTCTTATTAGACAGAAGCTTCTGCCAGACATGCCTATCCTGAAATACCAGGTAATTCTATGTATCGTATTTGTTCTTCCTATCCCGCCCTTCAAGTGTGGTGACATTGAACACTTAACCCCGAGGGACACAGTGAGGTTTGTTTCCCCGAGGTCCTCGATGGATTTTTTTCTCACGGAAACAATACTCACTGATTCAGGCCAAGGGGCCAGTTATTAAGTGATTTATTATATAGCAACTATTATATAATTCCTTTTGCCTTAGTTCTGGTAAACATATTTATTTTCCCGCCTTTAGCTATAGCTAGTCAGTGGCGCGCGCGACACATCACACCACCTTACGTCACGGTTGTGATCACGTGGCGGGACACATCACACCACCTTACGTCACGGTTGTGATCACGTGGCGGGACACATCACACCACCTTACGTCACGGTTGTGGCGGGACACATTTGAATTATATCCCGCGCAGGATACATTGGATTTTGATGACTTCCACGTGACCCCGCATCAACCAGAGCTTGCGTTGTATCTGGAAACTTATAGCTATGTAACAAATTATGCTTATTCGCAAAACGAAGTGTTGAAACACTCATCACCAATACTGAAATACCGTTCATAGGCAACTGTGTCAGTCGCACTGGTCGCTGTAACGAATTTTTGACTGTTATTAGTATCAATAAGTGTGTTTTATATATCACTGATATCACTGATATATAAAACACACTTATTGATACTTAACAGTCAAAAATTCGTTACAGCGACCAGTGCGACTGACACAGTTGCCTATGAACGGTATCAGTATTGGTGATGAGTGTTTCAACACTTTGTTCTGCGAATAAGCATAATTTGTTAACTGAGTAAGTAGTGCCATAGTGCCATATGCTGACGTCCCTATAATTCACTGTAAGACTGCGAAAGGGTTAAAATAAACTGACGTGATTATGATTATTATGAAAGGTTAATTGCGCGCATATAAACCGCCTAGCGTTTTTTTTATATTCATTAGCTTAATTTAGACTAAAACTGTAGATATTACTTAATTTAGTAAGCAATATACCGTTGTATTTACGCTTATATTCTTTAATTTAACTTAGTAAGCACCTTATTCCATTATATTTGCGCTTTTTACTCCTATTTGTAACACTGGTATGCATTTTTACCAGTTCAATAAAGACTATTACTTACTTACTATAGGTCTTCTCAGTCTAAAATACCGAAACTGGATAATTCTAAAAGAATCAACCAAAAGCAGATATTATTTTCTATCAGTTTTAAAACAGGAATAAATGTGGAATTTTGTAATAACCTTATTTAAGTATATTACCGTATTATACGATTACCCCTGGGCCCGGTTGTTCGAAGGGAAAGCGCTACCTCGAGATTTCAATTATAGATTTAGCACTATCTTTGGGATAAAACTACCCTTATATCACACTTGATACGGTTTTCTTTGTTCTTCATAGGGGTGAAACTCTGGTATAAACCTGTTGAACAATAGACTAATTAAATCAAAAATATGAGGTTTATAACTGTTACAGGGGGGCTTATAACTCTGTTTTAAACCTCCTTTCGCTTTGAGAAAACCTCGCCAAATGTGATATAAGTCAGTTTCATACCTCGAACCTTCGGTTCTCGGTATGAAACTCTTACTTTCTTCAGTCGAACAACCGGGTCCTGCACTATAGCTACCCAACCATGTATGTGTTTTCTAATTTAATATAAACACTCAGACTACAGAGGTTATACAAGACGGTGAAGAGATGGTGTTCCTCTATCAGTTGATTGACGGCTATGCTAATTGCAGCTATGCATGTCATATTGCTACATTGGCTGGTTTGCCTGAAGATCTGATCAAGAGAGGGGGCGAGGTAAGATGGTTCCTTATTCAAAATCTGCTCTTCTCAAACTTCTCAAGTAGATAGCCGGTGAAATCAGTGCCGAAAGCTCAGGTCCAGCCGGCTCATCAACATTGAAAATAAATATTTCTAATGTTTTTTTCCGTTGAGGAGAAATCAATACGTTTTACGGGAAACGTTAGATTTTCGGTTTAAGTTTCCTCAAAGTTTCCTCAAAGTTTCCTAAAATCAATCTACATAAAGATCATAGAAATAATACAATCATTAATTAAATAATTAATGTTTGGTATGTAGCGAATACTTAAAGGAATAAAAGACGGCCTATCTTATGTAATTTTGCCCAACTAAATGAAGTTCAGAGGGGTTAAGCCATTTTGATTTTTTTTTCGCTCTCATTTCTCCGTCATGAATAACTCGCCGAGAAACGCGGGAAACTTATCGTGATCGAGTGGACATTTGTGCCGTTCGCGGGAAGAAACTAAACGCAATGCTTTTAAATCTCTTTATAGCCATTCCACTGGCAGCCCACCAGTCTTTTGAAAACATACTGAGAATATTAACGAGTTCCCAACTGCAAAGATAATTAAAACTGGGGTTCCTATGCCAGTAGCACGCCCCGGTTCTCCTTCATTCTTCACTGCGCCGGTCTTACGTGCAGCCGGAAGTCATTCGTTTGATTACCGCCGCATGCATTCAGGTTTTTAAGATACTGAGGAGACGACGTGTTGCCTTTGCTAAAACCTTGAACTGCAAATTGTTATAGACTTTCATGTCTATATATAACGATACGTTCAATCGTACTCTATAGTTGTAACCGTCGACCTCAAGTTCATCACCTAAAAGTTACCGACAGGTTGCTTTGCCTTTATTTTAATTCACAATGAATTTTGTACATATGGAAAACCTCCACGAAAAGATCTGACTGTTATCAACCGAACTGGTAGACCAAGAGACTGCTGATGTCTGCCTGATGACCAGCAAAATTAACTTACAATAAAACTGTCAACGGTTTTCACTTTATTTTCTCAGCTCTCGATAATTTGGCAAACGATGAGAAATTAAAACCGTTCTGGACGTTTCGATTCACTGTAGCGTCTTTAAGAGGTTCAAGGTAATCTGTCTTGCCGTTGCCATACGGATTTGGGCATGTAGTTGTTTAAAACTTATAAGCGGTGTAAAGTAATTAGACACACTAAATGGTTTCTCGTCTTTCTAATGAGCGACGTGTGTATTACCATATATGGCTATTCTACATTTAGACCAAATGACGTCTGTAAGTGTGACGTCTGTAAGTGTGACGTTTGAGTGGAAGGCATAGGGTGACGACCCCTCCCCTGCCATTGCTTTGTTAGTATTGACGTGTGTTGTTTTGCCATAGGACATTTTCATTAGGCGTCATTTTACTACAACTGCCAGAATCCTTTTCAAATTCTCTTTCTCATTCAAATTTATTAACTCCTTTGAGAATTTCAAGACAACGGTCCAAATAAAAGGAATAAAAGAACCGCACAAAGAGTTCTGGTAGTTGTAGTATGTGACGCATCATGCAAGCGTCCTATTGTATTCATTTGTTATTTCAAAATCGTTTCTTCTCGGCTTTGTTATTTAAAATCACAACACGTTTTGTTGACAATATCATGAATCAGTATATTATTTTGTTTTAAAGAAGAAACGCCATATGGACTGTTGGTGTTATTGCCATATTTGATATGTGCACAACAAAAATCTGAATTTCTAACGGGGCCTGAAACAACCATGAGAGCTGATCAAAGCCAGGACCCGGCTAATCCACAGATCGAATTGGAGTTTAGCTTGTTGGTTTTTGTGGAGGGAGTAAAACCGGAGGACCCGGAGAAAAACCGGAGGAGCAACGGCGAGATACCAACAAACTCAACTTTCAAATAGTTCCTTCCCTCTTTATCGTTCTTTATCTATTCATAAATAGCCGTGTACATCATCACACGGCTTTCCCAAGCTGGTCTGATGTGAACGGCTTCTAACTACTGAATGAGACCTTACAGAATATTGATCTCGCGCTACGCAGAACAATGAGACGATTGGATGTGCTATACAAATTGCGCTACTTTATTAAGCCCTGGTCAAACATCGGTACCACATTCGTTGAAGCCGATCTTGCAACCGTTTGAAATGGGCTGAAAACATTATTGAAAGGTGTTGAAATACATTGAGAGTTTGACTTCGTTTAAAGACCAATTCAAACGGTTTCAGGATCGTTTTCAACAAATATCGTACCGATGTTCAAACCGTTTTAACAGGGCTTAAAGGGATACCCGAGTGAAAAACACATTGGGGCTCAAAAGAATCTTCAACATGTTCTTTGTTCAGAAAATGTATTAAAATTTGATCAAAGGTTTTTAGTATTAAGAACGAGCACCTCAAAGTTGGCCCCACGAAGACATGGGCGCCGCCATCTTTGTTTGCATTTACGGAAGTGACGTCACTTCGTCCCACCAGCGTTCTCACTCTCTCACTTATTAGGTGTTTTTAGGATGATAAACGCCTTAACTGTACCTCACATACATTGTAGTTCTTATACTTATTCAGAAGTCACTCGAGTCTTTTAAGCCATGTTGTTTTGCTGTTATTAAATGGCAGTTACGAGACCTTGTTGTTCGTCTGATAATTTCTCGCCTTCCCAATGCTTTTCTTCCTCCTCCCAGTCTTCTGAACTTTTCTCATAATGTCGTCTTCATCATAATTCCGGTTTCTGTAAGAATTCCTCTGCAATCTCGATGAAAATATATCCACTTTAATTCCGAGCGTGTGAAAATCATACAAAGACAAGTAGCCGCGATACGCTGGTGGGACGAAGTGACGTCACTTCCGTAAATGCAAACAAAGATGGCGGCGCCCATGTCTTCGTGGGGCCAACTTTGAGGTGCTCGTTCTTAATACTAAAAACGTTTGATCAAATTTTAATACATTTTCTGAACAAAGAACATGTTGAAGATTCTTTTGAGCCCCAATGTGTTTTTCACTCGGGTATCCCTTTAAGTAGTCGATACAAGTAAAACGCTAATCTAGATCTGATATTTCAGAGTTTATTTATGACTCTCATTCGTTTTACGATTACTAATTAAAGTAGCGTAATTTTTAAAGCTCACTTCACCAAATCACCTCGTTTCTGTATAGTGCGGAGAAAATATTCTGTAAGGTTTATTGCAATCATCTTTCGCCCACTACATTGCACACACAGTTGAGTTCCAATTACGCACAACCTTTATTTCGTGTTTTAATGAGTCTAATTAATGTGGCTATTATCACTCTTTCAACCGCTAATCCCACTCATGCACGTATTCAAGTTCTTAATACTGAAAAAATGTAGATCTCAGAGCTGGTCAGGTGCAATAAGCCAATACAGCGCAAGAACAGGTCAGGCTCTGAGACTCGGCAAGAAAGGTAAGCCATATTACAACTGACTGAGTCCGCGTACTTGCTTGGCTACTCAACCGAAGACCCCCTCACGGTTCTGTTGTGCTTGCGCGTTAACGTGTTTATTAAAAAAAAAAATCCTGCTGAGTTTATCAACAGGCTAGTTCGTTCAGTGATCAGCCGTATTATGTAACGGTTAAAACTAATGGTCGATTTGATATTGCTTTCAGATGCACAGCTATAGTGAAACGGTTTTTTGAACTGGATCCAGAGAAAGACGACATGCATTCGTTTCTTGCCGACTACGTCATACCTGCAGGTGAAGGGCGTGTATAACTAGCACAAAAAAACTCCACTCACATTCAAGTGTTAAACACCATCAAGAGATTAGGTTACGGATATTGTATGACGTTTTTGATCAAGTCTTTGCTACGTGTTTTTTAGGTAAAACGTTTTCCTCTTCGTATTGTTATGATGAGTGCGATTAACAGTGTGACGGTATTTCACTTTGTTCAGTAATGCATTGTTTGGAAACACGGAAGCGCAGTGTATGGCTAGATAACATAACCTATTAATGCAGAAGCATAGCTAGCCTTTTAATCAAGTTTTAAGTTGCAAAAGTCCGAACAGACGTCAGACAGAGTATTTTTATCGGCACCTGTAAAAATATTTGACATGAGTGTAAATCCAATAAAGATTGTTACGTAAAAAAAATGTTTAATGCTATACTATATTAGATGTGGATACCAGCGGTTGGTAAATTGTTTAAAACGTTAGTTGCTTGTAAATGGAGGCAGTGCCTTTTCTCTTTTTTGGAAACAGTCGTATACAGATTTAGAGATAGTTGTCATTAATTTCCTTGGCGGATTTAATTAACAAAAATTGCCTGTCAACATTGTCATTTAAATTTTAAAGCTGCAGGTTGTACGTTCTTTTCCCAGTTGTCTTTTTAAATCATCGTAGAGACTACACTGGGTGAGGAAATGTTTTTTTTGGGGAGGGGTGGGGAGGGGAGGGGTGGGGTGGGGAGGTATTCACAGAACACCGACGTGATTGAGCCTCAGTTTAGTTCTTTGAAACCGTTTAGATTCATTGTACACTTGCCTATTTAAAGTGATAACTAAATAAATAACTAAATGATTTTTATGATCGGTTAGAAAGCTCAGATCGTTAACTAGTACGGTTTGCCGCCAGATGAATTTGAATATAAGTTTGAATCTCTACCCGCGTAGTATTGAAACATCCTTTGAGGTGTTTGAACACATAGAGGAACACATTGAACATATCATCACAGTCACGGCTAGTGCGCGTGCATTATGAATTAGGTTCTCGACTGGAGTGTAAAAAAACACTACATCATCATGTTATATTTGACTCAATAATAAGTTTACAATTTGGAAATATACTTATGATTTGACATTTATGATGTGATTATTTTAACATATAATATTGATTAACTAATATAATTGTTTTATTGAGTTCGGGTCATCCTAATAGCATAAACTAATCGAGAGGATGACCCTGTCACAAGTCATGTGACATTAGTATTTCATGGCTCTCAAACTCAGCCACTGAAGGCTTCAGATACAGGTTCGACATTTACTCCGCTACTGACTTGGAGTTGTTTGGAGTGATATTATCACACGATGGAATACATCACATGATGTCTGTGCTCAATGACAAGTTGAGCACACGCAATTAACGCCCACACGCTAAACGATATTAATATTGTTCTCAAATACATGCCAAGTCACATTGAATGCCTCTCAAAGATGGAAATGTGCAAATGCGACTTTGACAAAGTGGAATTTGATAAGCATGAACAAGCCATAAACTGATAGGACGGACGAACGTGCTGATTGAAACACAATTCTCTTGCTATCTATGTCAAGTCATTGCTCAAAAGGCTTAACGGTGTAGAAAGTAATCTGTCATAATTAGTCAGTTCACGTCACAGGCACAATTCCATTTTTGTCATTAATTTTGACACCCGACATTCAATATGCAGTCCCTATAATGGACTATACGTGGAGGCTCCGCCCGAAAGGAGTACCTTTTCAGGCTGGAGGTATATAAAAGGGTAGGATTTCACGAGTTGAAGTATAGAAAAGAGTAGGTAAAACTGTCATTTAGGTATTTAAAGGGGCTGTGTCACGGTAATAGACTTTACATTCGCGTGCCGGGCCGGAAACAGCTATTTCCACCGATTTTGATATGAACTAACGAAACTCTCGGCCATGTGGGATGCTGAAAATCAAAGCAAATATGCAAAAATACTAACAAACAGTGTATATAAACAGTCTCCTTGGAAAATATTGAAAATCCTTTCAATCAAGCATTGAGGGAGGGAAGTTTAACCATTTAATAAAAATACCACTAATGCATGTTATGAATATTCCGATCTTTCATTGAGATTATATATGTAGTAAAATAAGCTTCTATAGTCGAACAAAGAGAGACGGATTCGTATTGAAAAGGGTTTTTAATAATAGAAACAAACAAATTGAAGTGTTTTTTTTTTTTACTATTTCGTGAAAATGCGTGCGGTTTTTCTCTACCATGGGCTAATAGTAGGGTAGCCAATCAGAATGCAGGATTTGTAATTTTATTTTTATACTAAAACAATAGTCCAGTTTAGCATTCAAGAATTACCGCTGGATGCGATGACTACAGACGCATGTACTCAACACTAGTCTCATTCTGATGTTAAATATTCATAAATACCAGCGAGAAGATGGGTTGTTCACAACTCTATGTATTGTTGTAGTTTGATCTTCTGCATCTTCTCGCTGGTATTTGTGAATATTTAACATCAGAATGAGACTAGTGTTGAGTAAATGCGTCTGTAGTCATCGCTGCGGGTCTAATTGTTAAGTAGCCGCAGAGAGGAACGGGTAGTGACATCTCCCTCCTCCCTAGTTTTTTCGATTTTGTTTTCTCCCTCCCTAGTGAGTTTTAAACATTTCTCTCTAGAGCATGACAGTAGATCCCATTTTCTTCCCCCTCCCTGTATGCTAAGTTCTCCCTCCTCCCTAGTTTTTTTTAGCCGTTTCCCCCTCCTCCCTAGACCGTTACTCTCCGTTCTCAGTAGTCAGTAAAGGTCAGACTAAGAATTATACATTTTCATTGTTTTTATTATTCTAGTGATGTCTCAACATAGATCCAATCGTTACTGAATAACTGATAATGGTAAATGCTATAATAGTTAACGAATTCGGAAAATTGTATTACAATCCTATAGATCTATATCTCACAAATACGTTTTTATGTATCGCTTCCTTCCTCTGATCAACGAAACACGACTTCGAATTTCCTTTTTACTGTTCTGAACTGACGTAAGTGTGGAAACCATGTCGTAAGATAGTGATAAATCAGCAGTTTTATCATTTTCTCGTATCATTAAAAAATACTAACTGTTCCCGAGTTGCCTAAGTTAACGTGATCTCAGAAAGGTTCGATTCAATTTCAAAGAAAATTCGAAATCTAGTTTATAATTTGTTTTTGAACTAAGACTTATTTTATACTGTCAACGAGTACATAATTATGCTAGTGAATGTCTACTCACTTTATATACTTGGCAGGTTGACATTTTGATCACGAATATAAGGCACGTTTGCAAGAAGCTTACAATAATCGGTTGTACATATATGCTCTCAGCCTTTTATAGCCAGGTCTGGTACATCATGTAAATATACGCTCTCCTGATCCTCTTTTAGCTAGGGTGACCCTATATATAACCAAATAGATAATAATAGCTGTAGTTAATATGAGAATGGGTTCGGGCAAGATATCGCTTCAGTCGTCAAGTACTTCAGAAGTATCGAAAAAGCAATTTATTATGGACTTGTGATAATGGGTACCCTTGTACTCTTTCCTTTAACAAATTTGGGTAAAATTGAGACCGAATTGCGGAAGCTAAAGCTTAGTTTGAGATAAGCGTGTGAAATAAAGAAAGATTGAGAAAGATTGAAGCATTTAAGCAAGATATATGGTCCCTCGTTTTAATTTCAACTACTTCAATTGTAGATTTAATATAGCCAGATTTAATAGACCAGTGCTAAAACAGCAATTTATTATGGACTGCAAGTATAAATGCCGAATCATCGCATGCTCCAGTCCTGTATTATGAATGGGAATATGCCTTACGGTTCTTGCATGTAGTGTATAGCCTTTAATAGAAAGGTAGTTTTTGCATGGTCTATTTTAAAACGTGTTCATTATAGGATATAAGACAGACAAGTGTATAATTATCGTTGTCTGATATCAAGGAAAAGAGGCGATCGCTGTCAGCAACATCTCATCTCCAACTGTCACAGAAAAATATGCCTACTGTGCAAATAAGTTAGATCTATTTTCAATTTAATACTTATCGATTAATCTACTGTCGTGCAAGGCGTTCTTTAGAGACAGGAAGCCATATACCGTACGTCATAAACAAAAGCGGACATTGTGCATTCAAGCCCAGCCAAAGTCAACAACCCGTGGTATTATTATAAAAACGTGAACAAGTCTGTACTTGTCATTTTCATAAGCAAGAGTGTTCGAACTACTATAATAATGAAAGGGAGAAAGAATTCTTTTGAGATTGTCGTCTTTGGGGCGGCGGGGGTTGGAAAAACTGCCATTGTACGAAGATTTTACATTGGAGACTTCACGAACACATACGAGCCCACAGTCGAGGAGTACTATTCGCGTGTTTTAAACAGGGACGGTAGCATTATAGTTCTAAATACAACGGATAGCGCTGGAAGTTACCAATTTCCGGCGATGCGAGAAGTCGCGATTCAGAGAGCGTCTGGGTTCATCATGGTTTATGCACTGGATGACAAGTTTTCGTTTGAGGAACTGAAGCGACTTCTGGATGAAGTAATTGAGACGAAGAAAAATGACGATATACCTGTTGTGTTAGTTGGAAACAAGAAAGATTTGACCTCAACGCGTGAACTGAGTTCCGAACAAGTTGTGAAGGATGTAACAGAATATGTGCGACAAAAAGGCTGTACGAATCTTAATATGCGGCAAATCGAAACCTCCGCGAAAGACAATCACAATGTTGGAGAAATATTTCAAGAAGTTATGGAACTTCTGCAGGATAAATGTGGACAGAAGAAAAAAAGCAGCAAGCTTAAGGGAATGATCAGAAATGGATGTACTATTTTGTGAATTTTCAATACTTACGGAACAAAGGGACTGTGAAACTGTTAGTTTTACCTATAGCTAGGTATTTATAGCTATATATTTCCCAGTTTAATTTATAGGCGAAAATATTTTGATTAATGACTGCAGGTGCTCATTGACATAAACGCAGTGAGTCGTTTCGGCTGTGAACCTTGCATAACTCTCTCAGTTTTCTGTAGTTCGATTATATTCAAACTAAAACCAAACAACAACCTCAAATTCGAAACATATCTCGCACTGTACATGCGCATATATTACCCGAAATGTTTATTGAGAACACGAGGTGGTTGTATGTGGCTTTCTATGAATATTATGAAAGGACACTTGTCGCGGCAGTTTGCAGTTCTTGAAGCTGCAATATTCAGTGCTGTAGTTTTTCGAGAATACATCGCAATTGTTACGCAATGTGAAAGATGCGCGTATATAATCAGAAAATGTATATCGTTAGAGCTATGCAGAGCAGTGACAAAGGAGTATTTTCCCACTGTTTCAGTAAATGTAGTTGACAAAGCAAGTCATTATACGGCCGTTAAAAAATTCGCCTGAACACGCAAGAAAATTAATAAACAGCAGGTTCTAATGACCAAAGCGTGCCGTATTATAATATTACCGAGTCAAAATAAATAATGTCTTAATAATAATGTATAACTGTACATTTTATAATGAAGAAATGAAAATATTATTTTAGAACAGGAATCCAAACTATTAAAATATGGTAATTTAATTGAACTACATGTTTACCGCATTCCGTTCATTATACGAAACGCGGCGGGTTAATTGTTATTTTCATATTGCTTTATTAACGTCGCTACTTTTGAGTTCTCCCTTTGGGAATGCAATGGAAAACGTTTATCAGCTAACGCTAGCAGGAGATATTACAATTTACACTGCTTTCGCTATGGCTAAAGCGTTCGAACATTGTAAAACTTACAACATAGGCGGCCCGCAACACTGATCAACATTCGTCTTACTTAGCGCCATTGTTTATAGCTCACTTTACTCAATCGCCTCATTGCTGTCTCGCGCGAGGAAAAAAATCCCAGTAAGGTTTATATTGTCTGCTTTGGATGTGTCGGCTCTGTTTCCAAAAAATATTTTGTGTTTGTTTATTCGTTGTCAGCGCAACTTCAAGTACAGCCAAAACCCTCTTCAGAATGCAGACGTTTTAAGCCTCTTCCGTTCATGATTGCTCTCTTGTGATTATCAAGTAGATCATACCAAAAAAGGATGGCGGTCAAACATGACAGATCTAGAAACGAGAAAGGTAACCACGAGTTATGACTATTAGTTGCTTCGATAATATGCGATAACTCAGTCCAATGGGGCTTCTTGAACTCCGCAGTCTTTAGGAGTGGCCGGTAGCGCGGTGACATGCATTCTCTGCTCCCCTAGTATAAATATGTTATTTTTGTTTTTCTCGTGTATGTAAATTAAAGAAGTTGACCTCTACTTATTCATGTACCGCACGCTTACAATTTAGTCTGCTGCATGTTCTCCAGGTTCAGAGTACTAATAGATGAGTGTCTCAAATGTATGTTTATATTTGTCCCATATTATAAGTTGTATCCTGTCCACCTATGATGGAGCTATCACTATATTTCTCTACTGTTCATTCTACCCTGCGGCTCTTTATCGCAGCTCGCGTCCATATTGGTATTTATTAACTGAAATGCCTGTTGGTTATCTACCCTCCTTCCCAAAACTGGTCTGCTCATTATATTACAGAACTATAAAGGGAACTGTTGGAAGCCTTTAATTTCTCGAACCAAAACCTCGGCCGTGAGAGGATTCTTGTTTAAGTTTACCTTGAGAGTTGAATATTGCTTCGCTCATCATAAATTATTCTGTGCTGAGTGTTTATTTCTCCGGGGTATTTCTGACAGCCAAAAACACGCTCAAAATTAATTTAGTGTTGGCCTACAGATCACGGTGTTTGCGCTGGTATGTATTACGACCGAGAGTAAAATGAAATGTGGCATAAAACCTACGAAACGTACCTCAAACAAGAATACCATCCGATGGCAAAATCTATCATTCCACGAGGTCAACAAATCGACAAAGAGATGCAGATATAAACACGCAATGATTTCAACCTCACCGTACCTTAATTCATGACCGGCTGACAAGACACTGTTCAGTTTCACTTTCACTCTCAGCTTTGCTCTTGAGTTGAAGTTGAGTTCGGCTTTGTTAAAGACTTCTTATTCAGTTGTATGGTATTGTGCAGTATATTTGAGTATACCAATCCACAGAGATTCAAATAACAAAGCCGTGGCGAAAGAGAAGCTTAAACGATAAATATTTTGTCCTCCTAGAAAAACACAACATCTTGCCATTTCTATCGAAGAAGCCTTGGTTTCAGCAGAAAAGCAACACGCTAAATTTCAATTCGATATGTGTGGATTAGCTGGATCCTGGCTTTGAGTTTGAGTTTGATCATGCAGCCCCTTCAGGTCGTCGCGTTGTATATAAAATCACTGGCCATCTGGGTAAAAAACGCGCCGGGTCCTTCGACTCCGACAAGAGCGCCAGTTGAAATATCCTGAGCCTGTTGGAAGGCTTTCGCACGAGTGAAGTTAAATAAAACATTAAACTGCTTACATTTGAGAAATTTGCTCGCGGGTCGACCATTTTGATTTACTGTATTAAATTATGTACAGAAATTAACCTGGCGAGTGTTACGTGACCAGCACAGTGCAATCTGATTGGTGCTGAACTTGAAATTTAATACATGGGTCAAAAGTCACATTTTGTTGCACCCAACAAAAAAAATAACCGCTTGCATTTTAAGACTCGGTGCTGCCACAGGCAGCCCGAGTAATAATCTTCCGATGGCTTTTCAGTTATCAGTTCTAGGCCACCCCGTACCATAAATCAGTTTACCAGCACTCCCTAATATTCACAATTGTATGTACTACTTATTACTTCTTTGCCAAGACAGCATACTATATTTTTTAGTGATGATGGGAAAAGCTTTTCTGAGCCTACTTCAGTGGCGTTTGGGTAATCATTCAGATAGATCAGTTTAACTCGGAACGGCTGCACAAAATTCGATTCAAATCCAAATATGCAGTGGAATCGGATGGAAAAAAACGGACACGCGCTTGAAGTTTTATGGCCTTCAACTCCATGACATTCGACATTTAGAATACACTCCTGATACCCATACTAGTGACCCTTATTTACGTTATTAAAATAAAATCAATTTTGTCAGCTAACAGTTACTAAAATGGAACTGAGATCGCTTCTTGCTAGCCTCCTAAAGCAGACCCCCGCGACGCGGGGGCTATTTCTTGCCAGACCAGGGTTCGATAATAATGACTACAATGATAGATTTTTTAGCCACTGAAATACTATAAATGTATCCTGAATATCATATATCAGCAAGCGTTTGTAGCTTACAGCTAGTGCAAATATGCCCGGCTGAACCAGTGATTTCCTTCCATCTATTCTTATACTGGAATACCGGTTGTTTATTATTTGCATTGGTGATCCGATTGGTCTGAGTTCTTGTAAATTCAACACAACAGGGAACTCATGTTCAATACTCGTCATGCATATGAGTAATTCAGCTAGCCCATGAGTGGCGTAGGGAGTGGGGGGGGGGGGGGGGGGGGGGGCAGTTGCCCCCTCTGCCCAGTCCCAGAAGATAGATTGACAGAAGCCGATCAATGAACATGAAAATGTCCCAGAATTCATCATCCCCCCCAAAAAAAAACAATGAAAATGTCCCAGAATTCATCATTTTGCTCAGTACCCGGATGTAGTTTCGTATGAGTGGTTTATTTCTTAGTAAAACACTCGTCCGTATAATAAATGTATATAAGGCCTGGAATTGTCACCGGGAACTAAATTGGGAATTTTGGACTACCTTTGAAGACGACTGTTGATTGGGACGAACCCAAAAAGAACAATACGACCTTTATAAATGTTGGCCAGTAAATCAGTGGCCAAAATGGAAAACTACCACGGTCATTCGAACGCGCCCTAGGATTGAAAGGGAAGAATTCGAGAATGTCAAACTCAAACTCAAACCTTCAACAGTATCAAGCTCCACAGAGCAGTTAAACGAGATGTTTGTAAATAAAGGCACTCCCGGAAATTTAGGATATCCATGGGTGTGCCACAGATGTCGAAACCCTGACCCTATTTAAGGGTGAAAAATTGGAAAATTCATTCCCTTTCCAAGGATTGTAACTGAAATATATACCCTATTTAAGGAATACGTGAGTACTATATTTGTAACAGCTTTTATTTTTTGGTTTTTCATGTTCTTGTTTCTGTAGCCTATATTAGGGACTACCAGAGTAGCGTTATTTCCAATCGCTAATTCATTATGTGAAGTTGACTGATAAAAATTAAAAGCGTACCCCATTTAAGGATCGGATATTTTATTTGAGGGTCAAAATGCAAAATATGATACCTATTTAAGGATCAAGAGGTTCTAAAACCATACCCTATTCGGGGGCACATACCTCAGTACATAGCGTATATATCTTACCCTTTTCTACGGTGGCCCAAAAGTGCAAAACTCAATACACACAGCGAAAACACAACACACTAACTGAAAACACAATACACTAACTGAAAGTGAAAAACACAATACACTAAAATGAAAACACAATACACGCAGCGAAAACTGAAAACACAATTCACACAGCGAAAACACAAAGCATTGTAACTAGCCGAGGACTGGGCACTAATGTTATTAACGCTTACCAGTTTGAAGCGCAGTCGCACCCGCCAAAACATTGAAAAATGACGGATGCTGAATCAGCTGAAGCACTTCTTCGATTCTCTTTGAACTATCACTACACGACAATTTTGAGTTTTCTTGAAAAAAGTCATGGAATAAGAATTTCGAAAAGAACACTTTTGAATCGTTAAATCAATATGGTCTATGCAGGCGAGGGCAGAGTGTGGATGAAGACATTGTTCGGGAATACATTACACAAGAGAGCTGATGGTCCGGCTCGCGGCTTCTCGAATCTCGGTTACAGGTCCAAATGGCGAAAGCTGCACTCAAAATACATGGCAAAACAGAGTTTGCACGCCACACAATCTTTAGCAACTTTTTGAGCTCACTTATGTAGTAACCATAATAAGATCTTAAGGAGATGGTAGAAAAAGACAGGAAAATGGTCCATTATACCACGTGAAAAGAAAAGTCATTTTCTCCCGAAAAAATGTACAACGAGTAGGAACGAACTGCTATTAAATTATTGTCTGGTTTAGAAACTACTCAGTTCTCAAACAGTTTCTAATCCGGAAAACCGCGTTTAAAATAGGGGGTCTCGTTAACACAGACCCCGAAAACACATTTTTATAATATCCTCAGTGGTGCAATTTTCCTAAGACGTTTTGCCGGGCTCCCTTGCAAACAACCATTTATTTCTTACTCAAGCCTCTCTGCTTGCCGAAAATCCCGGTTTTGCGGCAGCTTTCTTGCAGTACTTTGCGGCAGCCTTTTATTCAGTGGCATCGACGTAGACTGAATCACAGCTCGCCAAAAACCTTAATGCAATGCAGTAAAGCCTGGCTTCCATACGATGGGCTGACGATCGCCGGATGTCTACCACGGTTTGTTTACATTGGCATAAAGTAGGTTCCGCATAAGTAACACGGTGATAATAGTCACGCAAAGGCTAGCCGCATTGATATCGATTGGCTAGCCTGTATTATGTTTTCGAGGTCTGTTTTCGAGGTCTGTATTTTCGAGGTCTGGGGTCTATGTTTTCGAGACACCCCTATTTTAAACGCGGTTTTCCGGATTAGAATGAAACTGTTTGAGAACTGAGCAGTTTCTAAGCCAGACAATAATTTAACAGCAACTCGTTCAGACTCGTACATTTTACGGGAGAAAATTACTTTTCTGTGCCACGTCGTATAATGGACCACTGATTTTTCTGTCTTTTTCTACCACTACAGAAGTGAGCACTAAAAGTTGCTAAAGATTGTATGGCGTAAACTCTGTTTTGCCATGTATTTTCAGTGCAGCCTTCGCCATATAGACCTGTAACCGAGATTCGAGAAGCCGCGAGCCGGGCAAATATTTTTTTTGGGCCCCAGTTTAGATCAGTGAGCAACCCAGTTTACCATGAGGCCTTGCGCGCCCAATCCAAGATGGTGGACAAAGATGGCGGACTTGGGGAAATGAAATTGTTCTCGGGGTGGTGCTAGTAAAATTTTGACAACTATGAAGACGTAATTCAAGAAACCACGTGATATTGCTATAATAAAAGGAGGAGTGGGTCAGTAAGAAATAATACGCAGTGGGTGGCTAGCGGGAACATAATAGTTCACGGAAGATTTATTACGATCCGTGGGCGGATTTTCAGTATTCTTAAGGACTTTCGTTTATTACGTCGCAGGGGGGGGGGGGGGGGGGGGGCTGGTGGTTTTATGGGGGAGGTAAAATTTTTGAACATGCAAAATATATGGGGGTAAATTTTAAAATTCTAAAGAAATAGAGAGGGTAACATTTTAGAGAAGATTTTTGGAGATTTTGGAAAAAATATTTAAGAACAACTATAAAAAAAGAAGGATGAAGGACGTCCCACAGGAGTATTTGGCATGAGCATGGCAATAAACTGTCAGCGGTAATAATTATCAGTGATTCCAGTTACACTTGAGAAACGGCAAAGAACCGTGGACGAATATCCTGCTACGTTGGATCTAAGGCAGATCTAATCAGCCAAAATGAAAATGAATACGAAGTCCAAGGACTATGGCAAAGCTGACACAACGTAGGATTTTATATTGAATATTACAACATTTCGGCTGGCCAAACCAGCCTTCTTCAGGTAGTACATGTTACAAGTGAAGAGCTCTAAGGTTATAAAGGAGATCTATAAATGTGGTAAATTTCGCAAAAGAAATTGCGGAAACGGAAAGTGACGTAGACTAAAACTTGAAGTAGCAATAAGCACCATGTTTCATCACGTATATTCTAGCCTGCGTCGCATCCGAACTGAACCCTGGTTAAGTCCAGGACTAGTATATTCATACCATATGGTTCTAGAGTTTTAGCTTTATCTCTGAATTTCTAACGAGACCTGAAACAACCATGGGGGTTGATCAAAGCCAGGTCCCGGCTAATCCACAGATCGAATTGGAATTTAGCGTGTTGGTTTTTGCGGAGGGAGGAAAACCGGAGAACCCGGAGAAAAACCCTCGGAGCAAGGGCGAGATACCAACGAACTCAACTCACATATGGCGCCGCGTCCGGGATTCGAACCTGGGCCACAGAGGTGAGAGGCGAAGCGTTTAACCACTGCACCATCCGAACTCCTATATCTATATATAAGGTGCGCTTCTCTGGCTTTACGTATTGAGTCTCGTGAGGAGTATATTATTTCTAGAGGGATAAGTTGCATGTCGGTGTAAGAGTGGTTAGGTCTAGAAAGAAAATGTTCAGATACAGTAGTAGGTTTAGATTTCATGTTAGGCTTGTCTACTGTCCGTCTGTGTTCGTTAAATCTGTCTTTGAGGCGTCGCTTCGTTTCACCAAATATTCCTTTCTAATATATGACCTTTTGTCCTGACAGTTTACTGCTAGTGCTAGTTTATCTGTCTCAAGCTCTGCTATTTTTGCTAGCTGTCAGTTAGCCTCCATTTTGAAAATGTAACTTGGCGATTATTTGAAACCGTTTCGAATTGGTGACTAAACTATAGTTTTAGAGCGGAGGGGAGGGGGGTAAAAAATTAAAAACGTTTTTTTTTGAAGGAGGTCTTTGTTTAAGAAAAAAACAACGGAGGGGGGTAGATTTTTTATCCAGAATGTTTTTCGAAAAACCACCAGCCCCCCCTGCGACGTAATAAACGAACAGTCCCTTACTAAACTGGATTTCTAAATGGAGCCGAATCATAACGGGTTTGAAAAATCTCGGAAACTCTTGTTTCCTGAATAGTGCAATTTTGTTGCGATACCTAGTTTAATTTGACACATTTCCGGACATCAACCGAAAAGCTGCAAGTTGAAAGGTGAGAATTTTAAGTTTCCTTATTAAAATTGTCCTTGTAATCTTTAATTACTTATGATTCTTTTCCGATTGTGCAAAGCAATTATTCTCTTCCTCGGAGAGAGAACAAGGGGATCAAGCTTAATAAATACCCTAAGTGCTATAACGGTAAAACAAAGTGAATGTTAAAAAACTAATTTCCTTACGCAAGGAACAAAGGAACAAAGTATATTTTATAAACATTTTGTCGTAATTCATAAGAAAATATGATATTATATTTTGTATAATATATTAATTTAATTTAAAAAAGTATAGCACTCCCTCTCCCTGAGGAATCCCCCCCCCCCGCAGTTCCACCCATCCATGCTTATGAAGCCTTTTTTTTTACTTTTCCAATACTTTTATATGCAGAGTTATAAAAATATATATTCATATATATGTATGTATGTATATATATTTGTTACATTTGTACCAGGAAGAGAAAGAGCATTAGGGTACTAATTGTAATTTTGGGTGACTTTAACAATTGCACTTATTAAATCATAAACCCTACCCCACATGTATACTGATTTGTTTCAGTTCAACCCTTTGACTAATAGTTGAAGTCTCGTGTTTCTTTACAGTAACAATAAATACAATATAATGTACTTCTTTAATTTATAATTAAACAACACACTGCTTGAATCCATTATTTGTTCCAATATATAATATTATATACTAGAACACACTTAACATGCATTTTAAATTTAAAAGTTGTGTTAAATACTATACTGATCAATTCATTGGTAATCAAAACCTTTAAACACAGCCATATGTACATGTAAATGTGAAAGTGTTTTATCAGCAAATAAAAATCTACATGCATGCTTTTATATAACAAGTGTGCTAGTATATATATAATTTTATATAACTGGCAACATACAATTTGTGGTCATAATACAGCTTCAACACTTGAAAAATACTGTGTTAGGTTTTCTGACAAAACAATTGTGACAAAATTGCAACCCAAGAATGACAGGGTTCTTTTTATTCCTTTAGGCTGCATTCATTATGTATACCACACGGGGAGGGGGAGGGGAGAGGGGAGAGGTGATTTTTAAGGGGATCCCAATTTTTTTTAACAGAAGGAAGGGGGATCTTAAAATTCATTAATTAAAGGACTTGGAGGGGGGGGGGGGGGGGGGGAATATGTAAAAAAAATTAAATGCATGTTTGTCACATAAAGACCTACACTTAAGATGGTAGGTGAATAGAATGGCTAAATGCACTAAATAGAGCTAGGAAATGCAGGAGAATGCACTTCCAATAATCTGAAATGTAAAAACTTTCCCGCCTTCACTAAAAACATTTTTTTCTTAGGGTTGCATGCAGCTAGGTTGCCTGATGTAAGGAATTAATGAATGTTTTTATATCAAAGAACAATATATTCTTATGTAGTTTTGGAATACCAGCAACAAATACTTTTTTACAATAATTTACACCAAAGTACCGGTAGTACTTAATAACAGTAATTTTATGGTTTATTCTTAGCTTTTCTACATTAGTATCAAACTGAGTTTCACGACCCAACATCACAGTTCTGTAAAATTATGCTTGTAATAATGCTGGTTTGCATATGGAAATGGCCAGGGGGGGTTGTATAATTTTTTTGAAAGGATAGAGGGGGGTTACTATGAATAAATCACCTGCACCCCTGTGGTATACTTAATGAACACAGCCTTAGTCCAACTAATTTACATATGCTGTACATGCATTTACTTCAAGTATCACAAATGAAAAGTTCAAAAGCTCCACAGGGTAGCTTATTTATAAAGAGATCATGAAGTCGTGCATCCTCTTGTTGACCAGGCACAAATAATCAGTTCAGTGTTGGATAATAAAGAAGTACATTTTGTTGTATTTTTTGCAAATGTTGTTACTGTAAAGAAATACTAGACTTCAACTAAGGAAAGAGGTGGAACTGAAACAAATCAGTATACATAGGAAGGGGTAGTCTTTAACACATAACCTGCATAACCCTACCCTACCTCTCTCCCCCCACCCCATCTCCACCCAACCCTTATAAAATATTCCTAAAGCATACTCAAAATATATTCAGAAGTCTAAAATTTACAAGTACTCCACCTCAAATATTTTGATTGAAAATGACTACCAAAAAAATTAAAGATTGTTGGATAACCCATATTCCCTGAAGAAATTTTAAATTATAGATTAGTACCCTTGCCTTTCTCTACCTGGTACAACTGTAACAAATACATAAATATATAGGAATGTTGTTTTACAACTGCACCATGTATTGGGAAAGTAAAAAAAGGCTTCATAAGTGCTGCAGGGAAAAGGGGGGGGGGGGGGGGGGGGGGTGGGGGGGGGGGGAGTTCTGGGAGTGCTATACAAATGACTTTGTGTTATAATATATTTTACAAATTAAAAACAATATATTTTCTTATGAAATTACGACACAATTTTTATAAATTTTGGGGGCTCTACCATTGTTCCAAAGTCGTAATCTGCCATTGGAGTGCGTCTTCCCTTTATAAATTAAAATTGGGCACTCACTCTCTGACTTGACCCCGAAAATAATTTTAGCGCGCAAAAACGTCGCGTCAAGTGCGTGAATTAAGACATGAAAGGCGAACACGAAACTGAAAGCAAATTAACTTGCGTTGATCTTTATGCTTTACGTTTTTATTAAACATTCACTTTATTTTACATTAGCACTTACGGGTATTTATTACCTTTCATATTTGAAAATATCCCCTTAATTGTCATCTCTCTGAAGAGAATACCGGTATATACTGGGATATATATATATAAATCGCTTCGCACATTACCAACAAAAACATATCCTAATGTTTTTGTATAGGGAAAAGAATCAAGGTCTTATGATTTTTAATTAGGAATCTTAAAATTCTAAAAACTAAAAACTAAAAACTTGCAGCTATTCGATTGATGTCCGGAAACTACGGTGGCCCGTACGTTTCACACGCAAACAAAAACTAAAAACAAATTTCAAAATCGAAAACACAAATCAAAGTCCACTACACATTTCGAAATAACCCTAAAACGCAATTGCAAATTGGAAAACACATTTCGTTTTTGCAACAACAGATTTTAGAATCGAAAACACATTTCAAAGTCAAAAACGCATTTCAAAAAATAGAAAACACATTTCAAAATAGAAAACGCATTTCAAAATCGAAAACACATTTCAAAATCAAAAACGCATTTCAAAAAATAGAAAACACATTTCAAAATAGAAAACGCATTTCAAAATAGAAAACGCATTTCAAAATAGAAAACGCATTTCAAAATCGAAAACACATTTCAAAATCGAAAACACATTTCAAAATCGAAAACACATTTCAAACTTCTCACAACACATTCGTCCCAGGTCTCTCTAAAAATGTGCACAGTATACAGGAGTGGTTACAAAGCCTCGTTCTTCCTTCCGCCATGTTTTGTTCCACGTGTGGAGGACAACTCGAAACAAATTATGCTTTTTGCCCGAAATGCGGAAAGGAAATCCCTAAACAAGCGACGGATGAGGTTCTTCATGGAAATAAAAAGGTAGTTGAACCGTTTGGTTCGTTCAAGGAGAGGAAAGAAAGAGAGAGGGCGCAGTATTTTCGGTAGTCTCCTTTGCAGCCGTTCTTAGTGTCGGTCCCATACTCCCTCCCCACTAACGGCTGCTCACTCGAGCACCACATTCCATTCCTCGACAGTAGCCAATCAAATTTCGGTTCCCATTTTCTGGAAACCTGACCTTCACCTTGACAGATCCCTCGACTGCTTTCGCGGGTGCAAGATGGAGTTAAGTGCAGTCTTTAACAAAGTGTGTGATCGTTTTAAATTTGACAATTTAAATGCGCTTCAACAAACAGCGATTGCTAAATTGGTAAAGGAGAAAAGGGATGTTTTCGTTAGTTTGCCAACTGGGTATGGTAAATCGGTTATTTACCAAGCTTTACCGTTATGGCCTTCGATGAGTTTACTGGCGAGTCCGGACACGTTGTCATTGTCATATCACCGCTTCTAGCGCTGATCGAGGATCAGATGGAAACTTTACGGGCTTTGGGGATAGCTTCCGTCAGCCTGAGTCACATTAAGACTGAGGAGGATATGAATAAAGTAGAAAGAGGCTCGTATGCCGTGGTATATTGCACTCCAGAGGGCCTATTGTCTTATTGAAAAACGAACGATGGCGAAGGATGTTGTGCAGTGGAGTGTTCTTAAAGAAACTCTGCGCGATAGCTGTGGATGAAGCTCACGCAATTAAGCAATGGTAAGGAGAGTAACAATAATGTTCTCGAAAACAGTGATTTCCAGTTTAGGAAGAGATGTCTCAAACAAAACTGAATTATGTGAAAATAACCTCGACTTTAAAATTATCCAAAACCAGAGATGGGTCGACACCCTTAAACCCTTAAAATCTTATTTCCAGTGCTTATTTAATAGTTATAGAAGACGAAAAAGGCCCATCTTATTTCAAGTGAGCTCTCGTCTGGGGACACAGAAACAATACTTTTTTTTCTCTAGTTTTAAGATGTTAAGTTAAGAGTGGGAATAATAATTTGTGGACTCTCACCTCCATTTCCCTGTGATCTCACTTTACATTTATTAAAGAACTTAGATTAAGGATGATTTCGAAACCATGATTTCCTGTTATAAATACTTTATATTTCGTAGAAGTTACATTAAAACAAGGGTATTTGCTAAGATATAGAATATCCAGCCATTTGGTTAACTTATTATTAAATATTAATCATTTTTTGCAATTGCTCATACAAAGTTTAAAAAAATCGAATACTAATAATAATTATTATTGTTTATGAACCATTGTTTATAATCAGTTGATGGTATAGCAAACACTTTTATTATTATTACAGGGGAACATCAAGTACTTCTAAAATGGCACCTTTTAGAGAATGCTATGGTCGATTGAATGAGCTGAGGTCACTTGCTCCACAAGTGAATATAATAGCTCTGACTGCTACAGCAACCAAAAACACCAAAGATGCTATTATTGACATTCTTCTCATGAAAACACCTTATGACATATCAGAAAGCCCTGATAAACCCAATATAACATATGTGGTGGAGTACATGCCTAGAGATACTAGCATACAGCAGTATTTTTCCTGGTTAGCAGCTGAAGTGCAAGATCAAGGAGTAAGGACAGAGAGAACTATTATTTATTGCCAAACAATAAAGCAATGTGGGACTGTCTATTCGACATTGAAGGCAATTCTGGGGAACAGTTTCTTTGTTGACAAGATTGGAGACAGGAAAAATGTTATTATCGAGATGCTACATTCATGTTCTCCATCTGCAAACAAAGAATCCATTTTGAATTCATTCAGAGATGTAAATGGGTCTATACGCATTTTGGTTGCTACTATTGCATTTGAGATGGGGGTGGATTGCAAGGGAGTCCACAGAACCATTCATTTTGGACCATCAAAAAATATTGAATCTTTTGTCCAAGAGACTGGTAGAGCTGGAAGAGATGGAGCACAGAGTACCTCCTACCTTCTATATCATGGACTACTCCTCACCCATGTTGACAAGGACATCAAGGAATATGTTAAACTGAAAGACTGCCGAAGGAAAGCACTACTTCAACAGTTTGGTAATACCCCAATTACTCAACCTATTGTTGACCATCTCTGTTGTGATAACTGTGCTCTAAAGTGCAAGTGTCAATCTCCAGAATGTGGAAACCAGTCTAGACACCTGTCCGAATTCCAACCTACATGTACAGAGTCACCTACATGTTTGAAAGAACGTAATGTGACACAGCAGCAGAAGGATGATGTGTTACAAAGGCTAACTACATATCATAAATCATTGGTTATGCAATTCCTTGGCGAGCATGCACATGGGGACATCAAATCATTTACCAATCTCCACATGTTAATTGGTTTTTCCAGCCTGCAAATTTCTCAAGTTCTTGAGAACTGCAGTAAACTTTTTACAAAAAATGATATTTACAATTTTGTTGAAATCTGGTCCTTGAAACATGCCAACAAGATCCAGACTATCATAAGTGAAGTATTTGGTGATGTGGCAGAAGCACATGATGAGCAGACGGAGAGCTCCCATCAGGATGATGAGCTTGAAGAAGACCTGGAATTGGCCCTGGCTCAATGGAATGATATTATTGAGGATGACGACTTCCTGGACCTTATTTTAGGAAATTTCTCTAATATGTCACTTTTAGATTCTGTTGATGAAGCAAGTGATACATCTTCACATGTTGAAATTCCAAATGCTGCATTGGAAGTTTTGGAAAATTTCAGTTTTAAGGAGTCCTAATATTGGTACTAGTCATAAACACTAAGGTATGTCTTGATTATTTTACACCTACATGTACAATAATAATTATGATGCAAAAACAACACACATGAACACATAGTTTCAGAAGAACTGCAATTTTTAATGACTGTATGTTTTACAATCCATGTACATGTACATCTGATAATGAAACTTCCTCTACTTGTTGCTATATACATGTATATGACATACATGTACATGTCAAAGAATCACTCCGAGTCTTGTAGTATGACAACTAAAAACTGAGATAATAATTGAAAACAGGTATAGGCAAGTTATCATTGTTTAATGTAGCACATTAAGTATGCCAATATTAAACTACCTTATCAGAGGAGATTGACATCCTTTGTTAAACTAGAAACAAACTCTGTTATTCAGAGTTCTGACAATGGGGTTTTAGAGCGGATTTCAATTCAGTGTCGGAAGTGTTTTGGTTTTGCATTTACTAAGCTCTCCTATTGGCTGAGAAAGTAAACCAACCAATTGCAATCAGATTCCAAAGTAAAACCAAACGTAAATTCGTTTTGGTTTTGCTTTGGTTTATCATTGGCTCACAGGGAAGCCATCTCACTGCTATGATTGGCTGGCTGTGGGTAATTTGCATTTGGTTTTACTATATACTGTACACTCAACTGAAAACCACTCTATGCTGTGTAAGTTATCACTGATTTACAACATTAACTTGGTTTATAACTGCTATATTTCATGTGACTTGTTAAAGTGCTTCTAACCCTTCTTGACATTTTTCTACCTATTAACCTTTGAAAGGTTTTGAGTACTTTTGCGAAGAAATTTTTGGTTTACAAAGAATACTCTATGTTCTACGCTTGTTTGAAATGGTGAAAATTTGACTTTTCCTGACCCATGACCGCGTTAGAAAAAGCCTGGGTCGATTACCGGGTAGGCGTCATCTAATTAATTCGACTTTGCAATAATTTGAATAAATACTTAGCATTCTGTCTAAAATGACTTTTTTCTTTACTAACAACTCACAAACTGTGTATATTTTCTATAAATCGATGTTGTTGTGATAGAATGGCGCCATGGAGGATAATGCATTAATGAGATGACGTCGACCCGGGAATCGACCCAGGCTTTTTCTAACGCGGTCATGGGTCAGGAAAGGTCAATTTTTCACCATTTCAAACAAGCGTAGAACATAGAGTATTCTTTGTAAACCAAAAATTTCTTCGCAGAAATACTCAAAACCTTTCAAAGGTTCATAGGTAGAAAAATTTCAAGAAGGGTTAGAAGCACTTTAAATAGTGGGTTCTCATAGTGGCCATGTTGAAGGGCAAAACAATGAAATATATGGTTGCATAAAAATACATGTAATTCCAAATCCCAGAAGAGAACAAAGTATTATTCTGCCCTACAATATGGCTGCTGTGAGAATTCTCTATACATAATGATACTGTGTATAGCTCAATATGGGATCAGTGATGTTGGTTCAAATATTAAAGTGCATATAAGCCCTGTAGCCAGTTATCTTTGATATCGATTGTACATGGAGTGAATAGTCCAACAGCATAACATTTCTTGATTTTGGGTGTTACGTCTATGAGATATAAAGTTTTATATTTCCAATATGCTAATGATGTGATGTCATCACCAACATCACTTATTATACAAAAGCATGCTGGTAGAGACAAATTACCTATTATTAAATTATTAAGTTATATTTGAAGCTTATCAAAGTGATTTTACAAAAATAATAATTCTAAATTAGAAAATACCTCAATTCACAAGCACAAAGAAATTCAGCAAATGTTAGTGATTATTAGAATAACAGGCAAAAAGGGGGGCAGTTAAAATATAAATATTCAGTCTGTATGTTAAGCATTTTTTTAGAGTGATTAAGAACTAAATATGGCATAGGAGGGGGCTACAAAAATTGTGCAAAACACTGGGGCGAAGCCAAATGTATCCCCTATCGATAAACTTAGGGCATGCAATCACAGAGGAAGCATCGGCACTACACACAAGTCGTGCAATAGAATGCACTAAAGACATTAAGTGCCTACCCTCCATTATCTTAGAGCTAAAAGTAAATATGAAATATGATGCCCCTTCCATGGCAGATGCTGGAATACAATTTCCATAGCCCCCACCCACAAAACTTCCCATTTAAATCCACTAGATAAATTATGAACACTCTCTATTATTGAGTCACTGGCTATGACGTCATGATGTTTAATCTTGTTTGCATTGATATTTTGTGACTTGGTGAATGCAGATAAACAAAATATTACATGGCAGCTAGAAGATACTAGTTTTATCTTATGGTGAATTCAGTAGTGTACTGCAATTAACTTTCAAAAACACTTAAAGATAAATAGTGATATATCTTAGAGTAATATGCTATATTTTCTACATGTATCTATCTAGCTCTAATACCAATGTGGATATTTTTCTTATGTCCATTCATCCACGTATACATTGCAGAAGTATCCAAATTCTTGAATGGGTCTCTCTCAAAGGCAGAATAGTGGGTGTATTTGCGAGAGATGTCTTCCTCCAATGCATTGACCTGAACTAATCTCTTCACAACTTCATGCAAATCACGTTCTGTAGAGCCACGAGAATGTCTTCCAGAACCACCAATTCGCTCTAAGCTTTGATCCATGCACTGCATTATGCTTCTTGTCCCACCTTCAGCATGGCAGATGCGGGTCACAGCATTTTCAGTTAAGTTTGGACCAAGATTCTTTATCGCTTGTTTCACAAAGTTGTTGCTGTGTTCTACATCTAAGTCCAGGGCTATATTTTTCCCTGCAACTCCACAATTATTAACAGTTCTATTCCACATGAATCGTTCACTGTCTCTTGGTGACAGAAGGGCAAAAACTAAGAAAAGCTGTGTTGTTTGTCGGCTCTGCAGTACATAAGCAGGTACTTATACTGTGTCATAATTCTTGCCCCATCCCCTTCGGAAGTTGCATCCAAGAAGTTTAAGAAGAACAAACCATCTGTGATCAAAGCACAGTTGTAGTTAAAAATGTCATCTGTTTGATCTTTTTTTCCCTCTGAAATCTCTGTGGGTTCCTTGACAGTTGGCAAGGCGGGATCTGGAATTGCTGGGGTTGGTTGATGAGACATTTCATGATTTTTCCTACTTTTGCCATCATACTTAAAAGAACGTTGACAACCTTGGTATCTGCATGGGAAACGCCCATCACCAGTAAGATTTTGTTTTCCCATTACATCCTGTCTTTCCTGAGTGGTTAACACTTTGTCAATCAGTCTACTGATTGACCCTTCTCCAAATACACACTTATCAACAATAAGACCAGCAGCTTTATGGAGTAATTCCAACTTCTGCAGTTTAGAGAAACTTGTCAAGTATTCTGGGATGTGGAATATGGTTGGTTGGCTGTCTTTGGATTCTAAGCCAATAACTTTCATAGCTGCTGCAATAATCCTTGTCTGCAAGATCAGGAGGAAAAAGTCTCGGTCTGCACGATAATTGGAATGTGGATCAGTTGTGACATTCCATCGATTGATCAGAGTTCTATCAGAATGCATGGTGCAGAGGTCACCATCTGATTTTGTAGAGTAGAATCTGCGGTAGATCAACTAATAAAATAAAAGGAAGAGAATGAACATAAACAAGTATCTAGGTTAAATGAGTGTATGCCTAGAGATGTAAATCTGAAATGGACATTTCATTGAGAGCCTGAGTATTTAAATCCTGGCTACTATTCCAACACTGTGACAATAGACAATACAAAATTCAATGTTGGATCAGTAGATTGATTTAAATTACAAAGCCTGTAAATATACATTTGGCATTATTAGACACTAAATTTATTGTTTAACTGCTTTTTCATTATTTTAGTCCACTAGATACTATTAGATTTGGTTGGTTCTACATTGTTGGTTAATTTACAACAAACTACTTTTTGTGTGAAACCCTTAAAGTGTCTATGGTTACAGAAGAGAGGAGCGCGCATCATACTCCGGAGGAAAATCCGAGAAGAACGCACAGAGCAGTTATTCAGAGAGCTTGGTTGGGTCCCCTTAATTGATCGATGGCACTTTCATAAATGTCTTACTGTCTTTAAATGTTTGAATGGACTTTGTCCACCTTATCTTAGGAATTTGTTTTCTCGTAATTCTGATGTTCATAATTACAATACTCGAAATAGGTCTAATCTCCATATGGTTAAAATATCCTCTAAATCTGGTTATAGATCCTTTGCCTATTCAGCAGCTAAGTTTTATAACAGTCTCAGTTCAACCATTAAGAGCTCTCATTCTATCAGAACCTTCAGCGCCAATTACTGGTTGGACTCGTCTGTCAGATCATTATAGTTTATCATTATAGTTTATTGTTATTATTTTATCAGTAGTTTAACATTATTATTATTATTATTATTATATATAGTTACTTATTAGTAGTTAGGTTAGTTTTTATCTTAGATATGATTGCTTGTCTGTATTTATTGTTATGTTTGTATTTGTATTATATCATAGACGCACAGCTTCAATGTAAATAAGTGTTTAGCTTTTTTGAATTCTGTGCATAATAAAGTATCTATCTATCTATCTATGAATCCATAATTAAGTTGATCTTGTTTGAAAATCCTTTCGAAATGAGGAAGGGTGGCATTTTTCGTTTCTCAATATCTCTTCTCCTTCCAGAGATATTCAGGTTGTTAAAATATGCAAATGAGATGATCTATGATGTCAGTGCCTGGATATTTAAAAAACCTGAATATCTCTGGAATGATATAAGATATTGAGAAACAGAAAATGCCACCCTTTCTCATTTTGAAATGATTTTCAAATGGCATCAACTTAATTTAATTCGATTCATGGGCACTTTAAGGACAGGAAATATGTCAGTAAAACATTATTTTTAAATGTATATTTACTACTATTAAAAGTTGGACAAAATAGTGGCATTCTAACATAAGCCAGGTGTAAATGAATCTCCATTGACAGTAAAATTGTCCCTTCCCATTCACAGGATTTGAGCTAGATTGCTGCATTGCAGGATCTCCACAACCCTTCCCTTCCTGAAAGGTGTATGTATTAGATGTACACAGCATTTCAAAAGTGATGCCAAAAAATTATCAACCATTGCCGAGATTATGTTGTTTCATTGTACTGACCCTGTATCCCAAAAATGCCCCTGTCCACCCTGCCACTCAAAAGGAAATTCCTGTAGATCAAATGATGTATTCATGAGGAAAGATTGTAATGTCCATAATGATACAACATTTAACCCAAAAAAATTTGACTCCTCACATTGTTTTCATATTCAGTATTTACTTACATCTAATATTTTGACAGCTGCATGCCAGTCCCCTAGCTGAAGGTTAATGCCCTCCAAGCGATCTTCTGATGAGTAACCATTTGAAACAGAAGCAATGACATTAATGGCTCGTTCTACTGTTAGCTGATCTCCTGTAAACAGTTGGCCATCGAATTGGTCATATCCAGTCTTTGGAAGATATTTGTGGAAGTCTTGTAGGATTGATAACATGTCCTCATTTACATTCTCATTCTTGAATATGATACCCAATGGAGTCTGAGGAAAAATAAAATGAAACAGTAATAAAATATTATTATCAAATGAGCTTCACTATTATTTTTATAGTAATATGTCACAGGAAAAAAATCTGATGGAAACTCTTCAATACCATGCATCCATGGCTTTTCATGGTATAATCCTATTGTAGCCAATGTGAGTAATTCAGTAATTTGTTGGGAATTCTGATCACAGTGGGAATACCATGAAAATCATGGATGGGAAGAATTCTGTTTTTCCATTAATTTATTTTTGGAAATTTCCATGTGATAATTTAGAGCAATAAGATTGCAGATAAGAATGAATGAGCAAGAGTTTTGGCAAACTGTTTGATTGTCATCTGTAAGATACCTCCCATGCCTGCAACCCAAGGAAAGGAATATTGAAAGAAAATTTAAAAAGCTTAATAACTATAAAAAAACTTAATCACTTCAGTATCGTTACCAGTAGTTAGTAAATTATATGTTTTACTAATTGTACATGTATTCCGATCCAAATACCTTTTTTGAAGTAGTCAACATTTCCTTGCTATATTTGTGAGGTATGTGTTGAACACACACATCCTTGAACACAGAGAAGGCACTGAAGTAGTCCACCAGCATACGGGATACTAGAATTATATAATTTGTTCTCTGTCTACGTTGCTCATCAACACTTGTAAAGAACTTGATATTTGGTATGTCCAGAATGTCAGCCTTCTGTCCTTCAGAAGAAAGATGGTTTCCAGATACCCTGTTCTCCACCATGATGTGATTTACCCAGTGAACATCTCTATTCTGAGCAGTCATGGTCATATCCCTTCGTGCTAAGCAAATGTCAATGTTATCAAATGCTATCAAAAACCCAGGATGACTGTCATTCTGTTGCACCTTCAATGCACTATTAGCATTAACATACTGAGCTGACAATGATGGAAGGTCTTCTGGACTCTCAGTCATTTTGTCTTTGAGGACTGCAATTTCTTTCTTGCTCTTTTCTATCTCATTATGATCATAACAAATCTTCTTGTTTACTTCATGGAGGAGTATATCATGAGACTGGCCAATAGTTTCCATCTTGACTAGTGTACGGTGATTTGAGCAGGTAAGTTTCAGCTTGCTGAATCGGTTGAGGGTTGCCTAAAGTATCAAAAGAAATAATGGTGACATTAAATAGGCTAATAAATGCCAGCAATAATATGTTAATTATCTGACATTTTATATGTTTATCAATGAGTACATCTGACACATTCAACATATATAATACATTCATAAAATATAGTTCTTTAAAATTAGATGTTCTATTAATATTAGCATTTAAAGGTTATCTTGCTTGCTGTTAGTCTTTTGTACTAGTTTATATTTTAAGTATATGATGTGCAATCCAGGGGGGTACTCAACAAAGTTTTATATGGGAGGCTCTACCCCAAGGTCCGAACCCTTACCCTTTTATATACTTTTTTTTTTACAGAAATGGTAACCCTTTCATATACCTTCCATAAAAAATGTACCCCCTTCACATACTGACAGTAGAAACACTGCATCCCGTTTGGTGCATCTGTTGAGATATTTTGAAAGGCCCATTTAAATACCTATTAAATGAAAGTATTCCCTACCCTTTTCTATAATCCGTACTCTTATATATACCTCCAGCCTTGTAGCATTTCACAGCATTTTGTAGCATTTCACACATAAAAATAAATCGGAAGTGCTGTAAACGGACAAGTCTATGTCAATAGAACAGCTGACAAGATGGGGAATATCCACAGAGCTTGATCCAAAAATACGAACTCTTTCCTTGTTCGGAAGAGGCGTTGAACAGATAAAACAGTTTCTGTCACTGTTGACCAACTTCTTCGGTGTTTCTGCCATTCATTTTACTCCAATATACATGTATATAAAAGTGTATATATCTGACAAAGTCTCTAATTATACTGAACTCTGAAGCGAAACGCTAGGTATTCGCGGGAAAAAAATCATAGCAAAAAGTGACGATTCTATAAAGCGATATGATTGGCTTAAACATATACAATGAAAATGAATTTGATTGGTTTACGTAGAACAAGTGGAATGGAATGTGGTGCTCGAGTGAGCAGCCGTTAGTGGGGAGGGAGTATGGGACCGACACTAAGAACGGCTGCAAAGGAGACTATATTTTCGGCCGAAGCCAGGAAAAACTGCCTCCCTCAAAGTCAAAGTTCAAGCGGGAAGGCAGGAAAACAGGAGAAGATTTAAGTGAAAAAGCCAAAGTGAATGTTGGTATTATGATACATGATGGCTGCGAACTTAAAAGTCTTCGAGGTAAAGGTGTTGTGTTGACAGTCAGCAAAAACTGCCGGAAAGAAGAGCTACTGAAATTGGCAGTAGAAAAACACAAAGCGCACTCCAAGAACCTCATTAATAAACAGAGCAAATCCACTCTTTTGTATCCAGATGGGACAGAGGTTAACAAGCTGAAAGAAACGGATGAAGACTTCGTTCTCCATAAATATAAGAGTGAGTGTGGGAAAGCATATAACCGAATCAACTTTTTCTTGTGTCCAGCTCTGGATTTTTCACAGGCAACTTTAGAACAGTGCATGAATGACTTTCGAGAGCTCAGATGACACTGAAGGGCCTAGTAAGAAGTTAAAAACTGATAGAGAAGATAGTAAAACTGGAAATGACGAAGACCTCCCAATAATGATTGAACCCAGTAAAGCAGCTAAGCATTATGTGTTGGAGCCCTCTACTTCTGTGTCTGAGCAGTCTACCTCTGTCTCTGAGCCATCTACTTCTGTGTCTGAGCTGTCTACTTCTGCACCCCATCCATGCAGTTATATGTCTAGTGACATAAATGTAAGGGTACAACTACAGCATAAACAAACGTTTTACACTATGACTGAAATGTTCCCACACATCCACAGTCAAGTCATTTGTGATGCATTAAGCCAAGCTGAATACAATATGGACATAGCTATTAGTCAGTTGTTAGAAAAAGGCACAGATGGAACATCACCACAACAAGTTTATGCTTCACTGGGATTTTGCAATGATATAGCTGGCGATACAGAATTTTCCGAAGCAGCTACATGTATTCCGGATAACTGGAATAATGATAGCCCAGTTATAGAGACTGAAGAGCCAATATCCACTTTGATAAGAAATCTGGCAGTGGAGAAGCTCAAAAAAGAGAAGCAGGTAGCTGTAAGAATAAAAGTAAGAAGAAGTAACATCTGGGAAGATACTAAAATGAAGATGAGGAAGTGTTCCAGTGCTGACCTTGGCAATGTCATGAAAGTTCAGTTTGGGGGTGAACCAGCAGTGGATGAGGGAGGACCAAGGAATGAATTCTTCTCTTTGCTCAACAAAGAACTGTGTAATTCCAGTCTCTTCATTGGTGATGCAAACAGGAAGTGCTTCAACCATGACCTTCTTGCTTTGGAGCAATGGGAGTTTTACATGTATGGACAACTATGCTCTATGGCAATAATACAAGGCTCCCCTTCTCCTTGTTTCTTTGCCCCTGTGATTGCAGATTACATTGTGTTTGGCCAGATTGAGAAAGTTGAAACATCCATCCAAGATGTTGCAAATCCAAAAGTAAGAAGACAACTTGAAGAGCTGGAGAAAATTGAGGATCCAGAGACTTTCAAAAGGGTTGCATCATTTGAGTGCTCCTTTAGATTCAAGGCTGGGTTCAGCAAGGCAGTTCTCACAATAGATGACAAAGAGAAACTGCTACATGTAGTAACCTTGCACCATACTCTGTTATCTTCATTGTCTGAAGTGAACCAGTTTGTGGACGGACTAAGGCTCAATGGCTTACTTGACTGTTTACGCCAACATCCACATAAGGCAAGGAAGCTGTTTCTTCATTTAGAGAATCAGCGTACAGCTGAGCAGCTGGACAACCTTATCACCCCTATGTTGTCACCACGAGGAAGCAACAAGCGAACACCAGAGGAAACCATTTCATTAAACTTTTCAAAGTATCTTGAAGATGTGGAGCCTGGAGAGGTGAGAGGCACTGTTGTTGACTTTTCCACTGATGAAGAGTCCGAGATAACAATCACTCTAGGAACTGTGTTGCAGTTCCTGACTGGCTCTTCACTGATACCACCACTTGGGTTTGACCCAAAACCAGTTATTAGATTCCTACATGATGATCCAGATAGAAAAATGAGTGCCAACACATGCTCTTGCACCCTCACTCTCCCAGTGAACAAATTACTTCTGGAATACAGCAGCTTTAAAACAGAATTTACCTCCTGCTTGATAGAGTCTCCTGGGTTTGGCAATGTATGATTTATATTGTTTCACTTGTGCATGTTTAACAGTATTGCAACAAGCTTTTGACTCTGTTTAGTTGAAGAAAACATATTAGGGCAATTCCATGATCATGGACGTTACATTTGGACACTTTTTTTTACATTCTAAAATTGCTAAGAGCAATTAATGTAACATTTTTCATGCTGATATTATGTAATGAAATGGTGTTATTTGTTTGATGACATTTTTTAAAAATTCTTTCTATTCATATGGATAAAAAAAATAAAACACATGTAGCATGGACGTTACATTAAATAAACCACTCTTTCAAGTGAGAGTGTATAACTTGATATTCCTGTGAATTGTCTGCAGATATTAAATTCTTAAGGGGATATAATCTTTGTTGAAGATGAAAGTTAGTATATATGTTGTCAGTTTTCCAGTTCGTCTTTTATGTCTCCCCTGACTAGACAAAGAATGGTGTCATGGACGTTACAGGCTTTGTCATGGACGTTACAGTGTCTGAGAAAGAATTACTTTCAGCTTTAATTTATGGTTTTCTACTAAACAATTCTCATGATAGTAGCTGACCATGCTTTATATATAGCATTGGGGGACTTTTATAAAATTATAGGATAAATTGAAAGTTATATGAAAAGCACACCAAATCATATGGGCTGCCTGTGTTAGAACACATGGCCAGGTTCCTAAGCCAAAATGCAAGATGGTGACTGACTAGCTGTGTTGTCTGTAAGTAAAGATGGTAAAAACAGTTGTAATTTTATACTTTATTATTACAGCGCCTTTCATAATTACGCGACCTCGTCTGTTTCAAGTTGCACATTGGAACTTTGTTTTTCGCTGCAGTCAATCAAAACTGTAAAGGACTACCGACTGATTATTTTTGATTGACAGCAGCGAAAAACAAAGTTCCAACGTGCAACTTGAAACTGATGAGGTCGAGTAATTATGAAAGGCACTGTAAAACATGAACAATTTTTGCACAGCTGTTTTCCCCTACTAGAATTGACATCACTTTCTAAGATGTCCCTTATTTACATGTATGTAACGTCCATGACGTAACATCCATGACAATATTCTCCCTGGTTTTACAGAACCGGAAGTGAAAATTTTGATATTTGATGTCACATTTGTATTAAACTTAGAACGATTGCATAACACCAGTAAGGGTTTTAAAAAATTTGCACAACCTGATCAACACCGGAGAAAAATGTAACACCCATAATTCACACAGTTATGCATTTTGCCGAAAAAGGCTTAATATGGTTTTTGAGTATTGGGAGATGGCTTCATTACCACATTAAAGTTTTGCCTTCATTGATCATTCTATGCAATGTTTTTTTTATTTTAAGCTGATTATACCACTGATACCATTAAGCAATCATTGAAGTAGTGCTTACTTTGGGGACCCCCCCCCCTGAGTAGACATGTGGCTGATTTCGCATGCTAAATTATTTTTTGCACAGTTTGGTTATCCATCTATAGATGTACAAATGTATTGATGACTTAATCCCCATCTTATAGGCTGTTCTAATGTTTTATGATTTTTGCTCTCTCATATGGAACTGCCCATTAGTGTTATGATACTACCATTTGCAAGCTACCGTTAAGCGTGAACCTTTTTCCGCGTTCGTTTATGTTTGAAACTAGACGTATGGCGTGCCAAACCTGTGCAATTCGTCGGCAAACTAATTAGTTTCAACCTTGATGTTGAAAACCTTTGATATGTCTTCTACCGTCGTGCAACTCAGATTATGCCAAGAGACAGTTATTGTCTTGCATCTCTCATAATTCTGAGCGTCCAAAACTTTAACTTGAACCGATATTTATATGATTTAGCGCGTAGCGCGAAGGAAAATCTAGCTGAAAAGTTTCCAAACCTGAATCCCACTCGCTGAAACGTGAAGGCGGGACATGTCAAAGGTTGTCACAATCGCGGTTAAATTGCAAAGGTTTGTGCCGCCAAACGTCTAGGTTTCAAACATAAACGAACGCAGAAAAAGGTTCACGCTTAACGGTAGCTTGCAAATGGTAGTAAATTAAGGAACTGCAATCCACCAAGTAAGTGATTACATAGCAAAGTTTATCACATGCACTCAACTGCAAGACAATTTCATGCCATGCAGTAAAGTACAATATACCTTAAAGCACTATTTTTTTCTAGACAAATTGAGAACAATAATTTATTAAAGTGCTGCACAAATTTCAGGTACCATCAATACTGGGTTCATTGAGGTGTTAGTTTTCCATTGTTGTTGTTCTTTAGGTGGCTTTTCACAGGAGCCCATAACCAAGAATCTCCCATACTACCTCTATGCTATGGCATTTTCACAAGTTAGGTTATTTTTATAATGGTTTCCCACTATTCTTGGGTTGGTTGCAATCATTCCTAAAGGTATAAAATCACAAAAGCATAGCAGACATGTTGGTATAACAAAAGTAGTTAATGAGGCATATTTTGTTCGACCACTGGTACAACCCACTAATTGGCAGGAAAAATAATCTGAAAATAGCCCAACTTATGAAAACGCCATGGTTATGCCTTATGGGCTCTTGATATACATGTACATGTACATTAATATATTCATAATTAGAGTTGTTGAAAAAGCCTAGTCACATAAATAAGTACAAATTGACTTGTGGTACTCGAAGTTTACAATACACATTTTGAAAGATAAAATTAACTGAATCAACCAAATCAGCTAAATTTGGGAACTTAGTCTTTGTACATACGTTGCGCTATACACGAGTCGAACTCATTTGAAAAAAAAAAAAATTATTGGTAATGATGTGGCTTCTTTTGATGGAAATGAGTTTAATAGATGCATATGTAGATCACAACATATGTACAAAGCCTAATTTAGTGTAAATCATTTTCACAATAATTGTTACATGTAGTTAATTCAAGAAATTTAAATTGTTTATATTATTGATTATCTGGTGATCGAGATTATAGTGTTTCAACCAGATACATTGTAACAAGCTCTAAATTGCAATGGTTGTTAGAAAGAAAAAATACTGACTTGATAGCTCAGTTCCAATTGGACATTTGTTTTCAATGAGTATTAAAAACTCATTTTAAAAAAGATGGCTTATCTGTGGTACATGTACAAAGGTAAAAATACTTTGTGTTGTTGGGACATACCTCAAGGTAATTCCAGTAACCTGCAGTACCATAAAATGCAAGCCCTGGGCTTATACAAGTTCATTGAAACAGGTGTATAGTTACATGACAAGTGGGATCCCCTGCTTAGCTGTTTTGCCCTGTCTAACTTTATCCATATAAATGCTTGAGGTGGAATACCCTAGCTAGCTGGAGTCATGGTCAATAAACTAAATTTTAAAGCTACATGTAATTTTATTAGTGGTGATCTACATGTATTAATTTTTTAGGAGTATTTAAAACAAAGATTGTGCTGAATTGTTTGATTATTGTTAATTTTCAAACTAGAGCCGGTGTTCCATAATGAGGCAATGCATATCAATTGTCACTCTGGCTAGGTGGGGTGATGTTTTACATGTAAAGTCTTTTGACCCCAGAAAGGAGAGGTATCCCATTTAACCCTTTTGGCCCTGATAGTGTCATGTGACACTCTCCACTGGTTACTTGCTTTGAAGGTTTCAGTCTGAAAAAGTTGAAAAAGCAAGGCCTTGAGATTGCCACATGCCATAATGTATAGACAAATGATCCTAAAGCACTGCATTAGGCAATAAAAAATAATTTTATCTAAATCCTCCCTTCTTTGCATAAGTTAACTTCAGTTAACAGTCCTTTCTGCACCGAATTGAGTGGAATAAAAGCTATTGACAGTCTCTGGTGATTATTGTCCAAGTGTAGTACAATATTTGGCCATACAAGCCAGTCTTTCCACATCAAACATTTGAAAATGTAACTTGTCATGATCAATTTCACAATTGCTTTTGCATAGTTAGTTTCAGGCCATGTGCGCTAAGAACTGGTATTCCACGATTAAAACTGCTTTTTTACATGTACTAGTAAAAAAAATTAGCGGGTAAGAAAACGAGTGGGGGACTGGAACCGAGTCAGTAAAACTAATTCAATTAATAACTAGTCAAAGGGAGTATTATTTTCCAAGATCAAACTTAGCTAGTCTGGAAAGTTTGGTGAACTTTGGCTCAATATTGACAATGCTAGAAGGCATCAAATATGTAAATTGTCCCATACAAACTCTTATTTTTAAACCTTGTCCCTCCAAACCATACATTCATTGTAAAATTTTGGAAGGACATATAATTCAGACAAGATTCACTTGAATCATGTCAAATTTCATGGCACACATGCTAATTTCAACATGCTCTATCATGTGATGAACTTCATGAGTAATTCTGATAAACTCAGTCCCAGAACAAATCAAAGAACAAATCCCTTCCATGGGGAGGGTATGGAAATTTTCTGAAAGTACTACACATTTCCTGAAAATATACTGTCTGACTTCACTGAGCAAGTGCTACCAAATGTTGGAACAATGACAGAGCTTCATGCCAATTTTTAGGCTGTTGTAAGGACTCTAGCTCACACACATATTCAAAATATTCTTGGTGAATATTGTCCATGGTGGGGTTGACACAAACATCACTGTGAGAAGCAACTTCTTCTATCTGGGTCTCTGTGACATGCTGTAATTGATCCTCAGCACCAGACCTCTCAGGTAGGAAAAACATCTCATTCGGCTTTCCTGGTACTGTGTCATGCCTTGATTGACGAATATAATGTGTGTTCCAGTGCAACTTTACAAAGTCTAAGTCTTGCTGAAGTACCTCATTGAAACAGAACCACACACACACTCCTTGTGGTAGGTATTACCATTAAGAAGTACCCCCCTATCTGACAAGTCTTTGAAAAAGTTAATCCACCAAGAAGTGCGCGACTTTTTCAGGTGTGACCACCAACATTCAATCCTCTGATTTCCGGTTGAGGAACCATAACGATGTGCCTTTTCCCCAGCTAATTCATCTTCATGATTTGATCTCAAGTAACACTGCATGACTACCATTGTACCATTTTCAGTGCCAGGATCTGTTCTTAAAAAGGCGTGGACAGCCTTGGAGCTCTTTTACACATTCCAGATAATAGCTTGCTATTACTGCTGGGTTATTATTGGTTTGTGTAACTTTAACCCATAAAATACGACGGCTGTAACCATCAATGGCACCATGCACAGGAAACCCAAATGGTTTTAGCTTGTCATAGCCATCCACATGCCAACATCCATTGGGTCCAGATGATGTATAGGTTCTTCTCTTTAATCGATGGCATCTTCTTTCTTCAGAACCAGTTGGGTCGAGCTCCTTTAACATAGTCTGGACCTTGGCTCTTGGGACACACACTCCATACTTTAGTCGTAGCGTGTGCCACATAGCTCGATATCCCAATAAACAACTTGGACCATCCAGCTCTTCTCTTATAAATATAATATTAATAACTTCACTGTCATCTACTTCCAATGTATTTCTTCTCTTCAAACCATAAGAAGTGATATCATGATGTTTCTCGAGAAAACAAAGAATTGCATCATACTCGTAACCAGAAAGAAAGTAACTCTCAATTATTTGGCGTTCGTCTTCTCGAGGAACCTCATCCGTCGCTTGTTTAGGAATTTCCTTTCCGCATTTCGGGCAAAAAGCATAATTTGTTTCGAGTTGTCCTATTTTGAAATGTGTTTTCGATTTTGAAATGTGTTTTCGATTTTGAAGTGTGTTTTCTATTTTGAAATGCGTTTTCTATTTTGAAATGTGTTTTCTATTTTTTTAAATGCGTTTTTGATTTTGAAATGTGTTTTCGATTTTGAAATGCGTTTTATCACATACATACTGAGATTTACGAATGGAATCACTCATGCGAAAACTCACTTCACAATTTTCCTTAGCCAATCAGAATCGCGAAACGAATTTTTCACACGTGCGAAAAGCGTTTCGTCCAATCAGAAAACACCTGCCAAAACATCTCGGGTTTTCAAACTGGACTTGAGCTCGGAGGCGCCACTTTCATTCACTACGAAAGTTGGAGGTTTTGACTTTTTTTTTAACTAATGTAATATTGACCTGTAAACAGCCAACTAACGATGTTAACACTTCCAAGTCAATTGAGGAGTATATTATCGACCAAGAAAACAAAATCACAAGAGCAAAAACTTAGAGAAACAGCCGTAAAGTTACTCAAAGAGACAAAGAAGAAGCGAAATTCTACCGAAAGAACTCAACAGATATTGAGATAAACTATGTGAAATCATTCTTAGTGTCAAAAGAAAATACGGCGAAGATGACGAGCTTTCAATCCTTCGTGGAGTGATTTCAACTTCCATAGACCATCGACATTTGAAAAATCGTAAATATTCTGTGACAGAGAAAACCTACAAGCCGTGGAGATGTCTGGAAACCGTCGTAGCAAACAACTTGGACAAAAGCAGGTATACTAATCTATTGACGATGTAAACTTGCAAACTTTATTTGTTGAATCAAAGACAGTTTCATATTGATGTTGAAAACTATTTCAAGGCTGATGTCAGTTCAGAAAGTAAGATTTTCTTTCCATTTTGATTGTATCGAGCATAAATTTTAGTCTACGTTGAGTCGGATACGAAATGCAAAACAAAAAATGGAAAGCTACAAATGTACGTGTTCAATGACAAGACCTAAATAAAACCTGTTTGATACTGGAGAAAAATCTCAGTGTGTATGTAATAAACAAATTATAAAATGGAAAGTGCTTTTGTATGGTATTTACACACTTGTTTGTTTTCACAAAACTCACTCGCTCGTACCTCGCTCGTTCGTTTTGTGAAAACAAACTCGTGCGTAAATACCATACGCCAGCACTTCCCATTAAGTAATCTCTATTTCTATTTTGAAATGTGTTTTCTATTTTTTGAAATGCGTTTTTGATTTTGAAATGTGTTTTCGATTCTAAAATCTGTTGTTGCAAAAACGAAATGTGTTTTCCAATTTGGAATTGCGTTTTAGGGTTATTTCGAAATGTGTAGTGGACTTTGATTTGTGTTTTCGATTTTGAAATTTCTTTTTTGTTTGCGTGTGACACGTACGGGCCACCGTAGGAAACTACGCAAAAAATCAAACGTATAAACCAGATAAACAAGTTTCCGAGATTTTTCGAACCCTTATTCGGCTCCATTTAGAAAAATCCAGTTTAGTAAGAACACTGAAAATCCGCCCACGATCCGACTGCAAAAGCCGGTGCCGCAAATTCGTAATAAATCTTCCGTGAACTATTATGTTCCCGCTAGCCACCCACTGCGTATTATTTCTTACTGACCCACTCCTCCCGTTATTATGGCAATATCACGTGGTTTCTTGAATTACGTCTTCATAGTTGTCAAAATTTCACTAGCACCAGCCCGAGAACAATTTCCTTTCCCCATGTTCGCCACCTCTGTCCACCATCTTGGATTGGGCGCGCAAGGCCTCATGGTAAAGTTGCTCTCTGATCTGAACTGGGGCCCAAAAAAAAAATTTGCGCGAGCCGGACCATCCAGCTGACTCTTGTGTAATGTTTCCCGAACAATGTTTTCATCAACACTCTGCCCTCGCCTGCAAAGACCATATTCATTTAAACGATTCAAGTGTTCTTTTCGAAATTCTTATTCCATGACTTTTTTCAAGAAAACTCAAAATTGTCATGTTGTCATAGTTGAAACACATGCTTACCATCCTCAAAATTGCTTTTGGGCTTCCTGTGGCTTTGTCAGTTGTCCAACGGATTTCCCCCCGGATTTTGCCTTGTTTACCTCAAATTTGCAGGATGAATATAGCGTTAATTCTAAAGTTGAAATCTTTAAACTTGCATCAAAATAAATTTTACTTATTATATTTACCAGTTCTGTGTGTCTTCCTGTCGTCCGATGCATTTTATTTAGAGATACTACAGGTCATAGTCGAGAACGTCCATGTCAATATTCATCTACATGAAGGACGTACTCGACAGCAGTGATGAAGCGCTAGAGTATCTAGGTTACAGAACATTAGAACGTAGACGCGAGGGGCATTTATTAAAGTTAGTCAATAAATGTTTAAACAAGTGCTGCCCACAATTTCTACTAGATTATTTTAAGTCTAATGGCAGAGCGACCACCTCACACTGCCGTCAATAAGACTTGGTAATAAAACGCCCTTTTAGTACATCCATTGTCTAGTTTTTAATCGAAATATATAACTTGGTTTTATTGTAGTATAGCTTAGAATAATTTGATTTAGTTTTATATTTATTCTTATACTTTTATAGTGAGCCCGCATATATTTTTATTATATATCATTATTAGTAAATTAGGGCCTCTAGTGATATCAGTTTCTTACATCTGTAAATACTGAAAGAGTAACCCTGTTTAAATAAAGGTACTGACAAGACACGTCAACAATGAACAGTGAATGGAATATAGAGAAGAGTGTGAACAGTATGTATGGCATATAGAGAAGTGTGCGCGTAGACAATGAACAAGACAAGTCAACAATGAACAGTGCATGGAATATAGAGAAGAGTGTGAACAGTATTGTACGCACCAAGAAGTGCAACATAATCAGCCAACAGTCGGCTTCACTTAAACTGCCCCTGCGCGCGCAAGTGGACTTCTGACATCGGATGGACAGCAGTGATGAAGCGCAAGAGTATCTAGATTACAGAACATTAGAACGTAGACGCGAGGGGCATTTATTAAAGTTAGTCAAGAAATGTTTAAACAGGTGCTGCCCACAATTTCTACTAGATTATTTTAAGTCTAATAGGGACGCAATATGTAGGACGACAAGGCAGAGCGACCACCTCAGACTGCCGTCAATAAGACGAATATACTAAAAGGGCGTTTTATTACCATGGTTGTCTAGTTTTTAATAGAAATATATAACTTAGTTTTATTGTAGTATAGCTTTAAAAAAAAACTCCTGAACGAAACAACCATGGGGGCTGAACAAAGCCAGGTCCCGGCTAATCCACAGATCGAATTGGAATTTAGCGTGCTGTTGGATTTTGCGGGAGGAGGAAAACCGGAGAAAATCCCTCGGAGCAAGGGCGAGATACCAACAAACTCGACTCACATGTGGCGCCGCGGCAAATTTCCCTTTCGTAAACGGTCGATGCCATTCATAACAGTCGATGCCATTTTACAGAACATTAGATGCATTTGTAACAGTCGATGCCATTTCTGCCCTTGAAGCGACACTTTCTGCCCTTGAAGAGACACAATTTTTAGAACGAAAATACTCACAAATACGCCTCAACTATATAAAAAAATATTAGCGTTTGGGAAGAATCGAAACAAAGCCTAACCCTGATTTTAAACGAAACCCTAACCGTCACTAATCCCTCACCACTACGCCATGAGGGATTTCGCTGCCGATGACCGCTTTTTTAGAACTTTTATCTTGCTTTTCTCATTAGCATACACTAATCATTACTTATTGTATTGTTACGAATGGCATCGACTGTTACAAAAGGCATCGACTGTTCTGTAAAATGGCTCGACTGTTATGAATGGCATCGACCGTTTACGAAAGGGAAATTAGCGGCGGCGCGTCCTGGAATCGAAGCTGGGCAACAGAGGTGAGAGGCGAAGCGCTTAACCACTGCGCCACCCCGGCTCCCTTCCTCCCTTTCAGGTCGTTACCTCAGTTCAGGTAATTGGGAGCTCCGCTTTTAGGCTTTCCTAAATATATATATGTATTAGTTAGTTCAGTTTTGCACATGTTCCATATTACAAAATTACAACGTTAATATAAAAGTAATAAAATAAAGTAAAGATAAATCACAGAAAGGTAATATAATACATGCATCGTGCACAGAGGTCAAAGAAGCATTAACGCTTTCGAGTTGACCACTGCCTACGATATTTGATACGTAAACATGGACGTTATAAGAATAAGCTCATGTATAACTTTATTTACCCACGGAATATCTCATCAGGATTTAAAAATAAATAAATAAATAAGTAATGATAATGTAAATAAAAATAAATAATAACATCTAATCATAACTACTATAATAATAATAATCTAATTTTAAATAATGCTAAGTTTAGTACCTGCTTTCCATGAGAGCCGTGCATTACATATAATATATTATAAAAAATTAAGAATAAAAATAAGACTTTAGAATAACAGTTAGACTTGTTCAAAACAGCCCGCTCGAAAACTGCTAAGATTATTTGCTTGCCGCAACCCGACTGGGAGGCTATCCCACAGCACCGCACCCTTATAACCAAAGCTATCCTTAAGATAATTTGTGCGGGGCATAGGAATAGCCAGTTTGCCCTCGGTGTCTCTCAAAGAATAAGAGGTAACATTACGATATGTAAACATGGACCGCATATAGTCTGGGGCAAGACCATTCATTGATTTGTAGACCATGACTGCGGTTTGAAATTTTCGTTGCGAAGCGAGTTTTTTCCAACCAAACCTCTCAATCAGAATATCGGCATCAGCGTCATAGTTGGAGAACGATAAGACCCTTGCAGCTCGATTTTGCAACTTTTGAAGCTTAGTAGCACAAGTTATGCTACAACTATCCCAGACAATGCAACAATAATTGAAATGTGGTTGAACAAGGGAATTGTAGATTGAATGCATGGTTTTATCAGGAACACAATTTCTTACACGTTTCAGGGCTCCAATTCCAGAAGCAATCTTTTTAGTCAACCCCTTGATGTGCACATTCCATGATAGATTTTGGTCAATATGCACACCAAGTGATTTTGTATGAGGCACCTGCTTTATAGGGACGCCATCGATTGCCAGGATTGGAGCTGACTGAAACGTGGATAATCTTTGTCGTGACCCGATAACCATAAACTCTGTTTTTGATTGGTTTAAGGTAAGCTTGTTAGCGACAAGCCAATGATTAACGCTTGCAAGGTCTTGATTGACATAATAATTAATGTCATCTACATTATTACTTGCAAATGTTAAATGAGTATCATCCGCATACATACGGGGCTGGGAGTGTGCAAGACAATTTGGTAAGTCATTTATGTAGATGAGGAAAAGCAAAGGACCTAAAATTGTCCCTTGTGGAATTCCACAGCGCAGAGAACGGGTACTAGAAAGTTGCCCATTCACAAAACACTTTTGATTGCGCTCATAAAGGTATGACTTAAACCAATTACTTGCTTTCCCCCCAAACCCGTATGCATTAAGCTTTGATAGCAAAATCCCATGGTCTACTGTATCGAATGCTTTTTTAAGATCTAGAAATACGACGGCATTCACATTGCCACGATCGATATTGTAGGCCCAGTTGTTGGTGGCCTCAAGAAGGGCAGTCACCGTAGAGTGAAGACTCCGAAAACCCGATTGACTGTCAGATAGCAATTTGTTTTCGATTAGAAAATCATGAACTTGATTATAAACAATCCTCTCGAAAACTTTTGCTATTACTGGAATTATTGATATGGGACGATAATTGTCCAAATCTCTACGCTGTCCCTGTTTGAACAATGGAATTACCTTAGCACATTTCCATTCATCTGGAAATATACCTGTAGTAATTGAGCAGTTGAAAATAGTACAAAGGGATTCCGCTATCAAGTCGGGACATATACGGAAAAGTCTAGCAGAGATTTTATCCAAACCCGTCGCTTTAGATTTGCAAAGTTTAGATAAAAGAGAGAAAACAACTGCAGGATTTGTCTGTTTGATTTGAAAATTACCACCATCAAGACAATCATTGCTATTTCGAGGTGCAAGATAGTCTAGGTGTGAAATATTTCCAGAGCGAGGTATTCTCTCAGCTAGCTTAGGCCCTATGTCGGCAAAGTGATTGTTAAACGTTTCACATAATTGATTAGAGTCTGTCACAGGAGATCCATTACACACGATCTCCTTTATATGAGAGTTGTTTTGCTTTCTTGAAGTCAGCTCATTAATAATACCCCAAGTTTTTTTGATATTATTCTCATTTTCGTGGAAAGCTGTCTTGTAATGAACCTCCTTTGTACGTTTTATTTCCCCATTCACAAAATTGCGGGCTTTTTTAAAAGCGGACCAGTCATATGGGTCTTTAGATTGTATCGCTTTAATCTTGAGAATATCCCTATCGCGCATGAGTTGCTTAAGCTCGGGCGTAATCCAAGGCGAGTTTGAATTTCTGACACGTCTTGTACGCATGGGTGCATGCCTATCTACCACTTTCATGAAGGTGGCTTTCCAGGCATGCCACATGCGATTTGGGTTATTAGATTCTGTTATACCCTCCCAATCTTGTGAATTTATATCATTTCGGAAACTGTCAGGGTCAAAGTTTTTGAAACTTCTATATGTAGTTGTAGAATGACCCCGGGAAAATAAGCCAATTGAAAGTTTACGAAATGAATATATTAAGCTATGATCACTGATGCCGACATGAGACACCAGAGCAAACAATTTTATCTAATGCATTGGTAAAGATAAGGTCGATTGTGGTAGATGATGACTCCGTAATGCGAGTAGGTTCACTTATCAATTGTTCTAAACCATAAAGTTCGGCAATACAATAAGAGCTCCGTGTATTGTGGGGGGGGAGGGGGGGGGACGGTCGTCCCAATCTATTCCGAGCTCTTATAATTTAGGGTGTTTAGAGCTACTGAGCCCTAACCCAAAAGCCTTATTTACTCAAACTCGGTATACATACTAATTTCGATACGATCTTTTATGTGGCGAAGTTCAGTTTAAAATGTTAGCAAAAATTTTTTTCATTCGATTAAATTTACACTCGGACGCAACCTTATCAGTTTACGAAATGGCTACAATCGATATCCATTGTCAGTGCCAACCAGAGCACAGCCATTCAGTTGTTCCTTTACGAAATGGCTACAATCGATATCCATTGTCAGTGCTAACCAGAGCACAGCCATTCAGTTGTTCCTTTACGAAATGGTTACAATCGATATCCATTGTCAGTGCCAACCAGAGCACAGCCATTCAGTTGTTCCTTTACGAAATGGCTACAATCGATATCCATTGTCAGTGCCAACCAGAGCACAGCCATTCAGTTGTTCCTTTACGAAATGGCTACAATCGATATCCATTGTCAGTGCCAACCAGAGCACAGCCATTCAGTTGTTCCTTTACGAAATGGCTACAATCGATATCCATTGTCAGTGCCAACCAGAGCACAGCCATTCAGTTGTTCCTTTACGAAATGGTTACAATCGATATCCATTGTGGCCTTTTCAAACCATGGTTGTACATTAGCAGAACCATCGGATTGTTTATAAACACGAAGTATCACAATAGACCAGATAATGTACGTAATGTCATGTTTTAATGTTCAAGTTTCGAAATTTCATCTACAAACACTTGAAGTGCCTTTTAGCCCAATTTTTTTAAACAATTTAATATTTAAAAAATTATTCTCCATCAAGTAAACAATTGAACTGTAAAATATGTCTTAATTTGAGTGTTGCATCTAGGAGTTGAAAGTTTCTATTTCCAATATGCTAATTATGTGATGTCATAGTTGACAACAAAAGGTAATTTATCCTTGTGAATCAAACCATTTCTGATTTGTACAAAATATTTTACTAAAATCAGATGCAAGGCTCAAATATAAAAAGTTTGTTTAGAAAATAAATAATTATCTGCCAGCACGTTTTGTATAATAAATGAGGACAACAATGACATCACATAATTAGCATATTGGAAACAGAAACTCATTCAACCAAACACCCAAATAAAAACATATTTTAAAGTTCAACTATTCATTTGGAGAATCGATTTTCATGATAGAGGTTTATAGGCACTTTTAATGTCAAATGATGGGTTTATTTACTTCAAACTTTAATTGAAAAGTCCATGCAAGAACAACACAAGTGGCTTGAAAGGGTTCTGTCAACGATTTGAACTAGCCTCCTCCGCAGGCAACTCCTAAATAATAAGAAACAAGAAATTTGAATCACCGGGATTCCTGTGGTGGAAGGATCATCTGAGCGGGCTTCCTGTGGAAGGTTCAGGGGAGGGGGAAGCCCGCTCAGATGATCCTTCCACCACAGGAATCCCGGTGATTCAAATTTCTTGTTTCTTATTATTTAGGAGTTGCCTGCGGAGGAGGCTAGATTTGAACCTTCATGTTTCTTTAAAACAAAACTACAAAAACACCACCCTGATACAAGACTTTCAATTGAGAATGCAGGGGCGAATCCAGGATTTTGTGAAAGAGGGGGTTTGCAAAAGGATTTTTTTAATCTGGAGATTTTAAAATTGTATTTACAGTGATTACAATGATTTACATGAATCATAGTTGGGGTTGCAACCCCAAAAACCCCTCCCCTGGATCCGCCAGTGGGATGGCAAAGATTAAAGTGGATAACAAAGGTTATTCTAGAAACTTGATTTCGGTTACAGTCAACCGATTTCAAGTTGCTCTAAGCAGTAACTTTCATCCATTTGAATCTTTTGCCATCCTTCAGCAAAATAGTCCCAAAATTTCTCCAGTACACCTGGAAAGCATGCTGCTAATCTTAGTAGTTTATCATTTTGGGGTTGACAGTGCCCTTTACATTGTAAGTTCAAAATTCTCCCATCAGCATTCCCTTGTTCCTTCTTTATGTGCTAAGGAGAATTTAGTGCTTGATCAGTCACCAAAACTGTTCTTACAGGGACTCATCCAATGTTAGTCACACCAAGATAATAACTATTAGGCATATCACATTTATGTGCTGTTGCTGTGGAAAAACTGTGCATACATTGTATACTTAAGGCTGCAAACTTAATACTTTTCAACACGTTTAACTCCCAAATAAAATGAAGGAAATCTATTCAATAAATCAGGAGATATTGAACTGTTTTGGCCAATCAAAAGTTTATAAATTCTCTTACATGTAAATCAATCTGACACTTCACAATAATATTATACAAAACAACTTGTTTCAATAATCAAGAACAATGAATGTAAGATATAGAAGACATATTTTGCAAAAGGCACCTTTTTCTTAGGAAAAATAAATTAATCTGTATTACTGCAAAAAACATAAGCAAATTTGAAAATTCAGTATTGCAGCATAAAGTTTTCTATAACAGCTTTCAAGGAGTCATTTAACACAGAAATGCAATTCTCTAACTTTTCTTATTTAGCTGTTTATTGCTACTACAATGTATCTTATGAAGAGACAATTTTAGTGTAGAATTTGGATAAACCTTCACATATTTTTTTCCATACCTCAGTCAATAAGAGGTTTTTGTTTTTGAAGTAACAGTATTTTTTTGTGGAAATGGTGGTACATTAATGTAGTTATCATTTTTACATCTACAGCCAAACGACTTATACATGTACTGTATATTGTATTCTCTTTTGTTGATGTCACTAGTTTTACACCATGGATTGGAATTAACTTCGGGGAATATTGACCATTCGATAATAGACAAACATTTTACTAACCAACTGAGATTTGACTGTCAAAGAATTCTTAGTATTATGATTCAATTTTTCGTTTTGGGCTTTCTCTGGATGTCGGAATATTTTGAAGGCTATGTTTGTTGCGGTCGGAAAAGGTTGCCAAGCCAAAATTCAATTTTAGTACGAGCTCCTCAGCTCCAGGGAGAATGATTTGTAGAAATGCGTACAGTAATCAACAGATCCTGAACACCTTAATTTGATTAATTCAGAATTGGATTACAGTAAAGGAATTGTTAGCTTGTGAGGTGCACAAAGGACACTGGTTACATTAAGTCGAAATATTTACTAACCACTTTGGGTTACCTAAGAAATGTTTAGTAGCCAAATGCTGAACTAGTTACCAATGGTTAACAGGATACTGATAAATTGAAGCCCTCAACTCAATCTGAAAGTAACCAAAGCCAAACTGGATAATTTGACTCTGAGGATTTTAAACAAAGTATATCAGTGACACTACAATCTCTATACCATTTCGAATAACATTTGCAAATAGAATTAATGCACATCGAGTACACCACATTTACATCGAATGTGGAAATGCAAACCATAATGATCTTATTCATAAAGGCATCAAAGTGAGGCCACTTTTCCCATGTAGAAAAATTCTACAGTGAATGGTGGAAATAATAATTTCCTTATGACACAAAAGAACACCATGCAGTGCAACAGAAGCAACATGCAAGGCATTTCTGACCTACTCCGAAATGTGCAATCTCCGGGACAACTGGCTTCACTATGATACCATTGCACAAGATATGAATAAAGTGAATGAAAACACTCAATGCTGGTCTAGGAAAGATCACAAAAATATTAAGTTACGATACACATTGATAACAATAAATATTGTTTTGAATTACCACAAATCCACAAGATAGAAGTGCCCCCCCCAAAGATAAGTGCACAGTTGAGTACTGTTAAACAAAAATAGTAAGCAAGAACCAGAGCTTTGTAGTTGCTTTTCTTGGTAACTGATAAAGCATCTCGTTATTATTTACAGATACATTACAGGTATATTGTAGCTGTGCCATGAAGACACTAAAGCAGGCCGGTTTACAATAAGATTCAACCAGTGGGCAGCAACATTTTCATTCTACTCTGGGCATTTAAGGTCTGTTTCACAAAGCATTTCATGCAATGAACTTAATACCATTAAGTTGACAGTTGGAGTAGTCTATTCAGATGCTGATGGCAAAAAATTATTACACTACCATAATTTATGCATCAAATTCGGCACATGAAAAGAGCAGTGTTTGAATCAATGCTCGTGTCAAATAATGCAACATCTGTCAAACCTAATTCATCTGCCAAACCTATTTTTAAATGTATAACCCAATTCAGTCAGACTCTACTTTTCTGTCATACTTAATTCCTTTATATTGCAGAATGTGAAATGTTTGCCACCTCAAATTCGCATAAGTTGGCTACTTACCCAAACAAAGTAAGGATTTCTTTTTAAGTTATTTCTCCAACTATTTGACAGAAGGGCACAGGTTATGTGAAATGCCAGAGGCCTTTATGATAACACAAATGCTTTCTAAGCGAACACACAAAAAATACTTTATATACCAAATGTCTCTGACTTACTATCATATCTTATAACATTGCTGTTACATGTATGACTATTTCAATACTCTATTCCAGCAACACATATGGTAGGATATTCAGGGTACCCTCATTGTATGGCATAACCTCTGTCCAGTTATACCATGTACCATCATCACTATAGCGACCGTTTATACCATCTGCTTTTGCACTTAAATCCAGTTCTGGCTCCTTAGGTTCCAATGTTGGTTCTTCTGTTTGCTCTGGAATATCTTCCAGTGTCTCTTGAATAATTTGGACATTATTTCCTGAATCAGGTTTTTCGCTCATTGTTTCACTCATGTTTTTTGTGTTGGAAGTATCATCTGTCTCCAATCTAGTTTCCACTGAATCATGCCCAATAACTCGTACTTCGGAATGTTTGATGGATTCGCTTTTTTGACACATGATGGGACTCTCAGCTCGTCTAGCTCTCTTACTTGGTTGAAGTACATCGTCTTCTGATTCTACAACATCTGCTGCTTTCGAATCACATTTTTTTGTTTTTTCTATATTGGGTTTACCAGTTTGGTTATCGCACGTTGTGTTCTCAATAATATTTTTCTCCCTATGAATTTTATCTGCCTTGTTGATGGAAGATTCTTGTTGTATATCTGCATTTATGGCATGAACAAGAGATTTATTTACACTAATATTTGATTCATTATCGCTGGTATTATTCACACTAACATGATTGCTTGTCCTGTTATTACCAAGACTTGCCTTATCAATACTACTATTATCCTTGCCAATGTGATTATCAGAAGTACCACATAAGTTATTATCTGCATCAGTTTTGCTTGTACCCTCCAAAACATCTGGCTTGCTAAGTTCTTTCACTACTTTGCTTTGGGTGGTTGTTACAGAATTTGTGTTTGAGTCTACATTTCCAATATTACTGTCTTGAGAACTGTCCTGTACAAGTTTGTTCCCATTACTGCTAGAAGTTACATCCAGTTGCAATGAAGAACTACTGTCTGTTCTACTTAAAGGAGTTGAGATTGAACCACTCATAGACTTGGGAGTGTCCGATCTACCAGATTCCTGTGATGAAGATGTTGCACACATAACAGGGGAATTATCTGAGCTTGAGCCATTCCTTCTCCTTTTAACACCCCTCTTTTTGCCTTCAAGTATTCTAGGTTTTTCTGTCCTATCACATAAAGTTGGAGTTCCAGCCTTTTCTACATCATGAATAGCTCCATTTATTTGTGGTGATGAGATGCGACTACCATTCAATGGGGAGTCAACATTTCTTGATGCCTCAATGTGATTGATCACTAGCTTCTGCCATTTCTTGACAAGTTTTTTTGCTCTCTTTGCTAAGTCGTCATTGCTTGTCTTTTTGCGAAGTAAATTTATTGTCTTTCCAATCCTTGTAGCCTGAAAATGTGAAGGTAACAAATCACAATTGGAAAATTTCTTCATAGGTTTAATGAAATGCTTGACCTACATTGTACATGTGAATCAGTAGAGCCAATCACAGAACAACAAGACTGCAATATGCTTATTTGGCACAGTGCAGTGTTGCAGTTATGGTGTTGCTATGTACAATCATGTAATATCATATTTGGACTCGATTAGTAAAATTTAAAATGCAAAATCAACCCTCGCCTCAGTCCAAGTTTGGCTAGCCCTGGTTCGTTACACACTGCTGACCTTTCAAGCTTTCCCACAATGCCACTCAGGAGAATTCTATGGTTATGTCAAAGGTAGGTATTGTTTCTGCTGTAGGGCTTTGAATGAAAACTGCTCTAATTTTGGACATCTCTGCAGTTAGTGCTCTTTTTACCCTGCTACATGTAAACCTACATTGTACATTTTACTAGGATGTATTTTTGTCATATTAAGACTCTTGGTTGTAGGGTAACAAAGACTTATTACAGGGGTCCCAGCAGGGGGAACTGCTGTAAATTTCTTTCATCACCCAACATGCAATTGGAGGTGGGTGCAGGAAAATGTGGTCAAGAGAAATGCAGTGTTGAAAATGCCATGAATCACAATTGAAGGGGTCCGTGCAAGAACAACGTAAGTGACTTCTGATCAAATTCCAAATTCTTCTTGATATTCTTTGTTTTCTAAGAGAGAATTTAGAACTTGATCAAAAGTCACTTACGTTGTTCTTGCACGGACCCCTTCAATTGTACATGTATGGTGCATTTCGTGCAAAGAAACCTGGTAGTTGGATATATTAAAAGTACTGTAATGCATGGATTGAGTGCAGTCTGGACTTTTGATTTGAGTGCAAAAGAGAAGAGATTTTAAAACTGATTTTCAACTCCTCAAAATTAGTGAAAATTGAAAAAACGAAAACAAGTGCCCAAGATGTTACCCAAAAATATTGGAGTCAATCTATAAATATTATAGCCCAGGATTTCAAGACATCCATCCATTGAAATATTGTTGCATTTTCAGAATTCCAGCCTGTCTAGATTTGATTCAATTCTTTAGAGTTCCTTGCTTTTATTGAGGCAGTTTATGGTGCCATAGGAGGGACATGGTTAAGCAGACACCCTAGGGTAATGTGTACCTAATAAGTGCCTGTTTAATACAGGTCCACTAAAATGAACTTTGGGTGTAGTCTAATTCACATTTTATTGAAGTACAGTTAAATACTACAATAACTAGATACAACTTCCAGATAACATTTCTATGTCAAGATTCACTAGCCGAACTTGAATATTTGGTAGTCTTGGGCTAGTGGACTACCGCTAGTGTCAAGTGCTGCCATCAGTGACCTAAAGCCATACATTTTCTCCACGTTATTTTTGCGATTTTGAAAGCTCACCACATTTTTATTATCAATTGAAACCAATCTTGCTCAAACTCGGTAGACATACTTACAAATTTTAGTGTGATCTTTCTTGTAACAGAGTTCATTTCTTAAACAAATATTTCTTTTGACACTAGGAGTTCTATAGGGAAAGGAGAATTGCTCTTAAAAAAACTCTGGATTTCTAATGGAACCTGAAACAACCATAAGAGGCTGATCAAAGCCAGGACCCAGCTAATTCACAGATCGAACTGGAATTTAGCAAATTGTCTAATACTTGCGTTACCTAGCTAGATTAGCTTGTTAGTTACTCTAGGTAACCAATGCCTAACCTATTTCAATAACGAACAAATTTAGCTAACTTGTAATCTCCAGGTGTAAATAAAGTTGTTGTTGTTGTTGTTGTTGTGGAGGGAGGAAAACCGAAAAAAAAACACTGGAGCAAGGGCAAGACACCAACAAACTCAACTCACATATGGCACCACATCCTGGGATCGAACCTGGGCCACAGAGATGAGGTAAACCACAGAGATGATGTAAACCACAGTTCCCTGATATACGGCACACGATTTAAGACATTGCTTTGACTAGCAACTGATGTAACATTTAAAACACTGTCATTGAACCAGAGCATCTCTGGGTTCTCCCGAAGCACTGGCAATTTTCTCTGTGTACTCTACTTGACCATGCTGGCTACAAGTTTTCTACAATACCCTTTTTACTTACCACAGAAGCCTGGATTTGAAATAAATGCCCCCTACTCATTTGTTTCTCCCAGCCCTACTATGCCTGTGTTGGAAGAAGCCTGGTGTTTGTTGTTGGGGGCTCAGATGTCTGGCATGGCTCGTGGCATTGTTGGTACATGTACAGTACTGTGCAAAAAGATTTCAACGCTAATTGGGGATATATCCTTTAAAAGGGATATATCCCTTTTTCGTGAAGTGAAATAACCCCTTTTGAAAAGGATATACCGGTATCCCCTGAAACTTCCCCAAAAAGGGAAATATCCTTTTTTCAGGGGATATATCTCTTTTTCAGAGGATATATCACTTCCCCCGTTGAAATCTTTTTGCACGGTACTGTACATGTGTAATTCTTAAATATTTTTAAATTGCTGGTAATATTTGATGCAACATGCATTTTAATACAACCTTAGAGCATCACATGGTCATCAAAGGATAGTATTTTACTCCACTAACAGAAACAGGTTTTTCTGAATGTCTTGAAGAGGCCAGGCAACCAAATAAACAAAACAACACAGCTGGATCAAAATAGTGTTCTCTAAAAATTATTGTTTCTTTAATTGCATTACTGCTACATATTTTAGAAGTATTACAATTAAACAAGGGCCTGCACTATAAAAGGAATTGATTTCTAACAATCTCCAGATAGGTTCATTATAGCATGAAAGGATTAAGTTAACCCTTTCCCTCCTGCACCGCCCATAACCGCCCAACATGAAGCATGTACCTGGAGAAAATTATTGCATCAAACCTAGACATGCTGGAAATACGATGTTGTGATATTATTTCAAGGATTGAATGACTTCGAAGCCACAGCTGTAACGGGGATCGCTTGACTCTCCCACTTTGGAGAAAAACGTATTTGTTTTGGAGATTGTTGTTCATTTCTTCGCTTTTCACGAATTTTGAGGAGCTGAAAATCGGCTCAAAAAACCCTTCCCATTCACACTTGAAATCAAAAGCAAATACAAAATCACCACTCAGTCGTTACAGTACCTTGTTTAATCTTTCCAACCAGCAGGTTTGTTTGCATAAAATCCACCAAACGACTGTAAACCACGCCGATGTTTACACTGCATTTCACTCGACCACATTTACCTGCTCCCACCTCCCAACTGCATGCTGGGTAATCAACGAACAATTCACAAGGGGTCTCCCCTTCTGGGACTCAGGCAGGTTTTTTTAGAAGTATTTTACCCCTACAACCAAGAGCGGTGATTTGGACTCAAGCCGTTGCTTTAAAGTGACAAAAACACATCCTAATAGGTTGAGCAGGGGGAAAAGACAACCAACTGCAAAATTTCAAGGATTTCAGTGAAGAATTATTTCATGTGTCTCAAAGCAGAAACACAACAGAAAAATCCTGTGAAACCCCTCACAAGGCCTACTAAAAGCAAGCCAAGTACTTTTCAGCCATCCTCAGACTTGATGTCCTCTAGCTCTCTTGCAGTGGCTTTTTTCTCCCAAATTAGAGCACATTTCATTGGAAATCCTACCGAAGCAGCCATACCTACCGCTAACGAGTGCACAGAATTCTCCCAAATGGCATTGTGGGAAAAGTTTGAGCCCTCGGCTTAAAAAGTCAGCAGTATTTAACTGCCCCGGGCTAGCCAAACTTGAACCGAGGGGGGAGGGTTGAGTTAGCACTCAGGATTTCACCAACTGAGCCAAACATGTCTATTAGGGAAAGGGTTAAAGCAAGCAGTTCAGAAAACAAATGAAAGACAAAATTTAAAAATCACTGAATGTGTTTGGAAATGAAGGGTTGTGTGCTACAAGGGTGTTAGTATTAATTGGACTGAGTGACACTTTTTGTTCTTATTTATGTTCACTTTTCGTTTTATGAAGTAAAATTTTACATAGATTGTGATGATTCTTGTATGTGAAAATGATAATAGAGAAACTCAAGATTTGCAAAAAAAAATTGGGCTACAGTAGAGTGCAGAATACCCCACCACTTCAAAAGATCACTTGAAACGCCCTTACAAATTGTGTATTGAGACTTGTTCTATGAATAATTTGGGGTTGAAAATGGGTAGGATATTTTTTTTATTTCAGGGTTACAATGTAGGTTTTTAGATTTGTATGAGAATTTGAGAAAATACATTATTAATTCTGCAATCGCTCCAAAAATTGTCTTTTCTCTCAGGGATTATCATGGCACCCAAGCCATTGACCCCTGACCTCTACTATCAGCCGGTACACTGTACCAGAACAAATGTTACCACATGAAAAAACCAGCAGCCCCTGTTCTTTTCTGGTACAGTTCGATTGGTAAAAACCAGCATATAAAACCGGTACAAGTATATGCCGCTCTAGCGGAATCTCTGGTAAAAAGATACAACCTGTACCTCAATATGTAATATCTGTTCATTAGGAATTAAATTGATTTGCATTTTTCCTTAAAAAGAAAATTATTGCACACAAGACTAGGGATAAGGTTAAAAGGTCAATGACTTTTGTTGTACTCAAAATGCAATATAATGAGTTTAAGTTTACATGTACATACTTGTAATAATACAATCACTTCAGGAAATGAACACAAAATCAGTATGAAATTCATGGAATTAAATTGCCTGAAATCAAAGAGAAGCTAGGAGATCATTCTGAAATTCCATCTTAATAAGATGTTTACTTATAAATTGAATAGTGTGTAAAAAAAAAAATTATTTTGCAAAACGATTTTGAAACTTTAACATACACTGTACTCAGTTTTTAAGATTGTAGATGTAGGAACATTGTAGCATTAATACAGTACTGTATCCCATAACACAAGTGTGAAATAATGCTTTCTGCCAGAAGTTAAATCTAAACACCAAGTTGAAAGATGACAGATCATAAAATTAACACTGTCACAGACCAAACTCATACTGTGCCAGACTAAAGACTACATGTATGTTTTTGTTTCCACAAAAACATTGCAGGTTTACGTAGCAAACTTTGATATACAATGTAGTTTGATCACAATTTAAATCACATTAAATCAATCTTAGATTTATCTAATCCTTATCTTCAGACTGCTCTCATTTTCAAAAGTGTACTGTAGTGGAAATGGTATTGATTTAATTCATGGTAACTTCAATATGATTGACCATTAAAACAAAGTAATTCAAATACAGGTAGTTCTTTGATATTTTCCTGACCTTATTGGATAGACCATAATCCCTGCAAAAACACTTCTAAGTACTACCAGTTTCCATAAGCAACATATTAGATGAATACATGCATATACAACTTGGAAACTGTATATCGGTTTAACAGCTAAATATACAAATCTTTTCCCCCAGTTTGAGCAAGACATTAAACTTTTTTTCCTAAAGAGTTTTTCACTTTAAAGAATATTAATTTTGAAATAGATATTTCTTAAAATTACGATGATATTTAACAGTATAAAAGTTTTAAAGAAGAATTCAAAATGTAATTTTTTCAAGAATTGAACTAATTTAACCAAAGGTTGAGTACTGCTTTTAATATAGCTAAGTATTTTATAATTATGAATTCAATTTTTGAATTGAAGATTTGAACCATGTGGAAAATAATCTCCACAAGTTGATATTAAAATTGATTACAAGGTCAAAATAATGGAAACGTTATCCACCACGTTTTAAACTACTTTTTCTATTTCCCTTTAACACTCAAACAAAATCAAAAGACCATTCATCAAAAAAGTTATTAGTATCGATTGCACATCACATTTTGCTTATTTCAACAGTAAATACGAAATATCTTAGTTTAAATAAAGGAATTTTAGGAAGATTTTAAGAGGAAGAAGCAACGTATCCAGAAGATCTTATTTCTTTTGCCTTTTGTGAAAATATCGCATTTATGCTGTAAATGAAAGTTTATGTCTACAATCTATATTGTAAATTTAAGCTCCCCCCAAAAAAACTGATAAACCATGGCCATGCTTTGAAAGTCATTCGAAAACGTAAAATAACGACTTGATTCGACAGATAGGATAATAATGAACGAATCATATATAATAGGGATGTGATTAGGCAAGCTAGAGAGGAATAAAGCTTGTTATTTACCCAGGAGTGGCGTGAACCCCCTTTTAATTCAGACGAAAGTCGAATTACAATATGGTGTACATTAGCATGTAAAAGGAACCTTCAAACTAGGTTTTACTCGTAGTAACACATCTTCACCGAGAGTAAGGCACAATAATTTCAACAACAACACATTAGACTATAACTAATGGCATTATTTTCACCTCCAGAGCCTCCTTGGTTATTGGTAGACGCTCAAGCGTAGACACAATCTCCAGCACGGCCGCCATATCCAGAACCTGTTGAAGAACAAGCGACAATTTAGAAAACTTGATCTTAATCCTGTAGCGAAAGGGTACGAGAAAAGAGGACAAAATTGTACACACATTTCCCTCAGGATCTACTGCTCGGTCTAGTCCGGTTTTGATCTCTTGTGGAGAGTGCTGCATGGAGTATTAAAGCAAAAGTTTTCCTCTCTCGGAAAACGCCATGCAATTCTGAGTTGGACATGACGACCCTCGGCCAAGCTCCTCAATATATTATGGGCTGCTTGACGTCACACCGCCTCGGTTTTTATATGAAGACGTGCAAAGTATCGCGGGCTCATCAATCTTGCACGGCATCTTGGGAAAATAACAGTGCATTATGGGTATTTCTTGAAGGATCACGGGTATTTCTTTCCTTTTCCAAGAAATTACTGTTTTCACATGTCGCCTTGGTACTGAAAAGACATGAATTCTAGAAAATCATGTACACCATGCTACACACGAACCTGTCAAATATCATAGCACTGTCTGGGGAAGTCTGGGTAAAGGCCTTTCTCAGAAACTTCAAAAACTTCAAAAACTTCAAAACAGAGCTGCTAGAATCATTACAGGCTCTAATTATGACGTTAGATCAAAAGACATCTTATCCATGCTTAATTGGAAAGACTTAGAAGAACGACGCCACTGCCAATTGGGAAGCGTTATGTACAAAACCATGAATAACCAAGTTCCGCCATATCTCCTAACTGATTTATTTACCAAAACAAACACAATTCATCAGCATAGTTTGCGCCGTTCTCAGAATAGTCTCTTCATTACAAGACCCAACACCGAAGCCCTAAAAAAGAGTTTTTCATACAGAGGGGCATCTCTATGGAACAGTCTACCTAAAGTAGCACAAGAGTCTACAAGTATTAAACAGTTTTCTAAATACTTGTAGCCTCTTTTTTAATTCTACCGCATCATTTTTTAGTATTTAAGAAGCGAACATATTTAAATAGAATATTCTTATTTTTTATTACCTAATTATTATTAATCTTGTCAATATTATTATTGTTATCATTAACTTAGAACTAAACACACGGCTCTCTGGAAGAGCATCTTTGTAATTTTCATGATGAATGAGACTTCATTGTACCTGAAGAAGGCTGGTGTGGCCAGCCGAAATATTGTACCACTAAATTCAAAATTCTACGTTGTATCGGTCTTTGCTTCTTCATAGTTATAAATAAAGAGTATGTTAATGTAAGTCAAACTTTTTTGATGTTCATAAAAGGCGTGCGTGACAGCTAGTGCGTGACATGGGCACAATGCCAGCACACATCATATGCCGGTTGGCTCCTTCAATTAAAGGGGCTGGGTCACCTGGTGCCCGTGCGCAGTAAGTATGCTCTTGAGGTAATTAGTATATCATAAATATTCAAAATTCTTCTGCGATCGCAATGGTTTCTTTCGCAAGCAACAGTAGCATTGTATCTGATTGGTCAGTGAACGAGAGCTCATTTCTGATTGGTTGAGGGTAAGATTGAAACCCTTTCAATGTTAGCGGGTAGATTTTGTGTAAGAAAGTAAAATTCAGTTACGGAAGTTCACCCACAGGTACCCCAGGCTCATTACGCGTAAAACCGTTATTTCCCGGATATTTGAAATTACAGTAAATGTATGGAGTTTTAGTTCGAACGCCCGTTTGCTCTAAAATAAAATTCAGTAAATCGTCAAACTAGTCTTACCTGTCTCTTGTGTGTTACTTTCAGTTTCTGTGAAGTTTCAAGCCATTCCGTTCAATTTTGAGGAAGTTACAGCAATTTTTCTTCCCTTAGTATAATTATTGGGCCCAAAAACGCCATACATTTACTGTAATTTCAAATATCCGGGAAATAACGGTTTTACGCATAATGAGCCTGGGGTACCTGTGGTTCACCTCGATTTATCCGAAAATACAGCAATGAAAGTCCGGCTAAATGTGTACAAAAACTCTTCACCTCGTCAAATGTAATACTAGGGATTGTTTACTTGTCATCGCTTAGGACAATCTGGCGCCATTTCTTGTGAAAATCGTCAACATTTTGCGAAACATGGTTTTGGTCCCGTGTTGACTTGAACGCTGAACGGACGGTTTTCAAATTTAGTCGTCGTTCCTTGCCTTGCCGAACGGAAAACTCCCATCGTTTGGAGTTCTAAAGACTTGTAAAGAGAGTTGGAATTCGCCTCCTTTCATGATAATTGTTGTGAAGCCTTGGTTCGTTCGTGAAGTGTTTATAAATGCTTCGTTGGAATAAAGTCAGTGAGATAGCTTGGCTCGAACCTCGCCGTTTCCTAAATAATTTTTTTTGAAGAGCCGACAAAGTAGCAGGTTGAGCTAAATTTCAGGTATGTTTTATTACCTTGTTTTGATTCTGGAAAACGTTTTCAGGTGAGTTCGGGTTGTCCTTTGTCTTGGCTTTGGTGTGTTTTGGCTTGTGCTCACGGAAAAGTCGCAAAATAAACTCTTTCTTTTCTTTCATTTTGTCCGTTTTATAAAACATTGCTTTTTAGCAAAAGGTTTTTGGCAATGTTATTTATCTTCTGGCGTTACTCTTTGTTATACCTTGAGTCAAACACTAAAGTTTCGTGTGAAGGCCGAGTCACTACCAAAAGTTCCTTGGCCTCAGTTTAGATCCCGCCAGGTTTTGAATATTTGTTTGCTTAAGTATATAGCAGCATGTTGGCTTTTCCAGAGCCTTCATTCATCAGAATTTCAAACAAAAAATGTAAAAATTAAATACTCTACATTTAGAATGAATGCTAAACAAAACGTTCCTGCCAAAAAAAATGTTTTAGAGGTTCGAAATAAGAGCGATGGAAATGGATTCCTGAAAGGTTCCTTCGGAGGGAGGTTTGATTTCGTACTCCCGGAGTCGGAAATCAAATTTTGCCTTTGGCCGTAATATCATTTGCAAACAGGTTTTTCTAATAGCAATACCGATCTCGTACAAGGTCTTTAAATAAATGAAGTCAGTTATTTTTTGCTCTCCAGTACAACCACGTGATTTGTTAGCTGCAAAGGGCCTATTTCTATCCATTCTGAGATATCGGAGCAGCTTGCAGTTTATAGTTGCCAATGTGATTAGGCGGGTCAGCGGTTATTTTAAAGAAAGTTTAAAATGGCGGACGATTCATGCTCGTGACTGACTCAGGAGAAGGTTCTTCAGATCTTTGAAGGTAGCAGCAGGAGCAAGGCTGAGTATTCCAGAGAGCTACAGAGAGCTACATCAGTGTCAGTGCTGTTGTATACAAAGTGCATAAAGGAGAAGCATTCATGAGAATTGCATGAAAATGCTTAGAAACGGTTACTTTCCAACCTCGTGACCAGGGTCTTCTCGGTCAGTTCCAAGATGGCGGCTACTCCGAGAGAAGACCCTGGTAAACCCTGAACTGTCACGTATTGGCTCTTCGATTATGACACAAGGGTTGTTCTAACGATGCTTTTTATTGGCCAAACGGACTGAGTCCAGAGAGATGAATTTGTATATAGATTCGATTGCTCAAATTTTATCAATAAAACGATTTTAAATAACCTTAAAACACGTTGTGTAGGTAGAGCAATAGATGAAGTGCATTACTGGGTAGTTTTCTGGTAAGTTTCATCAGTGAGAAAGCCAGGAGAAGCCGTTAAATCTGAACATATGCAATCGATCTCTTCGCTTCAAAGCTAACAGAAAATGAACGGCTTTTTAGGATTCTCTTCTAGCTTAGATACATCCTGGTAGCTTTGTGATACTCTTCCACTGTTTCTTTATCCAAGTAAGCTCCATTTCGAACTGTTCGATCAGCTTTTCTGTAGTCCTTGGACTTGTTTACTGTTTAGTAGACCTGTTTTCACTTCATCGTTCGCCGCGTGGAAATACCGTTAATCGCATCTCGCTCACTCCGGATTGGGACTCCCTATGGTTTGTAGGCACGTGTTAAACATTTCCATATTTAGCTTGGCCGCCATAATTGGTGCCCACATCACGTGATTAAAATCTACAGGATTTCTGGAGATTTTGGTCACGTGATTCAGCGTTTTACCAGGCAACCTCGTCCCCAGGGTCTTCTCGGTCAAATCCAAGATGGCGGCTACTCACCGAGAGAAGGTGACTGATTTAATGAACACAGACGAGCAGTTGACAAATTTAATATTAAATCTAAACCTACCACAGTTTCTGAACATTTAATTTCCTGCTCTAACCATTCTAATACTGACATGCAACTTATCCCCTTAGAAACAATTTATTCTTCTCGAGACTCTATTCGTAAAGCCAGAAAGTCATATCTTATCGACATAGCTAAAACTCTCGAACCTCTCGGCATGAACAAACGTGATGAAACTTAATATGTTATCTTGTAGACCCGTGTTTTTATGTTATCTCAAATCCATATTTTTACTTACGTCATTTCCTTTCATATCAAACAATTTATTGAGAAAAGTGTCGTTCCTGAGAGCTCCCTGTGATATTCCATATATGGTCAATATATTCCATATTTGGAAAGCAGGACGGATCGTCGAATACTAGAACACGTTCAGGAAGTGTAGCGAGCCGGCAGAAGAGAGGCGGATACGACGTAGGCTACAGAAAGTGCGATTAAAAAAAACGATACCGAAATTTGAAAAGGATGAGCGTATGCCTCACTAGCATCTAGTCAGGCCCAAATATTACTCTGAACGACAACAATTGTTTGATATGTTCCTCTTAGATTGTGTAATCACCTTGATATTTATACTTGCCATTGTGAAATATTCATTTGTAAGATCTACCTGAAGAAGGCTGGTTTGGCCAGCCGAAATATCGTAGAATTCTCAATATATACGTTGTTCGATCAGCTTTTCTGTAGTCCTTGGACTTGTTTACTTATTAGGATTTTTGGCTGATCAGATCTCTCCGCAAGATCCAACGTACCACCGACAGAATTGTCGCATACGGTTTTTGCTATTTTTTATTATCCATATATTGGGCATATTTTTGGGTCACATGACCAGCCTGTACCAGGGGTACTTTCGACGCCATCTTTGATTAGGCGCGTAAAGACCCCTGGGAACGAGGTTGGGATTTCTGGAGATTTTTGGTCACGTGATTCAGCGTTTTACCAGGCAACCTCGCCCCAGGGTCTTCTCGGTCAAATCCAAGATGGCGGCTACTCACCGAGAGAAGGTAAATGCTGAATCACGTGACCAAAAATCTCCAGAAATCCCAACCTCGTTCCCAGGGGTCTTTACGCGCCTAATCAAAGATGGCGTCGAAAGTACCCCTGGTACAGGCTGGTCATGTGACCCAAAAATATGCCCAATATATGGATAATAAAAAATAGCAAAAACCGTATGCGACAATTCTGTCGGTGGTACGTTGGATCTTGCGGAGAGATCTGATCAGCCAAAAATACTAATAAGTAAACAAGTCCAAGGACTACAGAAAAGCTGATCGAACAACGTATATATTGAGAATTCTACGATATTTCGGCTGGCCAAACCAGCCTTCTTCAGGTAGATCTTACAAATGAATATTTCACAATGGCAAGTATAAATATCAAGGTGATTACACACTCTAAGAGGAAAAAGGAAATGACGTAAGTAAAAATATGGATTTGAGATAACATACAAACACGGGTCTACAAGATAACATATTAAGTTTCATCACGTTTGTTCATGCCGAGAGGTTCGAGAGTTTTAGCTATGTCGATAAGATATGACTTCCTGGAGATTTTAATCACGTGATGTGGGCACCAATATGGCGGCCAAGCTAAATATGGAAATGTTTAACACGTGCCTTACAAACCATAGGTATCCCAATTCGGAGTGAGCGAGATGCGATTAACGGTATTTCCACGCGGCGAAACAGGTCTACTAAATAGTTCGAAATGGAGTTTACTTGGATAATGAAATAGTGGAAGAGTATCACAAAGCTACCAGGATGTATCTAAGCTAGAAGAGAATCCTAAAAAGCCGTTCATTTTCTGTTAGCGTTGAAGCGAAGAGATCGATAGCACATGTTCAGATTTAACGGCTTCTCCTGGCTTTCTCACTGATGAAACTTACCAGAAAACTACCCAGTAATGCACTTCATCTATTGCTCTACCTACACAACGTGTTTTAAGGTTATTTAAAATCGTTTTATTGATACAATTTGAGCAATCGAATTTATATACAAATTCATCTCTCTGGACTCAGTCCGTTTGGCCAATAAAAAGCATCGTTAGAACAATCCTTGTGTCATAATCGAAGAGCCAATCACAATACGTGACAGTTCAGGGTTTACCACGGGTCTTCTCTCGGAGTAGCCGCCATCTTGGATCTGACCGAGAAGACCCTGGTCACGAGGTTGTTTACCAGGGTCTTCTCTCGGACAACATCGGCCTCGCTCTAGAATTACCAATAATCATACCTGCCAACTCTCCCGCATTAGGCGGGAGTCTCAAGATTTTGAGCCCGATCTCCGGTCTCCCGCATAGAGTCTCAAATCTCCCGGTTTTTTGCTTTCAAGGCTCCAATTCTTTCCATCTGTCTTCGGCAATGTTTCGAAACGTTGTCGGAAGGACTTCGTCAGTATTTCGGGAGGGCTTCGGAAATGTCCGAACAAAACTGATCTATACCCTCTGACAATAGGAGATATTGTAGTTGAGTCTACGAATAGCAGTTTCAGCGGTATTGACCCGAACGCCTCACTTCAATGTAATGAAGCGCCATTGAAACCATCATTCTTACACGACACCAACACCCTCCTAAACAAGCACGACTAATTTAGATACACAGTTTGAATAGCGCTTCATTACATTGAAGTGAGGCGTTCGGGTCAATACCGCTGAAACTGCTATTCGTAGACTCAACTACAATATCTCCTAATCTCAAGATTTCTTATACTCTTATCACCCTGTAACGAGCATAAAACATTTACTAGCTAAACTGCATTAAACACAAACAACAGATCAGGGATGGGCATCTCGTTTATTGATACTTGTCGGACACGTATAATTACAGCAGTATTAATAATGTTGCATGGCCAATCACGTCTGTATAGATGTGTAGTTAGTAATTTCTTCTGTTCTCAACATATATCCTGAAGAAAATTTAGGTATCAAGGTAGAGAAACGCCTTCGAATGATTCTTACATATTAATCACTCCTCTTTATACACCCTCAACGCTATCCCAACGGGATTATGTAACTTGTTTATATAACATAACAACATTCTGCATTAATTCCTACCCACTTGTGTACATTCCGTAACGCTAATAAATATATAGACTTTCAGGGTTGGCAGGTATGAATAATCAGTAATTGGCGTTTGCTCTTTAATTATCAATAATCGCTAATTCTGGAACACAAATTAAACAATGACATTCTTAAAACCAGTCAAGGATAAAGATAAACAATTGTCCAAATCCGAACGGCGGTAAACGCGCTTAGTGTAGTGGTGTAGTGACGCCTGCACTACTGAGTACAACACACAAACGATTACGAGTTCGAGCCCGAGTAGGAGCGCTCGAAATTTTTTTTATCTCGTTTACCTTCTCTTCTTGTTTACCTGTGAACCCTAGCTCTAGGTGAGTGAGAACCCGTCGTTTACCCGTGAACTCGTCCGATGGTTAGGGTTCGGGTTAGACTGATTTGTCGTAGTATTACCAATAATCGGTATTTCAAGCGTGTTTGCCATTTACTGATTATTGGTAATTGTAGAGCGAGGATGCGTTGTCTCGGAGTAGCCGCCATCTTGGATCTGACCGAGAAGACCCTGGGGACGAGGTTCTCGGAGTAGCCGCCATCTTGGATCTGACCGAGAAGACCCTGGGGACGAGGTTGGTTACTTTCATCACAGGCAGCCCAGACTCGACATATATTTCCCGCTTTTTGGGTTACCTGTGGTATGTTTCATAAGCGATCTCGGGCTCCTTGTGAATTCTCTTTTCCGATTCCTACGAAATAAATCTTCAATAATAAAAGATTGAATCTTAATGAAGTTGCGTGAGTGATTTTGGGGCGATTTTGGGACTTCTAAAGCAGTTTATTAGGCCTCGAAGTTTTGAGGGCTACCCATCGGACACATATTTTCATCGATGTGACCTCACTCGCCGCCGAAATTCGTCAAGAAATTCAAATCGATTTCGCCTCTGCTTTCGGCACACAAATCCAGAGATGTGTAAGCACTTCTCATCCACGTTTCAGGCCAAACGACGTGAAAACGGCCTGGAAAATCAATTCCGAATTCAAAATATTTCTCTCGGTATACGACTGCAGATTGCATGATCGGTCCACAAATCAGCGGTAGACATCGCAGGCGGTGCTTTCAAGATGCGTGGGCATGGCAACTGAAACTTTTTGAAAATACCCCTCCCCACTAAGGAGTATTGTCATGCACTTCCGTTCTGCTTGAAGTACATGACAACTCTCCTTAGTGGGGAGGGGTATTTTCAAAGTGTTTCAGTTGCCATGCCAGGCGAAATCGATTTGAATTTCTTGTCGCATTTCGGCGGCGAGTGAGGTCACATCGATGAAAAGCACCTCGAAGCTGCATACCCTGTGTATATTTGTGTCCGATGGGTAGACACGCGGCCAACCGTCAAAACTTCGAGGCCTAATAAACTGCTTTAGAAGTCCCAAAACCACTCACACAACTTCATTAAGTATCAATCTTTTATTATTGAAGATTTATTTCGTAGGAATCGGAAAAGAGAATTCACAAGGAGCAATTATATAAACTCTTCCGAGATCGCTTATGAAACATACCACAGGTAACCCCAAAAGCGGGAAATATATGTCGAGTCTGGGCTGCCTGTGCTTTCATAGGGCAATTGGCATATTTTTACTTGACCAAATGATGGAAAATAGCAACTTTCTTAATAAAAAGCAACTTTCTGGATTTTTTGAGCAAATTTTGAGCAACTTTCTGACACATTTCGAGCAACTTTTTGAGAAACGAGCAACTTGTGGACGCCCCTACCTTTAATACAGAACGTTTCAAATGGACCATTATTATTACCATTTTCGTTGAAGTGCAACCCTGAAAGGTTCAAGTCTCGTTTGGAAAATTGCATTTAGCAGACCATCAATTGAAATGTTATTAAGTTTAGGTGGTGAAAGCTTTGCATGAGACTATTTTATTTATTTAATCATATAGGTAGTCGACATTCAACATAGTTGGTTTTCAGACGAATAAAATACGTGATGTGGTCACTAACTCAGTACTTACAACATTTACATCATTACTGAATATATCTAGTTATAGTGGAGCATAATAATCTTATAAAATACTATGGATACATTGGCTACTTACTATCTACTTTATATAAACGAGCCTTGAAACGTTCAGGGTGTCTCTTAATGTATCAGATCAAAAGCCTAGTTAACACGGTAAACATTTTGGGTACGGGATTCCTATAAAATGTTGGTACATATTTTGAGAAATGTCCCGGACACGCGTGTCCGAAAATCTACGGGTGGTATCGGCCCGCTATTTGGAAAAACGCTTCAGTGTCGTGTGAACCGAGCTAAAGAGGGAAGCTGAATAGACCAAACCAAGATAATTTCCACCATCTTGTAGGGGTTTGCAAACATAGCGCGAAATACAGTGTTTGTATGGGAATCCGATGCCAAATAATTTCCGTAAAATCGAATTTATGAAATATTCTTCAGATACAAACTTAAGATACCAGGTAAAAGATTAACTGATCGAAATTTGAGGGATGTAGCTGTGCTGGGAAGCGTGCAATCGTGTTTTTAGTTTCCCATACATTTGTCTGTAAATTTTCCTGCGTTGTTACTGGATGTTGAACACGAGTCAATGAATGGATTTGTGTCATGCCCTTTTCTTTCCCTTCCTCCTCCCCATTCTCCCTCTCCTCCCCCCCCCCCCCCAAAAAAAAGGGCCTGATACTCAGGTTATGTTTGCACCCCCTACAAGATGGTGGAAATTACCTTGGATTGGTCTATTATCAATTACGTATACCGTTTTCATTGAAGTGCGACCTTGAAAGTTTTTTAAGTCTCATTTGGTAAATTGCATTTAGCCGACCGTTACCCTGGATGCCAGAGGTTCTACTGACCGTCTGATCAAACGTGGAGTCTGTCTAGTCTCATACAAAGCGGCGGGTGTAAAGTACAGGTCACAGGTCAGGTCACGAACCTAACCCTAACCATCGGACGAGTTCACAGATAAACGACGGGTTCTCACTCACCTAGAGCTAGGGTTCACAGGTAAACAAGAAGTGACCTGACCTGTGACCTGACCTGTAACCTGACCTGTACTTTACACCCGCCGCATACAAAGCTTTTCGGTCGACTATCGTCCAGGGTCGCACTTCAATTCGATTCATATTCCTTTATAATGCCCATTACACAGAGATACATTAATAATAGCACTGGTCATTTACAAAATAGAGCTAAATAAACCATAAAGTTATTGAGTTAGCCCTAACTATAAATGGATATTAGCCGGAAGCATAGAGATATAAAGGACAGTATAATATAGAAATAAATGATAGAGTATGAAATATCGACTCAGGTGCGTTGCTCTGATAGTAAATATAGTTTTATAGTTTTGAGAATGAAAATACAGTTAGTTCCTTTTAAAGTGAGCAGGAAGTTTTTGCCACATTTCAGTCGCCATGTAAGAAATTGTTTGTTTTCCAGTATTTTTCTGATTAGCCGTATACCTATTGTTGTGGGAGTGAACATGGCTAGCGTATTGGAACGAAAACGTTATGCACCAGTCAAAGTAAACCCCCAAAGCTGGTTAATGGTCCTAACCAGATCTCAACACAGAACAGAAAAACATGGCGACTTGTACTCTTACCCACAATCCTTTGCGCGCGAAAAACTTAAATCCGTCATAAAATCGCGATAGAGTTGATACATCTTTAAAACAAACCAGTTTAAGTTCTGTTGCCAATACACTGTCATCGAAGAGAACAGAGGATTTCTACGTGTTATCCTAATAACAAACCAGTTTAAGTTCTGTTGCCAATACACTGTCATCGAAGAGAACAGAGGATTATACGTGTTATTTTGACTATGTTAGGTTTGCAAGGGATGTGGCAGGAGCCGATTGTGGTCAAATATACAGCCACCACCTTTGATTTTTTAATTTCCGTACGGTGGATTGAGGTCAACCGCGTGTTAGCCATGCCAACAAGGCTCGACACAAGCATATTAAGCACAAGAAGAAGGAACACAGTTCTTTTTTCTTATACTTGTGCTTGAAGCTATGCTTATGAGTTATGCTTACTGAGCATGCGCAGTAAGAAATAAGAAGGGGGTCAGTCAATTAGTTTAAGAAATACCTCCCCACGATAATACTCTTTATTTTTGCACCACCATTTAGCATTTTTACAAAGCAAAAAAAGGTATCTTATAAATTACCGTATACATGTATTCCAAAAGAAAGGTAGTCAAGGAGAGTGCGGGGGAGTTGGAGTAACCTAAGTTTCGAACCAAGCAAGTTAGTTGCATGGCACTACCGAACACACGCTACGACGTACGTAGCGTCTAACACGCATGCTCACATCTTATTACCCGTGGAGTGGCAACCATGTACAACTGTTTCGTTCTTGTTAGGACTCATCAGCATGGCAAAGCCCCATCCCCCATTTCAGTGATGAGACCGTTGCCTAAACTGAAATGGACCAAATTCAACATCATTGAAATAGGGGGAGGGGAGGACTTAATTTTTCAACTGAATTGACCGAGATTGTAGCTGATATGGATGGCTATATATGTCCAATATGCACTGTAGTTCCACAATTTGGAGCTTTCCCTTAATCCACTGAGAGCCTCTGAGTGGGCGGAAGTGATAGCAGCGCTACAGGCCGCGTTTCGTTCTTTTCTTCGGTAACGAAACTAAAAGTTAGCCGGGATATCCCCGAAAAGAACCGAAAGGTAATCCCCGGAAGGAAGGAGCTAGAAATAGCATTACGAAACAATGTGGGTGAAACAATAATACTGTAATGTTCCTTAATTAATTTAGATTAAGGTATACTAAGGCATATAAAGAGAGCAATATCCTGAATGTTAAGCAAAAGAGCCGCGCTATCTATTAGTCCCCAGCGAATATAGAACCCGAGTATATACTACTGTTTTATTATCTGCCTATACAGAGCTATGGTATACCCGAATACAAACTTATTAAGAGACAACGAGGGCAAAACGTATTATGAGACAACGCGAGAGCAAAACTTATTATAAGAGACAACAAGGCATGCAAAGATAACAACACTGTGAACAGTGAAAAGGATTCTGTGACAGCTAGGGCAGTTCCAGGATTCATTTTGGCCAACTACTTTGTTGTCTTCCAAAGGGAGCCGCCAGAGGACAGGACTTGCTTATCAATGCGTCAAACCTGTCCAAAGGTTCTTATGATCAACAACGTAAACTTTCATGGTAGGATTGTCCCAAGAAATGGTGCGGGGAGTGACTGAGAATTTTGAAGACTTCTTTAAACACGCAATATCTTGGTCGATAGAAATGCACCAAGAAGTTAGGAAATTGGAAATGCTGGAGGTCATCAAGGAAGTCCAAAATTAAATCGGTCCGAGCTAGCTTTGTAAAAATTATATCTTGCTTTGCTAGCTAGCTAATATTTTTTAACTATGAGTAAACGATCGTTTTTAACTGGGCTAAATTTAATAACTATTAACATACCTTCAAGTCAAACAGATAGGTCAAATCTCCATGCTGGTTGTATGCAAATAGAGAATAATAGTTGGCGCTGGGAGATATAGAATTTACATCCTCGAGCGTTCAATAACTCATTTTACGTTGCTAGCCGGAATGTGTTTTTTACAGTTTGAATGTCACCAAACTTGGTTATCTGACATGAAACACTGAACCACTGTCATCACAAAGAGCACCTATAAATCAATTATGTTGGAAAGTTTTAATAGTGTAGGTTGAAATCCCGAGAATATATTCTTAAAGATGGGAATTATAGACTTGTGTATGTGATTTTGCAATCATACGTACAAAGCCTCGTTCGGATGCTTTTCCAGATCCTGAAACGTCTATAACTACGCAGAGAAATATCATTTCATTTTTCAACTTCTACAGTTTACTTACGTAAACATCTTCTTTTACAGGAAATATAGTTATTTCTACTCAAAACGTTTAACTTTGACATTATGCACATTAGGTGTACGCATGACTGCAAAATACCATCCTCGATATCTTTTCGGAATTTCATCTTATACTAATAAAACTTGCCAAAATGTTGATTTATAGGTGCTCTGACATTGGTTAGTTTCATGTTAGAGATCCCAGAACTTTTGCTGAACTCCCAAATAAGGTGTATAGCCAGTTTCACATTCAAGAATTACCGCTGGATGCGATGACTACAGACGCATTTACTCAACATTAGCCTCGTCTTCACGTTAAATTCACCAATCCCAGCGGCAAGATGGGTTATTGATAACTCTGTGTATTGTACGTTCTCCACCTGCTCACTGGTATTTGTGACTATTTTACATCAGAATGAGTCTAACGTTAAGTGAGTGAATCTGCAATCATCGTACACAGCGGTATTTCTAAATGCGAAATTGGACTACTGAGAGAAGTAGGCTGTTCAAGGAAAGGAAAATATATTTTAACTAACCAACATGGACAACGTCCTGAGACTGCAAAAAGGTTTTTTAACTGATCAAGGGAGGTAACCAAATAGCTTTTACATACTCAGCGAAGGGAAATCAGATCCCAGATGAGAACAACAAACGATCCGTGATTTTGATATATGTTCGATATTTAATATATTTATATACAAAACGTTGGCGCGTGCGTGCGCAAAAAGTTCCATATACCAATATTAACGATAGGATGCCCAGTTATTGATATAATATTATTGTGTCCATTGCAAGTAATCTAGCTAATCCAGCTAACGTCTATTCCATTCATTCCGAAAAGAATGATCCCCAAAAAATGTAATCATCATATTGTCCATTCCATGTATAATAATAATAATGGTTTAATCACAGTATCTCTACTGAGTACCTATCAATATATAAAAAAAAAAAAATACTCTAACTACTACAACTGCTATAACTTTATATTACTATAAGAAAAAAGAAAAGAAGCACTATGGAAACTATGGTAACCCATGTACAGTATGGTGAACTATATACGAGTATGTACAACTAATGTATAAAAGGCAAGGGAAAAATACTAATGAACAAATGAAGAAATACTAATGACGTTTTGCTCTGTGCATTAAAATTTGTTTAACCCGACGATTGTATTGTTTGGGGTTAGCACGGAGTTCGTTAAATAACATAGTGTAATATAACATCAAACAAACTTCCCTTGCATAAATAAACGAAGCGCATCATATATATAAAGAGAACCAAAATCAGGTTACATTCTATCATGTCGAACTGATGCCTTTCTTACTCCCATAATTAGGGAATCTGTCTCATGGCAGCCCCGACTACATCACAGGAGCAGACAGACGTCACAACCATCTTCCCAAGCTTCTTGTAACGCGCGGTTGAATATTGTGACGACACTGCTTCGGTACAGTCCCACGCTCGGGAGTCAAAACGATCGCCAGTTCAAAAACACTTTGCATGATGGGACGACTGAGTAGAAGCCTGGGACGAGGCTACCTTGGCCATATCTCCGACATACCGCGGCAAAACGTCATGCGCATGCGCTTTTGATGAGCCGGTCGCGCGCGCGTTTCCCCAGTTTCCCGCCGAAACTAAAAGAAAACAGAGAGAATCACCCCTGTTTCTACTTTTAAGTACGTATGAGTATTCACGTGAACTGTTTCGCGAAAAACAAGAAAACTACATAAAAGCTAAGCCTAAGACTTTCACAGGTTGAAGGTTTCTTAATTTCTAATTCACTGTGAGTTTACTAAGTTATAAAGTTATTTACTAAAAAAGTTTAAGACCTCGGAAAATTGTATTTGAACTCCAGAGGCTTCGTTCTTTCAGCCAGCGGAGCACAACGTTTTGCCGCGGTGTATCTCGACTGGTTTGGCATTGCCTAGCATCGCTATGTACAAGCTGGCGTCCAGCTTATTGTCAACGAAAAAAACTTCGCTTTCCTGTTTTGGATTCCTCACTGTCTGCCTTGTCGCTTGCTATGGTGTAAAGAAGTTGAGACTGTTGCTGGAGAAGTTCGTAAATCTGCTGGATTCTGTCGAGAAAATAACACTTTATAAAAAAATATACGAGATTTCATTCGCGTCGAAATAAAACTCGGACTTTAATACAGAGCCGGCCTTCTCTCTGCACACATTCGTTGAAAGAAGGCTCTTCTGCAAGTTTCACTATCTGATAGGAGGATAATTAGTCTCCTCCGCAGGCAGCTCAATATCGGTCACGGTGTCTCAGCTCAAATCCGAGGTCTGGGAATGAGATAAGAAGGGGAGGGGGGAGGGGAGAGAGTTCCCAATTGACCATCATAAGTAAGTACAGTATCCAACCATATAAGGTCATACGACATACAACCAGATAAGGTCATGCAACATCCAACCATATAAGGTCATCACACGGCAACATCCAAACATATAAGGTCATGCAACCATAAACGTCAAGCGGGCTACCAAACGAAAATAGATATCTTACGAAGGGGAGATGTAGAGGGGAGATCTATAGTGGAGAAGAGTACGGTAACACCGGCTGAGGGAGTAGGTGAGGTAAGAACAATGGATGCGCTCGCAAAGAATCCTGGGGCATGAGTCTCTCCGTGCCCACTCACCTCCCAGGTTAAATTACGATTAGAAGTTGTTTTACACAATAAACAGCGCGAAACGCTCGCTCTGATTGGTCAGTAGCAATGTGTTACTAAAGTACAGATGACGTCACATTCTACACGAAATTATTTTATTTCCCTTTTTGGGTGGCGCACTTCTTTGTTCTCTTCACGTTGTAACGTCATCTGTGCATCTATAAGAGGACAGACGCACAGCAGAATGAAATATTTCTTTAACGAAATAATTGTAGTATACCTCGCTTCCTGTTCTTCTAGTTTGTTGATGACGTTTGATATTTCATCTCTTCCTATTTCTTCTTTATTGTGCTCTTCATCTTCGCCTTTGTACGGATGTGCAAAGGCAAATATGGCGTCATATACCTGTTAAGAAAATTATGGAAACATCAGGAATATATAAGCTTGCTCCAAAAAATACAGCAAAATAAGGGTCTTCTTTTGCAACTCCTATTTCAGTTTATGCTACCTTCCATATCTTATATTAAAAAAACAGTGTGAAAAAAATAGAACTGAACTGAAGTCTTACTTTAAAAAAACTCTCACTAAGGGAAGACTTAATGTAGGAGCGAGTTAAATGTTTCGAAGAAATTTTATGAAAAACTAGAGGATATCAAATCTGCTAAAAGAGTGTAAAAAAGGTAAAGGTATTCATTTATACATCGCAAGTTCTATATGAATATATTCAAATGCGCTTCACAAGGTTTGTGATACGGACAGCAATTGTGGCGCAATGCGTGCAGTTTACAATACATGAGTGCATGATTGTCAGTACCTCAGAATACCAGGCTGTTGTGCATGTCGGGAGACAATCCCCTACTCTTTCATGAAATAACACAACAGGCTATTTCACGTTCCCCTTCTATAGTTAAAAGAGGAAGGAGACAAGGCCAACGACTTATGCGTCACTGCCCAAGGACGCGGCTGGAATTCGAATGCCCGACCTCCCGCACTCTAGACCGTGCTCTACCAACTGAGCTAACCAGTAATACAAAGGCAATTTCTAATTATACAGTATTAAAATAAGAACAAGAGATGGTGCTAAGGAGAGGATGGTGGCGAGTCAGTGTGTGATTCACTAGTACTGAACAAGGATGATTACATTGGATTTGTGTTGAAATACAAAATAATTATTTTCCATTTGTTTTCAAATTTCATGAGTGTCTTTGACGTTAGAGCAATATGTTTTCTATGTTTAGCTTTTGTTTAAGTAATATAAGGAACACAGGAAAATATTTTTGTGTATAATATGAAGAGTAAAGGAAATACTTGCCAAGTAGAATTAGATAATTAAAAATGTAGCTTTGCTTGTATTTACCAACAAATCCGTAAATGATAGCTTTTAACTCAAACAATGGAATCTGTTGTTGAAACGTATTGGAATACCATAGTTTAAATTCCGACCATAAGGAGGCGGTAACAGAACATTCATAGAAGATATGTTTTATATTGTGTGACGATGACGCATCACAAACATTACAATTTGGAGAGTCGGTTTTCTTCATTTTGAACAGTAGACTCATGGTACATAATATATTGTGGATAATTTTATATTGAAAAACAGACAGTTTTGTCTCTTTTGTGACCTGGAAAGGTAGATCATCTTCCTTAATTCCGAGCTCCAGCATTTTTAATTCAGCTGTAGGTTTTGCAATACTTTTTGACAACAGCTGGCTATACGTCTTTCTATAAGTTATCTGTGTCAGGACTGTATTGTCGGTATTAGTAATTTTAGTAGTGTTGTTAGTTTTAATTTTTGTTTTCCACTCTTTCGGAATGGAGGTAAGTATACCATAATATTCAATAAAATTGCATTTTACATTGTATTTGTTAATGAAGGCATTATAAGAAAGAAAGGTGTGTTCATCTTTAAGAAAGTGTTTTACTTTGCTGATTCCGGCTTCTTTCCATTTTGCTTTATAGATGGGTAAATCTTTTGTTGTATATTTTTATTGTTCCAAATAATTTCTTCTAAAATAGTTGTTTTAGATTCAGTATCGTGTTCTTATAATTCTTGCCAGGAGCTTAAAATTTGTTTATAGAATAAGGGCAGGTCATCAAGTTTCAATAGACGTACATCGTAATTACACTCAAATCAAAGTTTCCCGCCATGACTTTGTAACAAGTGAAGTGGAATTACTTTCCAGGGACCGTCATAGTTTGTTATTAGGCGTTTTACCCAAGTAATTTTAAGAGCTTTTTCTAACAAGACGAAGTCAACCATTCTTAAGCCTCCCTGTTTTTTATCTCTTATTAATCAGTGTTGACCGTTTTATCTTAGGTGGCTTTTTATTCCATACAAAACTAAAAATAAGTCTATTTACTTCTTCAACAAAATATTTGGGGGTAGCTAAAACACTGGAAATAAAAATAACTTTAGCAAGAGCCAGTGATTTAACAATTGTAAGTTTTCCATAGATCGACAGATCTCGGGTAGACCAAATATCGAGGATTTTCTTTAAAGGCGTAATTAATTTTTCATTAAAATTCTTATTCTCGGCAGCTTGGTTGTTATACGAAAAATAAACTCCTAATGCATATATAGGTTCATCTGGTATGTTGAAGTTTAAAATGTTTTCCTTTGAAGTTCTGAGTGAACCAAGCTACATTACTTCCGTCTTTGCGTTGTTTATTTTATATATTTCAATCTGAAGTAACTTGTGTGGTCACTTACCTTTAAAGTAATAGAACGCCAGAGGGCTTCCCTTATGAAGCTTCTATTAACTAAAAATCATAGTCTTTAATTTAATAGATACATCAATAATTCAGAAACGAGTTGTACCTTTGTTCTTAATGAAACAGGCCGGTTGGGATACTCGACGACCTTATCGAATTTAAAACCTCTGCGCACACGCTGAGGTAAAGCCTCTTCTGTATCCAATAACATCTCGATCTGGAAAAGACAAAAGTCAGTATTATTAGCGTTTATTTAAAAAGCCTTGATTGGTGTACAGGCTGTTTGTACCTCAAAATTGGGTTTGGATTCCCGGCTGAGAAACGTTGATATGGAGTTAGATTTTTACTCCTAGAATGGACCTTCAGCGACACTGTACTCTAAATATACTCAAGAAATAAAAGATTAGTAGTTATTTGAGTGTTGTGTGGGTTTTTTAAGGAGATATAATTTCAGGGAGAGAAAGACTAAACTAGCTAAATGGAACACTTTCCCCTAAAAAACACCACATAATTTAACACTCAAATAACTACTAATATTTATTTATTGAGTATATTTAGAGTACATTATATTATCGCTAAAGGTCCATTCTAGGAGTGAAAATCTAACTCCATAGCCGATGTTTGAATTCGTAGCCACAGGGAACCCAAAACCAATTTTGAGGTACAAACCTGGAGGATGGTAAGCCTCGAGTGGTGTGCTCGTAATCCCTATTTTACCTTGAATATAATATTTTATAAAGCCTATTGTAATTTTGAGAAGAGGCCGGTTTCAAGTCAAGATTTCAATTCAATCCTTAATTTTCTATGGTTTTTTCAAAGTCTTGAAAAATGGCTTACAAACTCGTCGACGTACTTCGCCCTCGTGTTTGTAAATCTGATAAAACACTGCTGCTCGTTTATTAAACAGTACTTTATATGTCTTCAAATATTAGCGGGCTTGCTTCTTGTCATGTCCCAAAGCACCTTAAAGCCGATGATACACGATTCAACATTTGTTGCCAACACCGTTCAATATTTGTTGGCAACAAATGTTGAATCGTGTATCATATACCATGTGGAATAATATGTTGACAGAAGCGACTCGACATGTTGAACGATGTTGCAACTTGTTGAATAGAATAGAGCATGTCTCTATTTCCTGCAACCGGCATTGTTCAGCATGTTGACTCGCTTCTTTCAACATTCAACAAGGTATGATACACGGTTCAATTGTTCTTCAGGACTATCACCACATGTACAGTCAGTTCAAACTCCACGACGGAGCAAACGTTTATAACATACTCGTTACAGTTAGGGAATTCAGTGCTCTGTGATTACAACAACAATATGGTGCATGGCGGCATAGAATATCTCCGAAGTTATAACGTCTTGTACGGGGAGAGACAACATCACTTGTTAAAATCATGGCAGCTTTTATCAAACTGGCAAAAGAAAAACAAACTTAATCTGTTACGTTAAACAGACTGAAGCACTAATTAAAGGAAACTTCGGCTGAGAAACAATGTTTGCTCTCAAATGCTCCTTCTGGATACCTAAATCTATTGCTGTGTTTGTTATGGATATCTAAATCTATTGCTGTGTTTGTTATGGATATCTAAATCTATTGCTGTGTTTGTTATGGATATCTAAATCTATTGCTGTGTTTGTTATGGATACCTAAATCTATTGCTGTACGTATTTATCTTCTGTAAATTGTACACTAGACGTCATTTATGCACCGATATTCCTCTCCGTAAAACTCATTTGAATTTCACGCACGCCGCCATCTCGGACCTTATGACGTCACATGCAGTGTTACCCGCATTGTGACATGAAACAATAGCTCTTTTGTTGTGCAATATGAAAATAGGTCCATAACTAATATTTAATATAGACCCATTCGAAACGAAATGGCGTCAAATTTAATTAACAATTGTTTAGGACCAGGGGCCCATTACCAGGAGCGTTCCTCTGTTATGGGTTGGGTCCCCAGCACAGGAGTAGATGAGGCTATTTTTAGATTCGAAATTCCCGCGAAAAGAGGTTGCCGCCATGTTGGTGCCCTTAAACAATAGATACCTCGTTAGCTTCTTTTTTGGGGGCACCAACATTTGAATCTCTGGGGATTGAGTGAAAACCAGCAATTCGAATTCCCGCGTTGAAAGTGAGAAGAATGATAATGAATAATAATGAGAAGTGACGTTAGCTATCTGATTGACTAAGAATAGCCTACCTTTGTTCTTTTTCGCGCGAAACGCAATGCTAAAAATAGCCTCATCTACCTCTGTGCTGGGGTACAGACACAGTGGGGAAGATGGACGCTCCTGGTAATGGGCTCCTGTTAGGACTGACTAGCCTCACTTACACGTTCAAACGCTTTTGTGTGGACTGACTAGCCTCGTGTTCACGTTACCAGGACAATAGCGTTTTAAATTGGACGCCATTTTTCGAATGGGTCTATACGATTTGCAGGATACGAACAGAGTATTAGATTAAGTATCAATAAGGAACATTTGAGAGAAAACATCATTTTCAAAAAAGGGTTCTGTACAGGTCCGCAAATGATCCCGGCCCGCAAGGGTTAGGTTATGGGTTAGGTTGCAAATGATCCCCAAAATGGACCCGCGCAAATGATCCCGCTCCGTAAATGATCCCGCTCCGCAAATGATACCGCTCCGCAAATGATCCCCATTGGGACCGCAAATGATCCCGTGAAAACACATGGAATGGCATGGATTTTTGCCGCTGGATAGTGGATCTAAAGTATGAATGAAAGAAAAATGAAGAACATATTTAATAATGATGTAATGATTTTTAACCATTGGCTCCGGCATTGACTTGGGTTAAAAAAATGGGCCAAACAAGCCACCATACTACGGGTTATTTATTATTAACTTTAATTACTTTAAATTTAACTTTGAGTCAGTATACTCCCGATTAAGAAAAACTATAAGAACTCGGGATTATAAAAAAAAAAAAATATTATGAATTAACCCAGGATTTGAAAAATAAATAAAAGAAATTGGTCCTTACGAGCCACCGTAGTGGTACCGTTTGTATGAAAAAGAAAACTAACTTGATGCGAATATTTAGATTTCTAAAACTTTGAATCCAACGACCATATTCCATGCCATTCCTCATTTTTTCGCGGTATGATATGTGGTCCCCAATGGGGATCATTTGCGGCGCGGGATCATTTGCGGTCCATTTTAGGGATCATTTGCGGGCCTGGGATCATTTGCGGGCCTGGGATCATTTGCGGGCCTGGGATCATTTGCGGGCCGGTGTACAGTTCTCTTCAAACTAAAGTTTTCATGTGATAGAGCCATTTCCACGTGTCTAACCTGCATGACGTATCTGTCCATTACTGCATTCTTCTGAATACTGTCGATATCGCCAACAGCGAGACCAACCTGTTGAGGGAGGGGTGGGGATACAGTTGGTTTCGTTGACTATTGGTAGTTGGCATCGTCACGACCCTCCCTCTATCAGGGGTTTTAAGGCAAACGAGGACACATTGTTGTGGAAACATTCGTGAATTTCAGTGTTTCCCAAATGTTCGTTTGCTCGCGCGCGAAACATATTTTACTTCTGCAACAAATGTTTCCCGTTTACTCACCGAAGCAGCACCGAAACTACTCACAATGTATCCACAACAATGTTTTCTTGTTTCTCCCGGACATAAGCCAGCTTCACACTAGCGACCCAAGCACAAGCAGCATGCGTATACGCAGACGCAGTCATGTACTGATCATTAGCGGTAGTTAGTTCTTATATTACAATGATACGGCACTGAGTCTGCGGATATTGCTTGTGCTTATATCACTAGTGTATAGGTTTAATTCACAGGTGTGAGGTAAGAACAAGCGCTGATGATGATCAATGCATTACCAAGTCTGTGTATGTTGCTTGTGCTTGTGTCGCTAGTGTGAACAAGGCTTTAGCAATGAACCAGCAAGAGACATATATCAGGGGTAGTGCTACCGTGTGAGCGTTTGCCCCACCAAATTTTGAGGGAAAAAAGCGAATATCGTTCCCTCAAAATATTAGAATGGGGTATTTGTTTCGCCAGCTTTACCGCCGTCAACGCCTCTGCCCCACCAACAATTTCCCACAGCGCCACGCCTGGATAGAGACAATAAATAATTGTAATCCCTACCAGCATGTTCATGAGTATGATCGGCATCCCAAGAGCAAAGAAGAGGAACAGCATATTGACGAGGGTTGGATAGTGTAGCTTGTCCCAGGGCATGAATGTGTCAGCATAATTCATTTCACCGAGTGTCATAACGAACATTGTCATCAGAGAACTCTCCGGCCTTTTAAATGCATCCTGGGGAAAATACGTGACGCAAGTGTGTATAGGGGCAACGTCAATGAAATTGAACCTTTAATTCAGTTTCATTTAAACAAAACTACAACAATAACACCATGAGATAGGGGTAAGAGGAGAAATACATGTACTATGTGAATGATTGTCCTAATATGATTTTCAAACTTATTTTATAGAGGATGGCAAAGATTAAAGTGAATTACAAAAGCTTCTAGAAACCTGATTTCGGTTACAGTGAACTGATTTCAAGTTGCTCTCAATTTATCGTAAAAGCAGTATTTTTCATTGACTCGAATCTTTGCCATCCTTCATCAAAATTGTCTCAAATTTTCTCCAGTATACCTGGAAAGCATACTCTGCTAATCTGAGTAGTCATGATTAAACTTTATCATTTGGCGGTAGACAGTGCCCCTTTAACAAGGCTATTGTTCAAATGAAAATTGTAAATCGTACTAGCTAATACGTGTAAAGGAGCGTTAAAGTTAATCCGGTATCTGTCAAAAACTGATATATTGTATACAGAATGTTCAACTTTTTTTATTTTCAGCCTCATCCCAGATGCTTCATAACTCGTTTTTGGTCAAATGTATTCATTGGGATTTTGTGTAATTTTCTTATTATTTATTTATTCATTAATAGTTCAACATTGTCCAGGAGAGTATACTGATAAGAAGGCCGGCAATAAACTTAACAAATTTGCGGTGTTCCCCACGATCTGTTTTTGGGCCTCTACTATACCTTCTATATACTGCCCCCTTGGGGACATTATGCGTTGTCGTGGTGTCTCCTACCACATGTATGCGGACGACACCCAAATATACTTATCATTTAAGCGGTCTTTGCTTGGAGACATGTAGAAGTCGCGAGCGAGAATCGAACTCTGTATCCGTGAATTACAGTGTTGGATGATATCTAATAACCTCATGCTAAACAACGATAAAACTGAACTATTCGTCCTTCATGCTAAGCATCGACCACAGCCTCTGTTGGAGTCTCTTGCTGTTGGCGATGTCCCTACCATGCCCACTTGCTCTGCTCGGAACATTGGTGTCGTCTTTGACGATAACATGAACTTTGATAAGCACATTAACGAACTTTGTAAATCTACATTCTATCATATTAGAAACATCTCTCAGATTAGGAAGTTCCTTAGTGCAGAATCGACCAAAACGATAGTTAATGCATTTGTTGTTTGGAAAATTGATGGTTATAACGCGCTTCTCTATGGACTCCCGTCCTATTTATTACAAAGGCTACAATATGTACTTAATACGGCTGCGAGACTCGTAACGCTATCGCGCAAGGCTGAGCATATACATGTAAGTCCTTTGCTCAAAGAGCTACATTGGCTCCCGGTGGAGCAGCGCATTAATTTCAAAATCTTGCTCTGTTGTTTTAAAATTATGAATAATACTGCACCATCGTATCTAAGCGAGTTACTTGTCCATTATGCTCCGGTGTGTAGTCTTAGGTAATCTAATCAAATTCTTTTTCACCAGCCTTCGTATAATCTTAAATCTTGTAGTAATAGAGCTTTTTCTGTATCTGGACCAAAATTGTGGAATGATCTTCCCCTTGATATTAAGATCAGTCCGTCTGTCAGTATCTTTAAGTCCAGGCTCAAGACCCATCTTTTTAAGAAGGCTTTTTTCTAATTTTATTGATAACTATTTACTTTTGCTTTCTTAGAGAGCGGAGAGTGGAGGCATGTGGCGGCTGTTTTAGCTGAATAGTACTGAATAGTGCCAACATCCTTCCCTTTTCTTGTTTAATTGGTGCTGTTTTGTGCTGTTTGGTTGGTGTTGTCGCATGCTTTTATTGTTTGCACTCTACTTCTACTTCAATTTTTACTTCAATTTTTAGTCATAGTTTACATAGTTCATTATCTATATTCACATTTATTTATATTCATATACATGTTTTTCGTTCATTATATTTGAATTGTAACTAGTTTTATTGCGTATTTTTGAATTGTAACATTGTAAAGCGCATTCGGGCTTTCTTAGGAGAATTGCGCTGGTTTTCACTCTATCCCCAGAGATTCAAATGACAAAGGGCATGGCGGCCATGTTGGTGTACCTAACAAAAGAAGCTAACGAAGAATCTATTGTTAAAGGTACACCAACATGGCGGCTATGACGTCACGTGCAAACCAGCAATATAAGAATTAAACATTATTATTATTAAATAAAGAAATATAAACACGACGTGTATAAATTTAAGAACACGAGAGAAATGTTGAAAGCACAAACCGAAGGCGTGTAATCAGTCCTTCTTCATCTTGGGTTACCTGTGGTCTTCCGCACACCACAGGTAGCCCAAACTCAAACTTACCCGTTAATAAAAACACACAGAATATCTGTCCGCAGCCAATCTTACGCATAATATATACACTGCTAAGAACTCCATTATTTTAACCGTTCGGATACAGTGTACCCCTGAACGTTTGGACTGGTTTTGAGCAACCGCAACTTACCACGTTTTCGAGGAGAAGATAAAACGTTATTCCAAATGACATCACAAACAAAAAGAACAGCATCAGAACCTAAGGGGAGAGGGTAAAGGTGTTTTACTTTGCTGCCTTTAACTGAGATTAGCTAATTTTAACTTTTCAGAGCTGAGTTGGGAGCGCCAATTTGTACAGCGGCTGCTCTAGCTAGACGCTCATGCGTAAGTCGTGAGCAGCGTCACTTCTCAATATCTTTCTAGAGCCCGCGTTCACTTTCAGCATGGTCAGCATCACCTTGAGGTTTATGAGGTCTTAAATCTCGGAAACCTCAAGGAAAACGTCAAGGGAAACCTCTCGTTTCTTGATGCTGAGGTTTACCTTGGTGTATAGTCACCGCTGACGGAAAAACGCACGGGTTTTATGAACGAGATTGTGTCACTTTGAAGTGGCAATAAGTAAAGGTGCATTATAACTGAGTTAAAGACACATCCGTAAAATCCCTTTTAAAAGCTCCACCGGTTATAAGGCCCCGGTTATAGGCCCATCGGTCTGGTAACATAAAATTCCTTCAGGTTATAAGCTCCCCTCCCCAACCTTGTCCTAATTTCTTTAAACTGATTGACTATTATTAATGTTATATTTCATAGTGCAATACTAGTAAAGCAACCACTATAACATCTTTGTTTAGATGTTTAGATAGTGAAACGATTAGTGTCAATAGCATTTAAGTAGTTTTCTGTTGTCGCATTTCAGAACTCTCCCTCCCCTCCCACTATCATAGTACCATCAGTAAGTTCGTTCCTGTTATAAGCCCTCCTCCAGAGTATAAGCTCACGTCCTCCCTAACATAATTTTGTTTCATGCTTGAACAAAACTGTAATGCAAACACTTTTCATGAACACTTATAATTTTTGTGTGGATAGTGAAAAGGCTAACGTTAAAGAGCGTTAAAGTATTTCTCTGTTGACGGATTTCATAACGTATTCAGTTGTCATCCCGGTTATAAGCCCACTCGGTTATGAGTACCCTTAGTTGCATAAGCCCAGGACCTATAGAGCGGATTTTCGGTATGAGTCTGGGACAAAAATACAAAAACAATAGGGAAACCATTTCAATGTCACGGCCTGTCGTACAGTAACCGTGTCGTAAATCATTGCCGTAACTTGCCCACTAATACGAATTACAATCTAAGCGGAATTTTACGGTACGTTGACAGACATCAACAGCTAACACACTGTAAATCCTGCCTCATATCCAGGTGCTTTTAATTTGGTGGAAAGGAGAAAGATGGGGCGCAAGGGAGCACGGGAAGGACGGAGAATGCGCGCAAAGACCAAGGGAAGGATGTTGCGCCGCATCTCGCCAAAAGAGGCTGGGCACGATGGTCTTGAAGGGAAAATAAGACATTTAGCTGGAAGAATGCGTAGGTAGTTTTACCTTGAAGAGCGTAACGAACATTGTGGCCAACATGATGACGTATTGCCCATAGAATGAAAGCCTACAAAGGAAAGAAATCAGTTATGATAATCATTAGTATGAAGGAAGCCGTGCACATCCGGATCAACCAATCTGATTTGAACCGTGACTGGGGCCGGTACCAGCTCCCCTGCATTTGGGACAACACCTTGCAGTCACGTGGGCCGAAAGCCCGTGACTGCAAGCGACCGTGACCTTCGCACACTTGTGATCAAGCTCTCAGTTGAGAGTGAAAGCTTAAGGTTCAATCTTTCAAAAACTTTGTATACAGAGTCTCAAAAGTTTTAATTTCATTTGATAATCATTAGTATGATTATTAATCTCCATTAATTTAGTCATCGTATCACCATCATCAGTATTAATATATTATCATGGATCAGTATCATTATACAGATGGTTTACACTCAATCCCCAGAGATTCAAAATGACAAAGGGCATGGCGGCCATGTTGGTGTACAGAACAAAAGAAGCTAACGAAGAATCTATTGTTAACTGTACACCAACATGGCGGCTATGACGTAAGTGCAAAGGGTCCATAACGTTATTTTTGAATCGTCGTCGTCGGACTGGAGGGAGGGGGGAGGGGGACAACTTGTCCACCTCGCCCCCCTCCCTACACCACTGGTTATTATTATCATCATCATCACGTTCACTATAGACCTCTTTCGTATTTGTAATTTGCGGCTGATTGCAATGATTACAGACTCGTCTACGCAGTGTTAGTCTCGTTCTGAAGTTAAATATTCGGAAATACCAGCGGCGAGAAGGCGTATAAATCGCAACTACAACAATACACAAAGCCGCTGGTGTTTATTAATGCTGTCCCCGATATTGAATAGCAGGACTAATGGCTTCTAATTGCGGACTATTGTGTTTTCTTTGTGCTGGAGGTGTGATCGTTCTTCCTTGGTATGTGTGACGTACGTTATGGGGAAATTTGCACTGAATTGAGCCGCCACACAATATAGATTTTTCAGCGGAAAATTGGAGACTAATTTTCTCCTCATACTCATAGATGCGCAACACAGAAAAATAAAATAGCAGAACTTATTTGTTTAGAATACATCTTTGTAAAGACGTTGGGTTGATTTTAGGATTCAGTTCCCCTTTAACACCAAGATTAGGCTAACACTGCGCAGACGAGTCTGTAGTCATTGCGTGTAACGGTAGTTTTGGTATACTGGGTTATACAATGTATAGAGGATATTACATCACCGCGCGGAGACGTTTTTTATCTTCGAGTGGCGAATGTCGTACTATATGGTTTCTGTTATACTTGCATTATTACATTTATTATATACACAACCATGTATATATAGAGCGGTTTCGTATGATGTGGGCAACAATACGGCGTGTCAGTAGCCTTACCGTAACCGTACTGTAACTTATTGTACCGTAACTCTGTAATTTGATTGGATCAGAAAGACAAAAACAATGGGAAACCATTTCAATGTCACGGTATGTCGTACAGTAACCGTGCCGTACAGTAACCGTGCCGTAAGTCATAAGTCATTGCCATAACTGGCCCACTCATACGAAATTCGCTCTATGCCATTGTGACCTTACTGTAATTGTGGCAAAATATTACAATTAGAAATACTAAAATATCGGCGGCGACTTCTTACTTTCTGAAGTACAGAATGAGATTTAACCAGCTGAAGAACATGGAGACGGCACCGAAACTCAGCTGCGAACCCCACTTGCAGTCACACGGTAAGATGACAAACAGGGCGGTGAAGATGTACGCTGTCCACTCCATGTAGTTTGGCAAGTACATGAAGTACAGAAGACGCTGTGAGAAACCAAGAGAGCAGTGTATAGGTAGAAGAAGAATTTCTAATTCTTTCTCCGGGTTGGAATGAAACAAATTAAAAGGACTGGTTTAAGTCTGCTACGTGGTCTTCTGGCGTTTACAGTTTTTATGACAAGTTTGACTGTGTGGTGCAGTGTCCGTTATACCACAGGCAGCCCGACCTCTTGTACGGGGAGACCTTTCGTAACTGAGACGGAATCTGGTACTCCCAAGAATTCATTTTGGGAGAGAGCTGTGATGCAGACCAAAATATACGATTTTCGATACCATGTCTTAGATCTGACCCAAATAATCTGTACCCTATCAGTTCGGGGCCTTTCACGGACTGGTATTCCGTTTGCGTAATGCACCACTTAAAGCGTCCTTTTAATAATCGCGTATTCTATTCCAATAATATTATGTTCTTCGCCGTGCATGTTTGTTCTCAGTCTCAATTTATGTTGAAGTCAATGTCAAAATCATACCCTGGTCCAGAATATAAAGGCAACATTTATAACCCTATTTCCCAGGCAGCCCAATCTCGTGATTTGTGTATTTATACGCTCACAAATATCGCTTGAACAGTTGATATTATAAATCCTTCCAAAACTTGTATGTTAGACAATAAATACACGACTTCACCCTACAATGTTTCAGTTGTGGTTATTCATACCTCTAGATCTGAGCTCTTCTAGGGTCGTTTGCGCTGTTTTTTTCGAATCATCCTCCCTCGCTTCCTAATAAGAGGAAAAGGCTGGAGACAACCGATAAATATACGATGCATAATCTGAAATCTTTGCCAGGAAAATCACACTTCGCTCACTCCAAATAACTCGAAACTATAACAGGCCATAGAATGATAAATGAACTCATCCCTACCCGAATTTTAAGATCCAGCAAGCGATACTACATTCTGGAGAAATCGAACAATTTGTCGCCCATTTCCAAGGCCTTTGATGTTGGCAGCCAAATAATAAAAGTTGGACATGGGAATTTCCGGTTAGGACCAACAGTCGAAGAGCCTCGGTCTGGCGAAGGCAAACAGCAACTTAACAGGAGAGGGTGCGGGCATCTATTTATTTATTTATTTACTTCGGCCATAATAGAAGATACAAAATAGAATAAAGTAAAATATACAACAAACAAAACATAGAGGTCAGGAGAACCAACACAGCGTTAGCCAATTACGTTGGTTTCCTATGAAAAATAAAATTACAATAAAGATCTAATTACAATACTTATTTCAACCTAAAAGCAGCATTTGAGAGGTGCGGTTAACTGTCTTGCCTGGTGACATTTCAGACATACAGACTTCCAAGACCTAGGGTTCTCGATGTCAAATACAGAAGTGATGGCAGACACTTAATATTTAAATAGCAATGATCTAAACTTAGGTAAAGAGATATCTGATTTACGCAGTTCGTGTGGAAGTGTATTCCAAGTACGAACATCTATTAAATTGCAATGACAACTCTTAAACCACAATTGCCATTTCATAGAATTATGCAGTGTTCTTTTCCGGTGGTTCAACCAGCTGATTCTGGTAACATTTTGATAACCAAAGTAGAAGTTAGGAGTAGTGTTTCCACCCTCTCCTATTAAGTTGCTGTTTGTCTTCGCCAGACTGAGGCTCTTTGACGGTTGGTCCTAACCGGAAATTCCCATGTCCAACTTCATTGGCCGTTTTTATACTAGAGACGTCTAAGTCGTCTGGAGACCGCTTAGACGTCTAAGACGTCTAGTGTAAAAACGGGAAATAAGACAGACGCAGTTAAATTTATCTTCGTCTGCAAAGTGGACCGAACGACGCACTTAGCAGACGTCTAAGCCGTCTATGACGTCTAAGCCGTGTAGTATAAAAACGAGACGCACTAAACTTGGACGCACTTAGCCAGTCAGGGCTTATTGGAAAACGATTTATGAAAGCGGTAACCATTTCTCCAGCATCACTTGACCATCTGGGTTTCCTTCTTGCCATGCGTTTTGGCTTACAAGCACATCACACAAGACAAAAACGTTTTCGCCAGTTCCATATCCTCGTCCATATTCTCTAGAAGACATTTTTTTTCATTCATTTTTTTTCTCTCAGTTCTCGTTGACTTTGCGAAAAAGACTTCCAAAACTGCAATGATGGCTCCGCCATTATCAGTGACATTCACGATCATTCATTATTTTTTCGCGCCAGTCGTCCGGTAGTATCCAGTCTCTTCCGAGAATAGTACCCAGTTTCTCTTTAAGAAAATCGTGGTATTTTATGTGTCGCAGTCCAAACTTATGCGTCCCGTTCTTATATCAGTCGCACTTAACGGTCAGACGTTTAATGCGTCTAGACGTCTTAGACGTCTGTAGTATAAAACGGCCATTATAGCTGCCAACCTCAAAGGTCTTGGAAATGGGCGACAAATTGTTCGATATCTCCAGAATGTGGTATCGCTCACTGGATCTTAAAATCCGAGTAGGGATGAGTTCATATATCATTCTATGGCCTGCCATAGTTTCGAGTTATTTGGAGTGAGCGAAGTGTGATTTTCGTGGCAAATATTACAGGTTATGCATCGGATATTTATCGGTTGTCTCCAGCCTTTTCCTCTTATTAGGAAGCGAGGGAGGAGGATTCGGAAAAAAAGCGCAAACGATCCTAGAAGAGCTCAGAGGTATGAATAACCACAACTGAAATATTGTAGGGTGAAGTCGTGTATTTATTTGTCTAACATACATGTTTTGGAAGGATTTATAATAGGAACTGTTCAAGCGATATTTGTAAGCGTATAAATCACGAGATTGGGCTGCCTGTGCCTATTTCGGATTAAAATAGCTCCAAAACAATGCTCTATAGGACGGTACATATGGATAGAGTACCCCCTCCCCTCCCCTCCCCTCCCCGGCTGAAGGGGTACGGAGACACTTTTGAAGAGTTTCTATAGGGCAATTTTAAGGGGACACCTCAGATCATAATGAAAATAGAAATGAACAGTAGTTTGAATATGTACATGTATTGCTAAAGTGTTGACACATACTGAGAATGAGTGTGTTATTAACACGTATCTACAATATTGTATTGAACAAAGTAAGTAAGACTCGGGTTTTAAAGCTATAACTCACGTTGTTGTAAATTTGGAAGAATTCCCTGATTGCATGAAAGGCAGTCATGGCCATAACGAAATAATGTAGCGCCTGACTGGTCTTTAAAATTAAAATAAAACATTAGTACACAAGGCAGCCAATCAAAACACAGCGTTACACCAATTACACAGAGGGGTACTGACGGTACCCCCATACTTACTGTAAAAGCCCCCCTCCCCTCCCCCGTTATAAATCTCTCAGTCTGAGTAATAGAAACTCCTTCCTGTAATAAGCCAAACAACCTATTCCACAAATCGAAATAGAATGCCACACTTAGTAATTACAGAAAATTTGTGAGTGATCTGTTCAATATCTTTTGAGAAATCTGCTTTTCAAAACTACAAAATTATCGAAGAATGTATCGCTGTGTGACATACGATTTATCAGGAGTCGATTTGTTTTGCTTGAAGTTTGATTTATGCTAATGAGGCAAAATGCATAATGACGTCATTAAAGTTCGCCCAATATGTTGCATTGATGGTAAAAGAAAGTAAAGGTTCTACGAAAAACTCACCGTGTCAATGTAAGTACAAGGGACTGCGATATGCATGTATTCCTTCAAGAAATAAATAAAAAGAAACATTTTTCAAAAGAGGCAAACGCTGATGTTGGTCTAAGGCCATCCCAATAAAATGTTTCGTTTTACCATCGCTTTTCACGATCCAATATTTTGGATTTTTTTAAACTACACCTATTTTCCGATCGAGCTCTCTACGTATTAGTTTCTTGCCTTTCTCATGCAAATTGTCAATCCACAACTAGTAGAGGGAAAAGTGGTGGAGGAATACATGAAAACGTTGACGCGATTCTTCAAGCCGACTTGGTTCCAGATCCCCTAGCGTGTGTGTGGTATTTTTTTACCGACCGCCCGACCCACTATCTCGATCCAGAAGGCGATGGGAAACGAAACATGTTATTGGGATGGCCTAACACTGGGAAGAGATGAACAGTAAACCACGGATAGTCTTAGATAGGAATTTAATTGTAATTAAGGGTGCGTTCGAATAGTCAATTAATACACATCCATTCGCCTATATCAGGAATGTTTAGCCACTAGTGGAACACACTAAATGTTTCCTGAATAAGCGTTTGTAGCTTTCAGTGCAAAATGTGACTGAACCAGTGATTTCCAGAGACTATTCCATCTATTCTTATTTTGGAATATTGTCAATGAATGATCTCGCAAAAGCTAAACGTTTTGACCAACAGAAAGCTTCTATCCTGGACAGGAATTATAAACTCTATCCCAATTGCAGGAAAATAGCTCTTCGAAAGTCAAAATACCTCATAGTTGAATTGATAGAATTAGAATCAAGCCAACACATTCTCTTCCGAAATTTTAACCTTGACGCCTCTAAAAATAGCTTAAGATTGATATGTACAGAACTAATCTCCCAGAAATTTGTCGCTCCAACTGCACAGAAATACCTTAAGAGTAAATTTCCAGAGATAATACTTATAGTCAAATTTATAAAACTTCAATTGAGATGGTTTCAGTTTAAGATTCTGAACAACTGCATTTATCTTAATAGATCTGTTCAAATTTAAATTAGTTCAGTCCCCTAGCAGTTCTTTCTGCTTCTCTTATATGTAAACTATATACTGAACATTTGTTTGCTACACCACAGGCAGCCCAGACTCGTGGCTACACGTACAGAGACACAACAATTATACCTAAGCATCAAAGCCTAGCTAGAAAATGTAGGAATAATCCTCGCGCAATTAAGCATCAAACCTTATATACTTTGGAATCGAAGAAGGAATGAATCAAATCACGATTCAATTCTGTTAGTATTCAAACGTCTGATTTACAAGACCTGAAGCTGAATCATATATCTAAAAAAGGGACTATTCCATGTATTCTTATTCTGGAATACGGTCAATCGAACGCACCCTAAATTCATTTATATATAGGACGTTGACATGATGACGTCACATACTACAAACTACCAGAACTCTTTGCGCGGTTTCTTTTGTTCCCCTAATTTGGACTATTGTCTTGGAATTCCCAAAGGAGTTTAAAAGTCTGAATGAGAAACATGATCTCGAGTTTGAAATTACGATTATCGTAAATTTTTATTAGCCGCTGAAATTACGATAATCGTAATTCTCGTGACCAGTCAAGGATAAAGATAAACACTTGTCACATTCCGAACGGCGGTAGACGGACTTAGTGTAGCAGTAATGGCCTCTGCGCTACACTGCACTAGACGCAAAGGGTTATGAGTTCGAACCCCAGCAGGATCCTCTTCACGTTATCTTCTTGTTGACCTGTGAACCCTAGCTCTAGGTGAGTGAGAACTCGTCGTTTACCCGTGAACTCGTCCGGTGGTTAGGGTTAGTTTTGTGGTTCGGGTTAGGATGTCAGTAGGATTACGATTATCGTAATTTCAGCGGCCAATAACAATTTACGATAATCGTAATCCTGAACCTCGAGAACACGTTGGAATGAGAAAAATAATTTGAAAAGGATTCTGGTAGTTGCAGTAAAATGACGCCATAATGAATATGTCCTATTAGGAGAAGTTGGAAAGGAACAAACCGCTTTGGGAATCGATGTGTTAAAGTTGCACAATCTGTTTTCGTTTTTTTTGGAGTGGATGGCGAGTACGGTCAGCGGTAGCAGGTATAACAAATAAAGGAGCATGTTGATTGATAACGAGAGCCAACCATATGTTTGCCTGTAAGGAAAGGATACGGATGAGGTTACAATGATAATCATATACATTAAAATATGTCTCGATTCTAATTGACTAAGAGCATTGCAGTTCAAATGTAATTCAGTGCAAAAAAGTGTAATTCAGTGCAGAAAAGTGTAATTCAGTGCAATTACAAACAAGATTAAAATTGTTATTTTTTTATGTATATGATTAATAAGTAATCATACTTTTTGTCGTTCAATTTGTGATCAATTCTCATTTGCCCTGCGGGCTCACGCAATTTTGAGATATTTGAAAAACATACTCGTGTGAATTTAAATGCCAAATTGAACTGGAAACCGTATGATTACCTGTACTAATTATGATAACGGTAATATTCATGATAATTATGATAGCTATCATAATTATAACTGATAACAGGCCTTTCGCAGGAAACAGTCACGTGCTGATATCACTTCAGTAACCAATGAATGGATCAGGAAACAGTCACGTGCTGATATCACTTCAGTAACGAACGAATTGAACTCGTGACGCATCGGCAATACTGGTTGGCAAACAGTCAGGTCTCACGACCTCCTTGAGAAACTTGACTGGTCAAATTTAAATAAAAGACAACAATTCCAATTACGGATTATGATGTTCAAGGTCTTTCACAAGATAGCACCAGACTATTTACAGGACCTATTTACACTGACCTCAGATGTGCATAGCTACAATCTTAGAGGCAGCAAATTTGACCTACAACCTCCTAAGCCAAAAACCAATTTCATGAAACGCTCCTTCTCCTATCGCGGTACCATTGCCTGGAATGAGCTTTCAAATGAAATAAGAGAACTTGACAGCTTGACCACCTTCAGAAGAGCCCTCAAACGATAACACAATTTATTCTTATAATATAATTTTTATGGGGAAGGGATATTAATAGTATATTATTACTAACATGTAGATATTAGTATATTAGTTCAGCTGTGCATTTTATATTATATAGATTATATTATATATTACTTAACTGTTATATTATTACTTCACTGTATTATTATTGTTATTACTATGCACGGCATGTCTGAAAATCAGTTTTACTGAGCCGTTTACCGTGTTGAAATAAAGTTAATTATTGAAATAAAGTTAATTATTAGTATCCCGATTCACTGATCACTTTGTTTACTTTTGAGACGCCAATATAACATGGTATTGCGTCTCAGAATACCAGCCTCTGATTGGCTCTTGCGCGAGCCCTTGCAGTTACATGGGTTCCAGGTCAAGGTCAAAAGTCGTTTGTTCAACAGCAAGATTTCTACAATTTCACCTTCAAAACACTGTAAATTACAAGATAAGCATCATTCAATCCTAAAGGTAAGGTTGGCATTGTAGTTTCCGTCAGAAATCTAACACTCTTATTCGCTAAAAGTACAATTTTCATAATTTTTGAAGAGATTTCAAAACACGTCGCGAAAGTTTTCGCCACTCAAGCCGTGAAACCGTTGCCATAGATATACTAGGCGCCTTTTGAGAATTGAAATTACGATCAGAATAAGTTTGGTGCTTCATTCTCTTCTTTCTTTTAACAATTCCCGACTTAACTGTTGAATCGCGATACAAAACTAATTGCGATTTTGAGACGCGATACCGAATTATATTGCCGGCGTTGGAAGAAAATATATTCTTCGTATTGGGCTTCGTCGCTGCGCGACTCCGCCCAATACGGAATATATTTTCTCCCAACTGGCCGGCAATATAATTCGGTATCGCGTCTCAAAATCGCAATTAGTTTATATTATTATTATTATTTAAAGGTTTACCGAAAATCGAAAATTTATTGAAGGTGGAAAATAGCATTTATAAACAGGTTTTGCTAATAACACTACCGATCTCGAACACTTTTAAAATGCCTTTAAATAAATGAAGTCAGATATTTTTTTGCCATCCAGTGCAACCACGATCATGCAATTAATGCCGCTTATGTTCATTCGAACCTTAAGCTTGTGCAAGCATTTAACTTACGTAGCAACTCAACCGCAGTAAGAATAAGCTAAATAAAATTGTACCAAGATGAAGAGAATTTAGATTGTTAGAAAAACAGGTTAAAGTTTTTTTACTGCATGGTAGAAGTAAAACGCGTTAGTTCACTGGTGAATAGACCTAATGTTGTCCCATTTCCGGGTCACGTGACCATCCCCTTGGGCAAAGTTAATTTTATTTCTTGTTAACGCATGAGGAAATACTTCGAACAAAGAATATTACTCCCAAAAGATTTGAAATGGGACGACATTGAGCCAAGCTCAAGAGGTCTATTCACCAGCTCAGGATGAAGGAGGTTGAACCTTCAAGGGCACCCAACGAGTACTTTTTGAAATTCGTTTGAAGCCAGTTGTCTGCCGCTTATCTAGCCATTTTAAGGCGCCTACTATGTCTTTTGACGTATTCTAGAAAGCTATTAGCTGTTCGGATTTTCTAGGTGGAAATCGCGTCAACCGAAAATACTATGGCAAAATATTCCCGGCCTACGAATTTGTTAGTAGTCTAGAACAGAAACAATAATTTTCTAGCCCAAGTAACTTCATGTTGCAAAGTTTTGTGGAGGCACGAATTTTTTAGGGATTCTTTTTTCCTTTAGGCAATTCTTAGGGAATGGAAATATGTTGTTCTGACTCTATTGATCAGACGAATTGGGACGTACGAATATTTTAGGGGAAACCTTTTAGTCTCCCTTTTCTTCAATAATTTTCTAGGGATTGAAAACAAATTTTCTAGCCAGTATTTCAGAAAACAATTTTCTAGGGACAATTTTTTCAAATCCGAAAGTTTTAGGCTAACTTACCCTCCCGAACAGCTTTTTCACCAAAAACTTCGTTGGGTGCCCTTGAACCTTGTGCTAGGATCAGAAGCATTGTTGTCGATATGCAAAACAATCTCGACGGTTAGAATCCAGTGAATCCAGCCCTGGTGCTAGGGTCAATCTCCCTTCGTTTAAACAGGTCCTGAGTCCAGTACGACTATCTCTGTTCGGTGAGGCACTCTACATTTATATAGAATTAAGCAGATTACGTGTAGCTGCACTCACCATTTCAAGTTCATGAGCTTAAAGTTGACTGGGTGCACCAAACATTTGTCACGTCGGCGAACCGCCATGGTCTGTCAGAAAGAATTTTTTAGATTAGTTTCACATATTTCAAATGATCTAACTTAGTATGACGGCATACTTTCCATTGGAACAATAATTATGGGCATTCAGTCCAACGTATGTTTTGCTCCAGAGAAACTGAATTAATGTTTACAAACTTTAGACTGATATTCTATAGAAATATGAAACATTTATTCCCAGACATTCTGCGGTAATGTTGATAGTCCTTTTACATGAGACTACAAGCATATAAAAAAGCCTGGATCACACTAGCGACATAAGCATAAACGCAAGCAGCAGACGCAGGTATTTATCATTAGTGGTACATAATCTTATGAGATGACATTTCACGTAATATGGGCTGATATTTTACGAGTTGCGAATTTTTTTCCGAGCCCCACAAGGCGAAAAATACAAGCAACAGGAATACAATATCAGCCCGTGTTACCTGAAAAGTCATATAATTAATAAGAGATTTATTATACGACACTTCAAATTCTTTATGTGATTCTCCGCCTCGGCCATTTTTGCTTTGAACAAAGTACAATCGTGTACTAAACCGGTTAATACTGGTTTACTAGCGGGTAATACGCTGGCCGGCATATCAGTCCGTTTTTGTGACATAATATGGTGCAATTATGTCATAGTCGTATAATAACTGTTCTTATCTCAAGTTACGACACTGCATCTACGTATGTTGCTTGCGCTGATGCTTGCATCGCCAGACAAGTGTGAACCAGGTTTAAGAAACCGCGTTAGATTCGCAGCATGTCAAGATTGTTGCGTGAAGGCGAAATCTTCCCTCCCCTTTATCCAGCCTAGCTTGATATTAGTACTCCCTGCCCTCCCCTCCCCCCAAATTTCTCTGGGCCATGCACCACGCATCCTACATTTCTTGTTTCAAGTTATTTTATCTTTATAGTCAATGACGTCGATCTAATCTAATTATACACTCACTCACCCTAAGGACTGTAAGGGCATCTAGATCTTGTTTTCTAGATGACTTGGATGTCTTTCCTTGAAGAAAGCTGAAGTCATAAGTGATCTGCGGAGACAAAATCAATACTGTTACTTCCAGCAACAAAAATGCTTTCAATTTATTCGAATTCCAATTCGTAATCTCATCGTGGAATTTTAAAGGCACTGTCAATCCACAAATGATAACCTTTCTCACGACAAAAGACAAACATAACTACTCAGATCGTAACGGAGCATGTTTTCCAGGTATACTGGAGAACATTTGAGACAATGTTGATGAAAGATCTAGTGAAAGAGCAACTTCAAATCGGTTCACTATAACCGAAATCAAGTTCCTATACCAAGCTTTAGTAATCCACTTTAATCTTTGCTATCCTCTATTGAAAATGCTTGAAATACATATCAGGACATTTACATGGTATTTCTATTCTTTCTCAGATTTTTGAAGGTTCAATTTGAATTCGATTGACCATGATACATGTAGCCCCTACAGACTCCCGAAACAGTGCGATTTTCACAAAAGTATGGCTAGAAGATCACGATCAACTTTCATCTTGCCTTTCATTCCCACCAGTCAAGGCTACCTTATTTTCTACTCTGACGCGTTACCTTGTAGTCCGGTTTAAGTTTATCACCTTCCTTCAGTATGCAGCGGTCCATTATACGCTGAAACAACATATACATAGTGCATTTAGTTCAAAATGTCACATCATAACTCATCTTATTATTTGACAGATAGATAGATATGTTTAAAAAACATTACATCACAGCCAAAACGGCTTTGTATACAAAACTATAAACATCAAAGATAAAAAAACTACAAAATATAAGATATCGAACAAAATAAAATACATATAAAATGTACTGCACATAGCTGGAATGAAGGTCTTCTGAAGCGCTTAGTGAATATACGCGACATGTTAAAAACTCCCTTTTTTCCTAAGATTGTACTAGGAGGTAAAAGGCCATGCAGCTTGTGAGACACGTGTGATAGAGCTAACTAGCTAGCTTACTACACAGTTCTTGTCTCCTGCAATATAAGGTGGAAAGCTTAGATTTGTCTAAGTTACACTGATAAGACTCTCCCGGAGAAATTATGGAGAGAGCACGCTTCTGGACGTACTCAAGATATATGTAGGGAGAGAATGGTGAAACACCGGTGCGCAGTACTCAAGAACAGGTCTGATACATTTGCATATCGTTGGCTGGTACGTTGGCGCGCTTAAGAAAGACAAGAAAATATAGGCGCTTTTTGGCCTTCTTGATAACATCATTCAGATGTTCGATGCCGTTCCATTGCGGCATCTTATGAGAGATAGTAACCCCTAGGATCTTAGCATGCTCAACACAAATCCTTACGATTTACAACAATTGGATCAAATGTATGCTTGTGGATCTTAAAATCTATTATTAGTTCCTTGCACTTGTCCGTGTTCAGCTAAAGCTTGTTGCGATAGTCGTGTCATCAACATACTTCCATGTGCATGAGTTTGGAATCCTCAGATCATTAATCATCGAGAGAATTAACCATGGGCCGAGTTTAGTGTGTGGGGGACGCCCGATGGAACATGGCCCCATTCGGAGTAACAATCATTGGAGAGCTTAACACGTTACTTCCTACCCAGCAGAAAATCACACACCCAGCGCACAATACGACGAGGGATGGATAGACTTGTAATAAGCACTCATAAATACCAGATGAGATGTGGGATTTCATTTGCATATATAAATGATGATTTAACAACTTGACGATAGTTTACCGTGGTATGTCCTATTTACCACGTTTGGCGTCATCGCATGGTCAATATTGTTGTGGATTTCACGAGGCGCTAGCCGAGTACACATCGTACATCACGAGGCGCTAGCCGAGCGAATCCACAACAAATTTTGAACATGAGATGACGAAGAACGTGGTAAATAAGAGGATATAACATTGTAAACTATCGTAAATTTGATTTTTACAACAACAACTAAAAATAGTGAAGTGGGCAGGGCATAGAAAACAAGGACAATTGCGGACAATTGCACGAGTGGCACGTAATCTGCCGTGGTATGTCATTTTGTTTCCAATGACAATCAGCCAATTAGAAAACGAGTAACTGGGCAGTTGTTATAAAAAGAAATATATACATTTGTATCATATTATATAATGGAAATAGTTACTCAAGTTAGAAATGCAGGGGAGGTATAAGCCGTGCCTATAACTTCCGGCGTGCGAACATTATTGTACAACATGGTCCAACAATGGTACACTGTTTAGAATCCCATGTCAGACGATGTTGGACCAACAATTTTTTGTATAATGTAGTTGATGCAAGTTTCGATCACGTTCAGCCACTTGTCCAACATTACGATCCAATAATGTTGGCCTATGTGTTGTACAACTATGTTGGACCGTGTAGCCACTTGTCCAACTTATGGTCTAATAATGTTGGCCAAGTGGCGGATCTAGAGGGGTTCCAAGGGTTCCATGGAACCCCCTTTCTGAAGCCGACCATGTTCTTTACACTCAAAACAGTAGAATGAAATTGATTAATACAATCATTTTAGCGTGATCTCAAGATCTTTTTTAACTGCCTGAAAATGCAGGAAATAGCGTTTCAGAGCCTTAGAAATATAAAAACGTTCTTCAATGGTTTCTCACCTCAGCAACATCAGGCATTTTGAGTAGCAGTACCTTCATCTGTCCCCGACCACCGGGTGAAGACGTGTTCATTAGTTCTCGCCACCTAGTTATGAAAAATGCAATATTGTTACAATAAAATGCCCGAATCCTACTGCAATGCTGATCATATACAACGCTTGTCGAGGTTTATACGATATTTCGGCTGGCCAATACCAGCCTTCTTCAGGTTTATTTTACCTCAGTATATCTAGTGAAACTCATGCCAGCTCTAGATACTAGACAACCATAGCAACCAGGACGAGTGTCTATTTCGTTTAGCATGCGCAGTAAGAAAGGAGAGGGTCTGGGGTCGAGAATGATGTTGGGTGTATTTTACATCGTTTGTGTTTCTTTCTTTCATTTCTTTCTCTCGTTTTACATTGTTTCGAGCATCAAGGCTTTCCGGTATTGGGTTGTTAATTAAGCAACTTACTTTATAGCATGTTTGCAGGCTCTTCCGTTTCACTCTCTCCCCCTCCCCTTCCTCTCTCACACAACAGGAACCCCATAAGCAAAAACACCACTGCAGAGTCTGCACACAGACCCATTTACAGAATAACGTTACGCGTATACAAAAATGGCGGGAAGTTCCAAATTTAGCGAGTACCTTCAAGTTTTCAGCGAAGAATAAGAGTTTTGCTGGAAGGATAAGATTCAAATACTCAGACCATTTCCTCCAGAAACTGAGAAACAACTTATGTTTAAGTATAGTTTAAGTTTTGAACACTGGGATACAATTTCCTTCAAACACGAGAGATTGACCGCCCACCAAGAGACCATCACTTAAGAGAACCGATCCCCCATACTAGCCTCTCTCCCCATGATAGTATGCGCCGATTTATTTTTAGCTTGCATAAATTAGTTGTACTATTTTTACCACTCTATCCGATTGGTTGTGGGTGTCACGTGTCCGAATGGCCCGGCGAGCGGCGAGAGCAGAAGAATGCATTCAGTGTTTTACTCAGTAATCAAAGCATTCACAATTTTCTACTTTCACGACAGTTACTCTACAGATTGAATTCATATTGGTTACGGTGTTTCAAAAGCATGTCCGATTATTTACGATATTATAGGTTCTATTTCTAATTTCTTTAGCGAATTGTAAGCGTCTGTTTACGATAATTCCAAACCCAGTCACGGTCAGTGTTTCAGATTAACTGGATTTATAATTTCGCGAAATTTTGGTCAAAAGTCGATGCGTGCTTGCTTGCTATAAACTGAACGTTTCTAAAATTATTAGCCTGATGAAAGAGAAAATAATCCGGTCAGTTCCCTAGGTATGTTATCTAGCCATACATGAATATGAACTACAGGGTACGAGTATTTATAAGGTAAGCGAAGTTTCAATAACAACGATACAGGATTGTTAATTTATTCTAATTTTTGGAAGACTTTCCATGCTCGCCGATCCGGCTACAAACTGAATGGAATACGGCTTCATTTCCTTTGATAGTTTCATGAAATTCAGGTCATTCTAGTTTCTTTTCACGGCTTCCAGGTCACATCCGAATTTCTTATGGGTCTGGCTTAATACAGCCTACAGTTTCCCAGTCAAATCCAAACGGCAATATTTTTAACGGGTTTTCAAATTACACTCCGTAGCTTATATTGATTAAATTCAAAGTTCATTTTCTCGAGTCTTCAAGTCAGATCAGATCAGATCCGTCCCATACCAGTCCGGGTAGTAAGTTTATGGAGCAACACATAATTCAGAGCCATAATTCAGAGTTTTGAAGCTTCGCATCCATCGCCCCCCTTTCTTTGTTGAAATCAAGGTGGAGCGATGAAAATCCGTGAGGAGCTGGAACCGAATCTTAAAATAGCATCGTGACGTCTACTGAGCCAAAAATAGATTGGCGCAGACTATCATAGGGTACGGAGATCAGTTCTCTTAAGTGATGGTCTCTTGCCGCCCACAGATAGTGTTTTCGGTAAAATCTCCGCCGATTTACGCATCAGCTCGCGCGTGCGCACTAGTTATTCAGCGCTGTCGAGCCTGCAGGCAGCCGCATCGTAACATTCAGAGGGGGCTCCCACATTGTTCATCTATTTGTTTTATAAAATAATTTTAGAAAATAGGATACAAAACGATTTCATGTTAAACATGACGTCATCTGTGCACCTGTACTCCAATAACACATGGCTATTGACCAATCAGAGCGCGCGTTTCGCACTGTTGATTGTATAAATACATCGCACTCGTAGTCATTGTACTTAGCTTTCAACTCAGCTGCTTGACACCGCATTTAAGACGCCAGGGGCCAGTTGAATAAACCTTTTACAGTTGTATTTACATCGATCGCCAAGAGCCCATTACCCGGAGCGTCCATCTCCCATACTACGTCTATGATGCAGCGTTTTGACAGTTTTTTTTATTTTTAGAATGTGTCTCCGGCGAGTTCGGTTTTCGCTAGCCAATCACAAGCGTTTGCGTAAATTTTAATTCAGATGATTAATGATGCTGCAGACATCTTGTGTTAACAACATGCCGCGATGAAAGCAAACAATGAGAAATGAAATCTAAAAATAACCCGGCCTAGAAAAACGCTGCATCACAAATAACCTACTTTGACGATGTTGCGCACGCAACTAGAACAATGCACATAAAATCTGAATAACAAGAGACTGGCGGGACACACAGAGTTTGGCGGGTCACATCTATTGTTGTCTGATGCGTGCGCAACATCGTCAAAGTGGGCTATATATGACAGTAAAGGGCTCCTGACATCACCAGATTTGTAAAATACAAGTGTAAAAGTTTTATTGAATTCAGTTGGCCACATGAAGAGCAAAACTACAAGATATCAGAACCCAATCTTTTTTACAAGGTCAGTTTTCATGATCACGATTACATGTTCTATTCCCGCTATCTGAATAAACCTTTTGCAGCTAACACTGAATCATGTGCTGATCGATATATCACACTTTTAATAACGAATGAATTGCGCTTGAGATCCCATGGGAAAGGCTTTACTGGATGGCGCAAACTGACTTAAAATGCTGTTTTTGAAAGATCGATAATCTGGAGGTTGAAAATAGCATTTACAAACAGGTTTTGCTAATAACACTACCGATTTCACACAAGTGCATTGAAATAAATGAAGTCACCCAGTACAACCACGTGATTGTCTCCTGCACGTCCATTGACCGAGATTGTAGCAAGCTAATCGGCACCCTTCTTATTTCTTACTGCGCATGCTCACTAAGAAATACGGAAGGGTCGGGGGTCGAGATCCCAGTGCCTCCTGGACTTGCATTGGGAACAACGATGGAATTTGACATTACAAAGGCTATCTAGGAATGGGCCTTGCACGTCTGAACCACTCCTCGGTAAGTTCACTTCATTTTAAGGTTAAAACGAATCTTCAACAAACCTATTCGTGGTTTATAATCATTCCAAGAGATCGATTCAAATGACAAAACCGTGGCGGCCATGTTGGTGGACATAACAAAAGAAGATAACGAGGAATCTTTTGAACGTGAACCAAGATGACGGTTATGACGTCACACAGGAACCATTACCAGGAGCGTCCATCTTCCCCATTGGGTCTGTTCCCAGCACAGGAGTAGATGTGGCTATATTTAGAATTGCATTTCGCGCGAAATAAACAAAGGCCATGTTGTCTTAGCCAATCAAATAGCTAATGTCACTTCTCATTATCATTCTTCTGACTTTCAACGCGGGAATAGCCCACTTCCGCGATATGCTTTGCTGGTCAAGCACAAAGGTTTCAATACGAGTCTCCGTGCTAAATTACATTTATTCTTTTCTCTGTGAAGTAAAGCATATCGCGGAAGTGGGCTATTCGATTTGCTGGTTTTCACTATATCCCCAGAGATTCAAATGACAATGGGCATGGCGTCCATGTTGGTGCCCCAACAAAAGAAGATAACGAGGAATCTATTATTTAAAGGCACCAACATGGCGGCTATGACGTCAAGTGAAAACCAGCAATTCTAAATATAGCCACATCTACTCGTGTGCTGGGGGCCCAGCCCATGACATAGGAACGCTCCTGGTAATGGGCTCCTGTGACATAGGAACGCTCCTGGTAATGGGCTCCTGTGACATAGGAACGCTCCTGGTAATGGGCTCCTGTGACATAGGAACGCTCCTGGTAATGGGCTCCTGCCTCACATGCAAACGAATAATATCAATATTTTCAGGGTTTCAATTCTTTAAATATGATTTTCAGCTTTTCAAAATGTCGATAAAATACATGACATGGTCTTCTTAATTTGGAGTGCTACAAAATTTACAGGCATAGGTATAATTATAGGGTTTATGTAAGATATGTAAGGATATATTAAGTAATTTGATGGAAGATATGGAAGATATTTAAGGATACGTAAGATACGTAAGATATATAATAAATTTAAGGTTACACTAAGTAATTTAATTAACTATTCACACACTGTATAGTTTTTAACCTATCCATTGTACTTGTAACTTCTCAACCATTTTCGGTCGTTCATATCATTCATAATAATTTTACCTAGCTTTTGAGGGCCACAGGTTTGTAAGCTTTTATGTACTACCCTCATGAAATAATGTATATTATTATTATTATTATTAAAGATTAATCACGCAAGGAAGGTCCGCTTCCTTGACCAATCATAAAGCGCCTACCTGTCATGTTCAGCCATTGCCATGGCAACCTCTGTCTTTTCTGTTTTGATGGCTATATCAAGAGCGTTCTGGTTGAAGTTGTTCATGAGTATGTCTTGATCACTTCTCGACAGTAAGTACAGTACTATCTCTGTGCGGCCATGCATCGCTGCCAAGTTCAGAGCTGTGTTCTATTGACCATGAAATTAAAGAAAGATGAAACAGATTTTTTTACAACAACTGCTCAGTTTCTCCTTTTGTGATTGGCTTGTTGACAATGGAAATAAGTGTACGTACCACGCATTGCGTCATCGCTCGCACAATCTCGATTGCCTGATAGCGTGCGCTAGACTCACGTTGATGAGCATGTCTTAGGACATTCATACACAAAACATTTGAGTGGGCTCCGTGTGGTTCAGTTCACTGCGAAACGTAAAACTTGCGTTTTCACGTTGTGGTTTTGCAGACAACGGCGACTCATGCATTTCCCGTGCAGTTATTGATTTTTGCAATTAACTCTATTGTTTTTTGCCGTCTTCCTAGACATGACGTTTATTAAACTCCCTCCTGGTCCCAAATGAGTAAAATGAACACCCGAAGGAGTCGGGATAAAACTGAAAAATCAAAAAAGGTAAAGGTATTCATATACACAGCGCACATTTAAAGATTCAAATGCGCTTCACAAGGGAGGTCTTGATATACAGACTGCTATTGTGGTGTAATGTGCTGCCATGCAGTTTACAATGAGTAGTGTTTGTTAGTACCACCAGAATACTAGGTTATTTCATGTCCCCCATCCCCAATATTGATTATAAGAGGACAAGAGTACGAAGACATGGCCAACAGCTTATACATCCCTTCCCAAGGACGCGGCCTGAGGTTTTCGAACCCGTGATCTCCTGCACTCTAGACCGCTCTACCAACTGAGCTAACAAGTGAGGCGAAACTGACCTTTGTAAACTACCTATCTCTCCTCTTTGTTTTCTCACACCTATAAATCGCAGGAATTTGAGAATGCGTGAGAAACAAGTACAGTTTATCCCGACTCGTCCCAGTCGCGCGGTTTATTTATTGTTCCGCTGAAACTCCGAACTCGCTTTTAGGTTTAACATCAGACCCCCCCCCCCCCCGAATCGTCAAAAACCCGAAATTCGAGACCCGGAAATGGAAATTTAGTTCAAACCCGGACCCGATACCGCGGCATATATATATTACGTAATAAACAAGAATGCCTGACCACCCCCCCCCCCCCCCTAACCGTACCTCTGACATCAGACATTTGTTGCAAAGCAATGTTACGCCATTTACCTGGTCATCATCCTCGAGGTTGAGACAGTCTGGGTGCTTTTCCAGGATAAACTCCACGCACTGCTGCGAACCGACAATGGCGGCAAGGTGCAACGGTGTTCGCTCTGATAAGTCCCTATAAAAATAAAAGCTTTATCAGACTTTATACAAACGTGACGCGTTACCATAAAAGTATCTTGGTTAAAATTCCTCTATCGACCGTTATGCTTTGCGAGGGTGTAGCTATAATTGTTTCATACCTTCTGGGAATACTAAAAATACTAAATTACATCGCTGTTGTTTTTATGCATTCAAGCTCGGAATTTCATATCACACGAATTCTTTGAGTCGCGCAAAGCGTAACAGACGACATATAAACTTTCAAGGTAAGCAAAATATTCCACATTAATTAGCTTCTGCTTCTGTTGTTAGATCAACCAGCATAGTCGCCATGTCATTGTTATTGAATCATTGCATCTCTGGGAATTGAGTGAAAACCAAGAATGTGGTTTAGGATTTCCTTTTGGTTTAAGTCTTTCTTGGCATTTCTTCCCCCATTAATGGTCCTTTTGGAGGTACAATTACGTGGTTGTACTGGTTGCAAAAATATCTGACTTCATTTCATTAAGCGCAATTGTACGATATCGGTGGTGTTATTAGCAAAACCTGTTCGTAAATGTTATTGTTCACCTCCAATCGATTGTCCATCTTTCTAAACCTGCGTTTTGAAGATTGTTTGAGTAAAGCCTTTCCCATGGGATCACGAGCACAATAGTCTAACTAGTAGTTATTGACAGTATTTTCAAGTACAGTCTTTATGACTAAAAAGATTAACAAATATGAGATCACGGCCGTCAACAAAACTGCTCACCTTTCAATGGTTGCTCCTCTTTCAAGGAGTACCTCGACTACTTTCTCGTGTCCTTCGCCAGCTGCAAAGTGCAGGGGAGTCACACCCTGGTTATTCTTAAGGTTTATCATACGAACATTACGACCAACGAGGAGATCGTTCACAATCTCCAGCCAGCCAAATCTGAAAAAAAGAAAGAAAATGATTCAATGGTTAGGATGACCAATGGTTGATTTCTTAGTAAATAATACACAACTATCTTTACGTGTCTAGTCTTCTGACGCTAGAATGCGTCTACTACTTGGGGGTCTAATTGGAATTGAGGTTCCATGGTTTTTGAGGAGGGAGGAAAACCAGAGAACCCGGTATAAAACTCTCGGAGCAAGGGAGAGATATCAACAAATTCAAATCACATATGATATGGATAACTAGTTTATGTAAAAACTCGTGTTGGTCTGTGTCGGCGGGGAAGATAAACACATGGTATCATCAACTGAGAGTCGATTAAGGTATGCTAGCCGCCGTGGGCAACGTGTAGCAACTGATATTTCGAGCGTTAGACCTTCGACAGACCAAAACAGCAAATACAGCGTCAGCTCTTATGTGGCATCGCGTTGCGGAGATCGAACTCGGGCCATAGAAGTGAAAGGCGAAGCACCATATGTTATCACTACGTCACTCCGGCTCCACTAAACTATTCTCGTCCATGTAATACAAAGCGTTATTATTCTATTCTTACTTGCAAGCGACGTGTAGAGGTGTATCAAGTGAGTCGGCCGTTATCCCAGCCGCTGCTTTGTTCTTCGTCATGTAGAGATGAATGTTCTGAATACGGGAACATTAGTCAAGTGAATCATGATATAGTCGTATTAAAAACACGTAGCTCTACTGCTGTATTTCAACAGGAGGGTATAGCTTAGGAAGAATAGGAAACTACCTGTACCTTCAGGCTCGTTTCAGGCGGCGAACTTTTAATGCGCCGAACCTAATTCATTAAATTCGATATTCAGGGAGCGACTGGTTCATTCCAACGCATTCTCCCCGTTGAATTAACAATTATCCTTAAATGGCAAACACGCTTGAAATAATGATAATCGTTAATTTTACGAAAAATCCTAACCCGAACCACAAACCAAACCCTGACCATCGGACGAGTTCACGGGTAAACGACGGGTTCTCACTCACCTAGAGCTAGGGTTCACAGGTAAACAAGAAGAGAAGGTAAAGAGAGGAAAATATATTTTCAGCGCTCCTACTCGGACTCGAACTCGTCCTTTGCGTGTACTGCAGTGTAGCGCAGACGTCATCACTACAAACTAAGCCGGTCTACCGCCGTTTGGAATGTAACAAATGTTTATCTTTATCCTTGACTGGTTTTAAGAATGTCATTAGAATTAACGATTATCATTATTTCAAGCGTGTTTTCCATTTAAGGATAGTTGTTAATTCAACGGGGAGGATGTTTGTTCATTTAGACCGCGAACTTAATTCGTTGAACCGATTGTAGCAATCAGGGCAACCTCGTTCCCAGGGTCTTCTCGGTCAGATCCAAAATGGCGGCTACTCCGAGAGAAGACCCTGGTAAAGGCTAAACTGTCAAGTATTCTTATTGGCTCTTCGATTATGACGCAAGGGTTGTTCTTACAATGCTTTTTATTGGCCAAACGGACTGAGTCCAGAGAGATGAACTTGTATATAGATTTGATTGCTCAAATTTTATCAATAAAACGATTTTAAATAACCTTAAAACCCGTTGTGTAGGTAGAGCAATAGATGAAGTGCATTACTGGGGAGTTTTCTGGTAAGTTTCAACAGTGGGAAAGCCAGGAGAAGTCATTAAACTTGAACATGTGCTATCGATCGCTTCGCTTCAATGCTAACGGAAAATTAACGGCTTTTTAGAATTCTCTTCTAGCTTAGATACATCCTGGTAGCTTTGTGATACCTTTCCACTGTTTCTTTATCCAAGTAAACTCCATTTCGAGCCATTTAGTAGACCTGTTTTCACTACGTCGTTCACCACGTGGAAATACCGTTAATCGCATCTCGCCCACTCCGGATTGGGATACCTATCGTTTGTACACGTCATGAACTATTTATTCCCATATTTAGCTTGGCCGCCATCTTAGATCGTCAAATCACGTGACAAAATAATCCCAAAATCTGGGAGTATTTGATCACGTGATCCAGCCTTTACCAGGGTCTTCTCTCTGAGTAGACGCCATCTTGGATCTGACCGAGAAGACCCTGGGAACGAGGTTGCAATCAGGGAATCTGGGTCTAGATTTTAACTTTCAAGATGGCATAATTTATGTATTTATGTCGGCACAGGGGAAGAGCGGCGTGTGAAATAACGTCGCTCTAGAGTCGCATAATGCGCAACTTGTCGAACCCAATTGATTGAGTCGCTCTTCTGTCGTACTAATGGGCCTTATAGTACCCAGTTATATGTTCTAACACAAAGCTGATATTCATTTGAAGCACAAAGTTGAGGACACTTATAAGACGTAAGCCGTGTGGTAGAATACTATCACGATCACAAGTAAGTAAGTAAGTAAGTAAGTAAGTAAGTAAGTAAGTAAGTAAGTGAGTGACTTTATTTAAGTGTCGATGTATTTAGCTATGCAGCTAATTGGGGACACTAGTCCTACGATTTTACGTCCTTATCCGAGAAGACATGAATGTCTAACCGTTTACTGTATTATGTAAAGGCAGCACCTTCTACTCAGTTATTTTAAGACCCTGAGTGTTGGTCCGACCGGAGTTTGAACCCGCCACCTTCCGCTCGAGACCGGCGCTTAACCACAGAGCTAACCGGGAGGCGGTTAAACAAAGGAGTCAATCTCCTTTCCAAACTTTCCTGATTCTATCCAGCAAATAAATAATTCTACTTCGAGGATCATTCAGAGTACTTCGTTCAAAATGTTTGTTCCTTTTCCAATGGCTAATGATTATGTTTTAACATCAAATATTATAGATTAGGTAAATGCACTTCTGAATACTAAACTTTGGAAGTAGCTAACCATCGCAGGACAATTCGGATGTTTCTTCACTGTTTATTACCTAATATGAAGTTACACAAGGGAACTCCGCAATTTGAGTTAAAGGAGCTGTGTCACGGTAAGGGACACGCCTTTATTTTCCGTGGTTTTCATATAAACTGACAACCCTAGCACACGTGTGGGATGGATGAAAGCAAAGTAAATGTGCAGAAATGACTAACAAACTGTGCGTAGATGTAGTCTCCAAGGAAAATATTGCATTTTCGCTCAACCAAGCATCAAGGGAGGGGACTTTAACTGTTTGAAGCCAATTGACAGCCACCAATAGAACAGTGACTCCAGACATGCGCAAAACCACGACACAGCGCCTTTAGCTAAATCAGTAAATGCTATTGAGTCACTCTATATTGAAATCTCATGCCCGCGCGGCAAGTAGTCTGGTAACAATGGTATCAGAGCGAGGCCAGTTGTCTCGCAAAAGATCGCAAAATTGGATGTTCCTCACTGTTGTGTTGTTTTCTGTCACATGCAAGGAAATTAATGTTATTTTCCGTCATCGACTGTAGAGTTTTCTCTTCCTGTGACCAGCTGAGATAACTGACTTCACTGTAAGTTGCTAAGTTGTCTGAATGTCCTACTCGATCCAAGTGTGGACCATGTGGGAGGCGAATTTACCTGCAGATGTCCTCCTCTAGCTGCGTGGTGAATAGGGGCGTAGCCATCACTGTCTTTCTCAGGAATCAAGTAGGCTGCACCCGGACTCTGATTAAAACAAATATGTACAAACATATAACACAAGGATGTGAAGAATATCAGTTTATCGATTGTTAATCTCTTGTACAAACCTTGAGTATCGCCTCGGTAGTGCTGTTGTGTCCCACAGCACCATGCAGTACTGACGTCATGGACAGGTTCTTAGCTGTGACATTCGCACCTCGTTCCATCAGCAGTTTGACTGTCTCTGTTGCTCCGTGAGATGCCGCCATGAACAGGGGGGTACACCTGGATTTGTCAGGGAGGTCTATAAGAGCACCCTATAGACCATAATAATGTTTTAATAACTTAGAAGACAAATATTTAGGAAGCCTTGAGGAGATATTGAATTACGAATATCACAACTGATTGTACCGATGTCGTCGGTTATTTTGAACATACTCAAATTCAGTAACAATAACAAGTCCGAAGACTACAGCAAAGCTGATACAGTGTATAATAACCCAATCCAGCAAATATTTCTCTTGCGTGTGATTCGTTGAATGCGACACGTGACCCGATAGTTTGAGCCTATAAGCGCGCGTCAAAGAAAATATTCGAAGGATGATAACAACAATAACCTACATTGTGGCGTCGAAATATTTAACAATTATCCTGCAAGATCGCGCGGAATATCGCTAGATACTTTTGCAGGAAACAGTCACGTGCTGACATAATACTTCGTTAGCGAGTGAATAGACCGATTTAACTTGTACATTTGTTGTTCCAATTCAGGTCACCTGACTTTTCCCTTGAGTTGTCTTCTTGTTTTTCTGCTGATTCCAAGAGGAAATGTACAAATTCCTCTAGTTGGAAAACAAAGCACTGGATCATCTGGAGAGCTGTCACGTGATCTGAATTGGGGCAACAAATGTACAAGCTAAATCGGTCAATTGAGTTCGTGATCCTCATGGGAAAGGCGTTGCCATGGATGCTGGACGGCAAGATATCTTTCAAAACGCTGGAAAATAGGTGGAAAATAGCATTTTCAAACAGGTTTTGCTAAGAACACTCTCGATCTCGTACAAGTGCATTTTAAAAAAAACACGTGATTGTTTTCCTGCAAAAGGCCCGTTGCTACGCATGCGTGCGCACCTGGTCAAGAAGATACTCCACGATGTCCGTTTGATTATTCGACGCCGCCCTGTGTAGGGGTGACATGCCCTCCTTGTCAATCAAAGTGATACGACAGATGGCCGGGTCATTGGCAACCATAAGTTTAACCATATCCACCGGACCTTGAGCACAAGCGAGATGGAAGGCAGTTACCTTATCTTTGTCCTGGTTAGAAAATATAATAATAATAGTGATTATCATGTTACTCTCTCTCATCCCGAATTCTGATTGGTTGATTCACCTGAAAATAATAACTGATTGCAAATAACGGTCTGCGCATGCGCACTATTGGCCACTCTGTTTGCTAAACAAGGCAGCTCGATTGGCAGAGCTGTTGCTGACTCGAAGTTCCAGTTTCGTAACTCTGTAGGTAATGTTATATTTTGTCGAATGATAAAACAGTTATTGAACTCGACTATTGAACAATTATTCACCGAAGTGGAGGTGAATAGTATCCACTTTTCACCGACACTGAGGTGAATAATTGTTTTAGTACATACCACACAAGTGAATAGCCAGCACCAAATAGTTATTTTATTTTCTGTCAAATAGACACAAACTCGCGCAACGTGATCGCTGCTTCGCTCGGAGATGAATATTCACCTCCGGAGTAGCCAAGCAGAGCGCGGGAAAAGCACTATTCACCTGTGTTGTAAATACTAACGCAAAATATCATGATTTGTTCCTGTCTCGCTATCAGTTATTTGCCTTTGCCTTCAGCATCGGCAAATAACCGATAGCTCGCGACGAACAAATCATGATATTTTGCTCAGCCTCGTCCAATAATTGCTTAATAATAGTGATATTAATAATAATGACATCTGACGATGAAGATGACAATAATTGTGCAACCTTTTTTATGCATTGCATACCTAATCCAGCAGCTGCTATTGTAACTAACAATTTCGGTGTGATTACACATATAGGGCTAGCGAATGGTCTGTAAATGGTCTGCTCAGATGCATGCAAAACATTGTGTGTGCTCGAACGTTTAGTGAATATGCTTGGTGTTCGCAGGAGTGGCATCTGATATCTTGCTCGTGCTCGCCTGCTCGCAAAGGACACGTTCCCAGAGCCCGCGATCTCACCGCTGGCCGAAAAACGTGCGGGGTCTGGGAACAAGATTGCGCATAGTCCTATCCCCATTCGTAGTTCTCGGACCGTCATTTTGAAAGGTAACCAAGCCTTTCGTGACATCGAGGATGGAGTTGAGAACTTGTACCTAGTTAGCATGATAATCAAAATCTATCCATATTCGTAGAAAGAGGGTTTGTATAAGGGCAGGGTTATCTCCATCCTCCATGGCTTGTATCTAGTTAGCATGATAATCACAATCTATCCATATTCACAGAAAGATGGTTTGTATAAGGGCAGGGTTATCTCCATCCTCCATGGCTTGTATCTAGTTAGCATGATAATCACAATCTATCCATATTCATAGAAAGAGGGTTTGTATAAGGGCAGGGTTATCTCCATCCTCCATGGCTTGTATCTAGTTAGCATGATAATCACAATCTATCCATATTCATAGAAAGAGGGTTTGTATAAGGGCAGGGTTATCTCCATCCTCCATGGCTTGTATCTAGTTAGCATGATAATCACAATCTATCCATATTCATAGAAAGAGGGTTTGTATAAGGGCAGGGTTATCTCCATCCTCCATGGCTTGTATCTAGTTAGCATGATAATCACAATCTATCCATATTCATAGAAAGAGGGTTTGTATAAGGGCAGGGTTATCTCCATCCTCCATGGCTTGTATCTAGTTAGGATAATAATCACAATCTATCCATATTCATAGAAAGAGGGTTTGTATAAGGGCAGGGTTATCTCCATCCTCCATGGCTTGTATTTAGTTAGCATGATAATCACAATCTATCCATATTCATAGAAAGAGGGTTTGTATAAGGACAGGGTCAACTCCATCCTCCATGGCTTGTATCTAGTTAGCATGATAATCACAATCTATCCATATTCATAGAAAGAGGGTTTGTATAAGGGCAGGGTTATCTCCATCCTCCATGGCTTGTATTTAGTTAGCATGATAATCACAATCTATCCATATTCATAGAAAGAGGGTTTGTATAAGGGCAGGGTTATCTCCATCCTCCATGGCGTGTATCTAGTTAGCATGATAATCACAATCTATCCATATTCATAGAAAGAGGGTTTGTATAAGGGCAGGGTTATCTCCATCCTCCATGGCTTGTATCTAGTTAGCATGATAATCACAATCTATCCATATTCATAGAAAGAGGATTTGTATAAGGGCAGGGTTATCTCCATCCTCCATGGCTTGTACCTAGTTAGCATGATAATCACAATCTATCCATATTCATAGAAAGAGGGTTTGTATAAGGGCAGGGTTATCTCCATCCTCCATGGCTTGTATCTAGTTAGCATGATAATCACAATCTATCCATATTCATAGAAAGAGGGTTTGTATAAGGGCAGGGTTATCTCCATCCTCCATGGCTTGTACCTAGTTAGCATGATAATCACAATCTATCCATATTCATAGAAAGAGGGTTTGTATAAGGGCAGGGTTATCTCCATCCTCCATGGCTTGTATCTAGTTAGCATGATAATCACAATCTATCCATATTCATAGAAAGAGGGTTTGTATAAGGGCAGGGTTATCTCCATCCTCCATGGCTTGTATCTAGTTAGCATGATAATCACAATCTATCCATATTCATAGAAAGAGGGTTTGTATAAGGGCAGGGTTATCTCCATCCTCCATGGCTTGTACCTAGTTAGCATGATAATCACAATCTATCCATATTCATAGAAAGAGGGTTTGTATAAGGGCAGGGTTATCTCCATCCTCCATGGCTTGTATTTAGTTAGCATGATAATCACAATCTATCCATATTCATAGAAAGAGGGTTTGTATAAGGGCAGGGTTATCTCCATCCTCCATGGCTTGTATCTAGTTAGCATGATAATCACAATCTATCCATATTCATAGAAAGAGGGTTTGTATAAGGGCAGGGTTATCTCCATCCTCCATGGCTTGTATTTAGTTAGCATGATAATCACAATCTATCCATATTCATAGAAAGAGGGTTTGTATAAGGGCAGGGTTATCTCCATCCTCCATGGCTTGTATCTAGTTAGCATGATAATCACAATCTATCCATATTCATAGAAAGAGGGTTTGTATAAGGGCAGGGTTATCTCCATCCTCCATGGCTTGTATTTAGTTAGCATGATAATCACAATCTATCCATATTCACAGAAAGAGGGTTTGTATAAGGGCAGGGTTATCTCCATACTCCATAGCTTGTATCTAGTTAGCATGATAATCACAATCTATCCATATTCATAGAAAGAGGGTTTGTATAAGGGCAGGGTTATCTCCATCCTCCATGGCTTGTATCTAGTTAGCATGATAATCAAAATCTATCCATATTCATAGAAAGAGGGTTTGTATAAGGGCAGGGTTATTTCCAGCCTCCGTGCGAGGCTAAGGCTTGGTTACCTTTCAAGAACCATGAAAAGGCCTATTGACCATTGGTTAGCCCTATACATATCCCTTCTCGCATATAACCCCCACCTTCTCCTTCGTTAGCCCTACCTTTGGCTCTCGGACCCTTGCTTCGTTCTCAAGACACATTTTCACTATCTGAAAACAGCAGCATAACAATGTTTACGACGTAAAAATATCCCAAATCTCACAAGTGCACAATATTTGGTACCCTGGGATCCAGAGGCTCTTCCCAGGCGTTTTTGTTGTTTAGGGCCGCGAAGGAGTGGGTACTAAATAGAACTTCTGGAACCCAGGGTAAATATTTGGGGAAAGCAAAGGAAATGAACGTGGGACACTAAGGAGCTCAGAATGCTAAACGAAAGCGCCAATGAAATGAAAATAACTTATAAAATATACTCTTTATAATGTATTTAAAGTCTGAGTGACGCCATCTTGTTTTCTAAACTTTTCACCTCTGTCACGCCGCTATCCACTGCCATATGTAGTAAAGTGCTTCCTTCGATGTCAGCATTGTACAGCAACGAAGTCACGTATCCTAGCTTGGATTTCGCTGTGAACGAAAAAGGTTGCAACAAGGTATGTCAAAGGTTTGTTATGGTTAGGGTTGGGGCTAGGTTATGGTTAGGGTTTTTTACGCTCTATTATAATTAATTGGTTAAAACTGCGATCACATGGCGTGTTACAGCAAATTTAAACCTACTTCAAGCTGTTCCGTGTCTGCCCCGGGATAAATGTTCTGTGTTTGTACACGCTATCCCGCTCCACGTTCCGTTCAGTCCGCGCTAATTAGCCCTCCATATGGGGTGTTACAGGGCTGGTTCAAGCGAGTTATCCCACATTAAATTGTCAGTTTATGTACGCGAACGGGGCCTGGCGCGCACAAAATTCTTTACCAGTTTAGTCTATGATAAAGTATTCCAATCTCTACGTCTAGAAAGACAAGTAAAAAATCAAGAGAGAATACGTTTTATGCTCTTTATTTCAAAATAGAAACGCTTTGAATTTCAGATGAAAATATTTGTCATGGTCACCGAAAGTTAGCAGACACCAATGAAGCGTTACCTATTATTGTGGGACTGGAAATACCACATAGAGCGCATGCGTGAACACGTACCTGGACTTGATACAACTCGACTACTTCTTTCCCGGACAACAGGCGAAGGAAGCGTGCGTTTACGCGAGCGATGAAGCTGCAAGTGGTCGACTTGTTTCGCTTGCAGGGATTCGATTTGTGTTTCGCGCTAAAAAAACCGCCGAGATGTCAACGTCTCATGTTTGTGGGAGACGAAGCCAAACAGGGAGGCTAGACAGAGAATGGCTCACTTTGGCAGTCTTAACGCAAATCTATAACTGCTAGACATAAATGATTGACAGGTGTGCATTAAAACTCTTTTGATTGGCCATTGTTTCAAGGTCAAGTTTATTGATTTATAATTATTTATTCACTGACAGAAAAATCTTAAAACTTAATCGCAAAAAGAAAGACTTTCAGAAAGTCTAACACGTACCGACATCAAACATATACGCGGTGGTATTCTTGGCGCCTTTCTCCACCGCGTGACCCAAGGGAGTCATCTTGTCTTCGTCTTTGAGATCTATGGCTGCTTCATTCTCGATCTGCGTCAATAAGAATCTCAGTTGTGCGTGCCTCGCGTTATTCTACTTACTTAAATATCTATATTCTTCGCGTTTGACACAAAATCACGAATCTTATCAAGGAGGCTTACGTCACTATGGACTTTATTCAGAAGGCGGCCATGTTTAATCTCAGGAGAATACAGCCCTTATAACCTCGTTCTGAAACTGCTCAGTGCGAGGTTACACGTGGGAAATCTATTGTTTACTCCGTCTAACCTCGTTCTGAAACTGCTCAGTGGGAGGCTACACGTGGGAAATCTATTGTTTACTCCCGTCTAACCTCGTTCTGAAACTGCTCAGTGGGAGGCTACACGTGGTAAATCTATTGTTTACTCCGTCTAACCTCGTTCTGAAACTGCTCAGTGGGAGGCTACACGTGGGAAATCTATTGTTTACTCCCGTCTAACCTCGTTCTAAAACTGCTCAGTGGGAGGCTACACGTGGTAAATCTATTGTTTACTCCGTCTAACCTCGTTCTGAAACTGCTCAGTGGGAGGCTACACGTGGGAAATCTATTGTTTACTCCCGTCTAACCTCGTTCTGAAACTGCTCAGTGGGAGGCTACACGTGGTAAATCTATTGTTTACTCCGTCTAACCTCGTTCTGAAACTGCTCAGTGGGAGGCTACACGTGGGAAATCTATTGTTTACTCCCATCTAACCTCGTTCTGAAACTGCTCAGTGGGAGGCTACACGTGGGAAATCTATTGTTTACTCCCATCTAACTTCGTTCTAAAACTGCTCAGTGGGAGGCTACACGTGGTAAATCTATTGTTTACTCCGTCTAACCTCGTTCTGAAACTGCTCAGTGGGAGGCTACACGTGGGAAATCTATTGTTTACTCCCGTCTAACCTCGTTCTGAAACTGCTCAGTGGGAGGCTACACGTGGTAAATCTATTGTTTACTCCGTCTAACCTCGTTCTAAAACTGCTCAGTGGGAGGCTACACGTGGTAAATCTATTGTTTACTCCCATCTAACCTCGTTCTAAAACTGCTCAGTGGGAGGCTACACGTGGTAAATCTATTGTTTACTCCCATCTAACCTCGTTCTAAAACTGCTCAGTGGGAGGCTACACGTGGGAAATCTATTGTTTACTCCCATCTAACCTCGTTCTAAAACTGCTCAGTGGGAGGCTACACGTGGTAAATCTATTGTTTACTCCCATCTAACCTCGTTCTGAAACTGCTCAGTGGGAGGCTACACGTGGTAAATCTATTGTTTACTCCCATCTAACCTCGTTCTAAAACTGCTCAGTGGGAGGCTACACGTGGTAAATCTATTGTTTACTCCCATCTAACCTCGTTCTAAAACTGCTCAGTGGGAGGCTACACGTGGGAAATCTATTGTTTACTCCCATCTAACCTCGTTCTAAAACTGCTCAGTGGGAGGCTACACGTGGTAAATCTATTGTTTACTCCCATCTAACCTCGTTCTGAAACTGCTCAGTGGGAGGCTACACGTGGTAAATCTATTGTTTACTCCCATCTAACCTCGTTCTAAAACTGCTCAGTGGGAGGCTACACGTGGTAAATCTATTGTTTACTCCCATCTAACCTCGTTCTAAAACTGCTCAGTGGGAGGCTACACGTGGGAAATCTATTGTTTACTCCCATCTAACCTCGTTCTAAAACTGCTCAGTGGGAGGCTACACGTGGTAAATCTATTGTTTACTCCCATCTAACCTCGTTCTAAAACTGCTCAGTGGGAGGCTACACGTGGTAAATCTATTGTTTACTCCCATCTAACCTCGTTCTAAAACTGCTCAGTGGGAGGCTACACGTGGGAAATCTATTGTTTACTCCCATCTAACCTCGTTCTAAAACTGCTCAGTGGGAGGCTACACGTGGTAAATCTATTGTTTACTCCCATCTAACCTCGTTCTGAAACTGCTCAGTGGGAGGCTACACGTGGTAAATCTATTGTTTACTCCCATCTAACCTCGTTCTAAAACTGCTCAGTGGGAGGCTACACGTGGTAAATCTATTGTTTACTCCCATCTAACCTCGTTCTAAAACTGCTCAGTGGGAGGCTACACGTGGTAAATCTATTGTTTACTCCCGTCTAACCTCGTTCTGAAACTGCTCAGTGGGAGGCTACACGTGGTAAATCTATTGTTTACTCCCATCTAACCTCGTTCTAAAACTGCTCAGTGGGAGGCTACACGTGGTAAATCTATTGTTTACTCCCATCTAACCTCGTTCTAAAACTGCTCAGTGGGAGGCTACACGTGGTAAATCTATTGTTTACTCCCATCTAACCTCGTTCTAAAACTGCTCAGTGGGAGGCTACACGTGGTAAATCTATTGTTTACTCCCATCTAACCTCGTTCTAAAACTGCTCAGTGGGAGGCTACACGTGGGAAATCTATTGTTTACTCCCATCTAACCTCGTTCTAAAACTGCTCAGTGGGAGGCTACACGTGGTAAATCTATTGTTTACTCCCATCTAACCTCGTTCTAAAACTGCTCAGTGGGAGGCTACACGTGGTAAATCTATTGTTTACTCCCATCTAACCTCGTTCTAAAACTGCTCAGTGGGAGGCTACACGTGGTAAATCTATTGTTTACTCCCATCTAACCTCGTTCTAAAACTGCTCAGTGGGAGGCTACACGTGGTAAATCTATTGTTTACTCCCATCTAACCTCGTTCTAAAACTGCTCAGTGGGAGGCTACACGTGGTAAATCTATTGTTTACTCCCATCTAACCTCGTTCTAAAACTGCTCAGTGGGAGGCTACACGTGGTAAATCTATTGTTTACTCCCATCTAACCTCGTTCTAAAACTGCTCAGTGGGAGGCTACACGTGGTAAATCTATTGTTTACTCCCGTCTAACCTCGTTCTGAAACTGCTCAGTGGGAGGCTACACGTGGTAAATCTATTGTTTACTCCCATCTAACCTCGTTCTAAAACTGCTCAGTGGGAGGCTACACGTGGTAAATCTATTGTTTACTCCCATCTAACCTCGTTCTAAAACTGCTCAGTGGGAGGCTACACGTGGTAAATCTATTGTTTACTCCCATCTAACCTCGTTCTAAAACTGCTCAGTGGGAGGCTACACGTGGTAAATCTATTGTTTACTCCCATCTAACCTCGTTCTAAAACTGCTCAGTGGGAGGCTACACGTGGTAAATCTATTGTTTACTCCCATCTAACCTCGTTCTAAAACTGCTCAGTGGGAGGCTACACGTGGTAAATCTATTGTTTACTCCCATCTAACCTCGTTCTAAAACTGCTCAGTGGGAGGCTACACGTGGTAAATCTATTGTTTACTCCCATCTAACCTCGTTCTAAAACTGCTCAGTGGGAGGCTACACGTGGTAAATCTATTGTTTACTCCCATCTAACCTCGTTCTAAAACTGCTCAGTGGGAGGCTACACGTGGTAAATCTATTGTTTACTCCCGTCTAACCTCGTTCTGAAACTGCTCAGTGGGAGGCTACACGTGGGAAATCTATTGTTTACTCCCGTCTAACCTCGTTCTAAAACTGCTCAGTGGGAGGCTACACGTGGTAAATCTATTGTTTACTCCCATCTAACCTCGTTCTAAAACTGCTCAGTGGGAGGCTACACGTGGTAAATCTATTGTTTACTCCCATCTAACCTCGTTCTGAAACTGCTCAGTGGGAGGCTACACGTGGGAAATCTATTGTTTACTCCCATCTAACCTCGTTCTGAAACTGCTCAGTGGGAGGCTACACGTGGTAAATCTATTGTTTACTCCGTCTAACCTCGTTCTAAAACTGCTCAGTGGGAGGCTACACGTGGTAAATCTATTGTTTACTCCCGTCTAACCTCGTTCGGAAACTGCTCAGTGGGAGGCTACACGTGGTAAATCTATTGTTTACTCCGTCTAACCTCGTTCTGAAACTGCTCAGTGGGAGGCTACACGTGGTAAATCTATTGTTTACTCCCATCTAACCTCGTTCTAAAACTGCTCAGTGGGAGGCTACACGTGGTAAATCTATTGTTTACTCCCTTCTAACCTCGTTCTGAAACTGCTCAGTGGGAGGCTACACGTGGGAAATCTATTGTTTACTCCCATCTAACCTCGTTCTAAAACTGCTCAGTGGGAGGCTACACGTGGTAAATCTATTGTTTACTCCCTTCTAACCTCGTTCTGAAACTGCTCAGTGGGAGGCTACACGTGGGAAATCTATTGTTTACTCCCATCTAACCTCGTTCTAAAACTGCTCAGTGGGAGGCTACACGTGGTAAATCTATTGTTTACTCCCATCTAACCTCGTTCTGAAACTGCTCAGTGGGAGGCTACACGTGGTAAATCTATTGTTTACTCCCTTCTAACCTCGTTCTGAAACTGCTCAGTGGGAGGCTACACGTGGTAAATCTATTGTTTACTCCCTTCTAACCTCGTTCTGAAACTGCTCAGTGGGAGGCTACACGTGGGAAATCTATTGTTTACTCCCATCTAACCTCGTTCTAAAACTGCTCAGTGGGAGGCTACACGTGGTAAATCTATTGTTTACTCCCTTCTAACCTCGTTCTGAAACTGCTCAGTGGGAGGCTACACGTGGGAAATCTATTGTTTACTCCCTTCTAACCTCGTTCTGAAACTGCTCAGTGGGAGGCTACACGTGGGAAATCTATTGTTTACTCCCATCTAACCTCGTTCTAAAACTGCTCAGTGGGAGGCTACACGTAGGAAATCTATTGTTTACTCCCTTCTAACCTCGTTCTGAAACTGCTCAGTGGGAGGCTACACGTGGGAAATCTATTTTTTACTCCCATCTAACCTCGTTCTGAAACTGCTCAGTGGGAGGCTACACGTGGTAAATCTATTGTTTACTCCCATCTAACCTCGTTCTGAAACTGCTCAGTGGGAGGCTACACGTGGTAAATCTATTGTTTACTCCCATCTAACCTCGTTCTGAAACTGCTCAGTGGGAGGCTACACGTGGTAAATATATTGTTTACTCCCATCTAACCTCGTTCTGAAACTGCTCAGTGGGAGGCTACACGTGGGAAATCTATTGTTTACTCCCATCTAACCTCGTTCTGAAACTGCTCAGTGGGAGGCTACACGTGGTAAATCTATTGTTTACTCCCATCTAACCTCGTTCTGAAACTGCTCAGTGGGAGGCTACACGTGGTAAATATATTGTTTACTCCCATCTAACCTCGTTCTGAAACTGCTCAGTGGGAGGCTACACGTGGTAAATCTATTGTTTACTCCCATCTAACCTCGTTCTGAAACTGCTCAGTGGGAGGCTACACGTGGTAAATCTATTGTTTACTCCCATCTAACCTCGTTCTGAAACTGCTCAGTGGGAGGCTACACGTGGTAAATATATTGTTTACTCCCATCTAACCTCGTTCTGAAACTGCTCAGTGGGAGGCTACACGTGGTAAATATATTGTTTACTCCCATCTAACCTCGTTCTGAAACTGCTCAGTGGGAGGCTACACGTGGTAAATCTATTGTTTACTCCCATCTAACCTCGTTCTGAAACTGCTCAGTGGGAGGCTACACGTGGTAAATATATTGTTTACTCCCATCTAACCTCGTTCTGAAACTGCTCAGTGGGAGGCTACACGTGGGAAATCTATTGTTTACTCCCTTCTAACCTCGTTCTAAAACTGCTCAGTGGGAGGCTACACGTGGTAAATCTATTGTTTACTCCCATCTAACCTCGTTCTGAAACTGCTCAGTGGGAGGCTACACGTGGTAAATCTATTGTTTACTCCCATCTAACCTCGTTCTGAAACTGCTCAGTGGGAGGCTACACGTGGTAAATATATTGTTTACTCCCATCTAACCTCGTTCTGAAACTGCTCAGTGGGAGGCTACACGTGGTAAATATATTGTTTACTCCCATCTAACCTCGTTCTGAAACTGCTCAGTGGGAGGCTACACGTGGGAAATCTATTGTTTACTCCCATCTAACCTCGTTCTAAAACTGCTCAGTGGGAGGCTACACGTGGTAAATCTATTGTTTACTCCCATCTAACCTCGTTCTGAAACTGCTCAGTGGGAGGCTACACGTGGTAAATATATTGTTTACTCCCATCTAACCTCGTTCTGAAACTGCTCAGTGGGAGGCTACACGTGGGAAATCTATTGTTTACTCCCATCTAACCTCGTTCTGAAACTGCTCAGTGGGAGGCTACACGTGGTAAATCTATTGTTTACTCCGTCTAACCTCGTTCTGAAACTGCTCAGTGGGAGGCTACACGTGGGAAATCTATTGTTTACTCCCGTCTAACCTCGTTCTGAAACTGCTCAGTGGGAGGCTACACGTGGGAAATCTATGTTTACTCCCATCTAACCTCGTTCTGAAACTGCTCAGTGGGAGGCTACACGTGGTAAATCTATTGTTTACTCCGTCTAACCTCGTTCTGAAACTGCTCAGTGGGAGGCTACACGTGGGAAATCTATTGTTTACTCCCGTCTAACCTCGTTCTGAAACTGCTCAGTGGGAGGCTACACGTGGGAAATCTATGTTTTGCAGCCACCATGGCCGCCGCGTGATAAGAGTGAATTAATGTACAAGTATGACGGAAGTATAGCACTTACTCTTTCACAATAAAAAGTGATAATAATAACAAAAATAGAGTAGATAAGTGGAAAACATGAAGGCTGACAGAAGGCTGTGTTGTCGGTATTTTTTTACTGAAATATTTGGAATCTTTAACAGTATTAAAAAAAACATTGAATTTCTAACGAAACCTGAAACAACCATAAGAGGCTGATCAAAGCCAGAACCCGGCTAATCCACATATCGAATTGGAATTTTTATGGAGGAAGGGAAACCGGAGAGCCCGGAGAAAAACCCTCGGAGCAAGGGCGAGATACCAATAAACTCAACTCACATATGGCGCCAAGTCCGGGAATCGAACCTGGGCCACAGAAGTGAGAGGCGAAGCGCTTAACCACTGCACCACCCCGGCTCCCCAGTATTGTGAGTCGTCGTTAGTAAATTAATCCACACAAAAATATGTCAACGTTTTGAGACTAAAAATCGCGTTATGGACGTATGTCATGTACTCAAAAAAGTTCGAATTGCTCTGTCGGGAAAAACACAAACACGACATTTTAGGATGGACACGTTACCGCGTGCAAAATATGGTCAATGGCTTTAAGCCAATCAGAGCGCGTGTTCTAATGCGGTCAATAGATTTAAGCCAATCAGAGCTCGTGTTCTAATATGGCCATACAATGGCTGGTTATTCGTAATTAGCATTAGCACACACATGAGTATCTGACCGCCATATTTAAAGTAACTTACCAGTAATTTACATATAGATAGTTTATCCATCCCACACGCGATGTGTAAAGGCGTGCATAGTGATCTGCCCTCTGCATTCACGTTACATTTTTCATTTTGAAGAAGAGTCTGTAAAACAAGGATATGATAGGCTATTAGCAAGATCCCATTTAATCTTGGTACCGGCTGGATCCAGCACAGCTATCAAGGCCTGTTGGCTTCTTTCGAGAAAATAATACATTTTCATTTCTCTGAGCCTCACATTGAAACCTTTGTGCGTGACAAGCATGTTGCATGACAAGTGAAGCATATATCGAAAGTGAGCTATTCACCTTCACAATGGCCTCGTCTCCAACTCTTACTGCCGCGTGCAATGGCGTGTCTCCTCGCTGGTCCTGCAGCGTCAAATCAGCTCCTCGTCCCAGTAGATACTCCACGAGCGCATGCCGTTTCCCCGTGGTGGCATGGTGAAGAGGTGTTTTGCCATACTCGTCGGAACAGTTGATGTCTGGATGAATTGAAATTAAAGAGACCGTCTCAGCCTCAATTTTTTATGTACCCTAGAAAATGGCCGCCAAGCTAAAATTCAGTTTTATAGCTCGAGCTCCTCAGCTCCAGTGCGAATGATCTGAAGAAATACGTACATTAATCAACAGATACTGAATACGTACAGTAATCAACAGATCCTGAATACGTACAGTAATCAATAGATCCTGAATACGTACAGTAATCAATAGATGCTGAATACGTACAGTAATCAACAGATCCTGAATACGTACAGTAATCAACAGATCCTGAATACGTACAGTAATCAACAGATACTGATCGAATACGTAAAGTAATCAACATATACTGAATACGTACAGTAATCAACAGATCCTGAATACGTACAGTAATCAACAGATACTGATCGAATACGTAAAGTAATCAACAGATACTGAATACGTACAGTAATCAACAGATCCTGAATACGTACAGTAATCAACAGATCCTGAATACGTACAGTAATCAACAGATACTGATCGAATACGTACAGTAATCAACAGATCCTGAAACGTTAACTAGTTTAAAACAGGAAAGGAAACTGTGGCTTGTGAGGTGCGAAAAGGGCACTGGTTGAAATGGCCCCTTTAAGAAGGGCACCATCAAGTCCAATTGATAGGCGCCTTCACAAAAGTGTCCTTAACAGATAGGTCCTCTCATATATAAGTGCCCTCAAAGATAAGTGGCACGTGTATAGATACGCAGCGGCTTACGGATAACTGTCCTTCACAGAGAAATGCAGGCCTAGTACATTGCCATTCTTGTCAGCTTCTTACCTATGCCTTTATCGAGCAGTTTATGTAATACATCCATGTCTCCTGAATAAGCCGCCGCACACAACTGCTCTTGTTTTGTGCCCTGTTTCTGCAAAAAAATAAGTCAAAGAAAAGGAATTATTTATACCAATCAATCAATCAACCAACCAATTCACTATTTTTATCTGATGGCCATCTTGGATTCAAATCGGGACAATCAATTGTTTTTGCTAGGTTAGCCTCGCACTGAGGGATATCAGAACGAGTTTAGCCTAACCAAAACAAAGGATTACCTCGCTTTGAATCCAAGATGGCCACCGGGTGACGAGAGTGAACGCATTAATCAATAGATTAATCAATAAATCATCAACTCAGTCTATAGCATAAAAATCTCCTCATACTCGTAATATATGTGAGTATGCATGATGTTAACTTGCAGCCCTCGATACCAATCAGGGTTTGTTCGGAAGTGTGTTGTTGCGTTGATGCATTTTTCTTGTATTTACGTATACTTTGATTCTTTATTATTTTTTTAAATTTATTTTGAATATTATGAGGCAAAATCGTAACTTTTAGCAAATTTCAAGTGTATTATAATTGTGATCAACCAGGTAGATCTGGGAGTAGACTTTACTGACTGACTAACTGACTGACTCACTGATTGACTGACTCACTAAAGGATTCACTCACTGACTCACTGCCTGACTCTTGCATTCTGCATTCAAAAATCGGGTCCAACATATGCAAAAATGGGTGGGAAAAGTAAATCCCTCATACTGTTATTGAAATGAATGCTTAAAAGACACACGCGGACTTGACTAAACACACACCATAAGTTAATGCGTTTGTCTCTTGGAACGTGCAGTGTAATATGATGTACATAATGTAACATGCACGAGACAACTTTTTTAACATAGCTGTATGTATCAGCGCAGCAAGCTTCTAACTGCAGACCCATGTGGGAGAGGTTTGTGTTTGAAAGCTTCACCGAATTGACCTCACAAAGGAATCAATTTTATATCCGGCATGCAACGCGACGCCAGTTGTACCAGCTTGCAACTGTCACAGGAAGAGAACAATTTATACAATCAATGGCGGAAAATAACGTTAATTTCCTTATAACCCAAAAGAACAACCCAGTGAGGTGCGACATAAACTAAGACATTTCTGACTGACTCCAATTTTGCGATCTAAACTATTATGCCTAGTTAATATTGATATTGGAACAACTGAATACCTTGACAAGTGGCTTATTAAATAATTCATTTTCCATACTTTTCCATAGAAACGTTATTAAAAGCTCACCCAAAAACATTAACAAAATCGAACCCCCATCACGGCCTTGCCCGGATTCAAATACGACTGAACTATAATCATGGCAAAGTTTCAGGGTATTCTATAGTTTAATATATTATATTTATTTATGTATCCCTTGCGTTACTCTCTCGAATATACAATAGAAATGTTCACTCTCAGATGCGGCGGAGCATAGCGACATAGAATAGAAGTAATCTTTGCAATTGTTGTTTAGTTATTTAGCTTTAACTACCACAAAAAGAAACTTAAATCTATCGGTTAGGTTCAGTATTGAGAGGCCACATAACTACATAAGAACAACATAATCATGATCACCATCAAATTCATGGTCATTTGCTCAAGACGTCTAAAGTTTTATGTCGTTACTGGGACTACGACTTGGTAGAACCAATCTAAGTAAATCCTTTTTACCGCAGAAAAATGTCAAAACGTTACCTCTGCCAGATCAAGAAATCTTAGCAGATTCTGTAATTAAAGAATGCTTTCTTTTCATGGATTTGAGCTCTGCTTTGGCTTTTCTGTTACCGGCGATACCAACTCCTCGACCAAACAGAGCCATACGCCAAATCGTTTTTCTTTTGGTTTACAAACATTTAAAAACAACTGTATAAGTATCGCCCAATCGTAGCAGAAGAAACTCACCGGTTTCAGTACCAACGGTGTGCAAGGTTATCTCTGCGTTAACGAAGTGTTTCTTAATTCTGCGTTATGTCGCCGAGTTCTAAGTTCCTCTCTGAGTATAAGGCTTTAGAGGGAAAACCACGATGCATGAAACCCGTCAGGCATGAGCTGCTTATATTGCGTCTATCATTTTCTGTGTGAGCGTTCTCTCTCTCTCTCTCTGTTAATATTGAAGGACATTTCTCAGACACTCTGAATAGTGCTGAATACAAAGTATAGAGAAAATTATTCTCAGTGATTTATTTTAGTAGGTTAAATACCACCCTTTCAGTGTTCGCTCTGACGAACGGGGCTAACGCTCAATGGAAACGTAAGCTGGACATACAAATGTAACTCTATTTATACGGCGATTAGCTAGTACACCTTTCTCACCTCACGTATTGATGATGTGAACATATACGTATATCGTAGCCGAAGTACGTGATGTAGCGGAAAACAAAACAAAGATAAAAGCAAGTGAACGTAATAATTGAAGCATAGCGAGACCTCAAAATGAACAGGACGCGTGGCAGTCATTAATCTGACAGGTATAGAACCGGTAAAACGTGTACTTCGGTGGCCGAGAGCGGCCATCAAAAGTCAAGTTACAATAACAAAACAAAAAATCAAATTGCATCAAGACATAAAATGAAACTGAGTTTCGCTATGAGCACCTTCGCTTGATCGAATATCGCTCAGTTGAGCCCTTTTGCTATGAGCACTTGGCCACCGTAGTAACCGCTGACGTAAGAAAACTAGGATTATTGGACGTCAAAATGGGGCACTGTTTATCAATTTAAGTTTAAACAAATCTACAAAAATGACACCCTGAGATAGAAGAGAAAATACCATGTGAATGTCATGATATGCTGTTCAAATGTTTCGATAAAGGTGGCAAAGATTGAAAAGGATTACAAAAGGTAATTGTATAGATACTTCATTTCGCAATATACTTTTACTTCTACGGGTGAAACCAGAACCATTACCACACACATGGACTGCAACACTAATAACGTCATCTACATGATTCAATGTACTAAATGTAACAAACAGTACATTGGTGAAACCAAACGTAGACTTAAAGGGGCTATGTCAAGGGAATTTTGGCCGAGAGTGACCTGGTGTCTAAAATCATTTCAGAATAAAAGTCCACCGTGTTCTGAAATTCGATCTCGCGTTAAAACAAGCTGAAAGTGTATGATTTAAATCCATTTCCATCGAAGTTTTCCTTAGCGTTATACATTGTTTTTTCAAAATAGATAGATAGTTTGAATATCAGTGTTTAAATTGAAGTCAGAATATTTTAGAATAATAGATCATTGGCGCTCCACCATCCTCTGGTTTCAAGAAGAGAGGTCGGCCATCTTTGGTTTCGACAAAGGTCAATCGGTACAAGAACAGAAAGATTTGGCGTCTTGAACATCCCAGTATTTATCTCCGCAAGCCAGTATTTGAAACATGGAGGTCTGTTAAAGCTTCTGGGACGTTTGCGAGTGACTCCAGCTTCGCCGCGTATCTACTTTCCCTCGAGATTGAGCGAAATCTGAGATCCCAAATCTGAGTTTGTTATGTATTTCTACTTGGTCTTCATAGTTCGTATGCCCATGCTAACAAGATGAGAGTTCGAGATGACATTGGTAGCAAGGGAAAAGGAAAAAGATATCGCCCTGCTGTGAATGGTAAGCCACAAGTCGCCACTATATATGCTTTGACCTTTGTACTGTTAGTGTTTAGCGAGGGGAGATATTGGTAATCGATCACTTGTATCCCGTTTGTCATCGACGTAAGGCATTTTTGTTCGGCTGGCGTGAAAATCAAGTGGGATCTTGCTGTGCCATTCTTTTCAATTTTATGTAAGTTTTGATTTTCTTGCAGCTCTACTGGCAGCTTCTACTCCGATCAAGAAAACTGCTACACTTGTGTCTCCTTCGTCGTCTTCGTGTGAGAAAACATTGGATGGAAACGGGAGAGAATCGGAAGTCGATATCACTGGCGTATCGCTGCATTATGTCCTTGGTGATAGCGTTATTGTTGCGAAACCCGACTATACCGACTCTGAAAGTGATGCTGCTGAATCACAGTCTTATGTTGGTAGTGTAAGAAACTCAAAAGTGGTCAAAACTTTGCATGAAAATTAGAACGCATTTAACGTCAAATTTAAAGTTTGATTTCCTTACAACAGAAGTCCGAAATCCTACCACTTCAAAAGCTGTTGACTCCTGATCGGTTTCTTCATCCGAAATTGAGGAGAGTTCCATAATTCATGTTAAGTTCTGTAAATTAAACCATGGATCGTAAAAATGAACCGCGCGAACTGATCTGAACTTAGCCGATCACGTTTGTTTACATGTGCAGTTGGTGATTGTAGCATGACTTCAGTACCCTTGACAGAGCCCCTTTAAAGACCGCTTCAACGAACATCGTAGGACAGTTAACAAACCTTCCAGTAAATCCAAACCCACCACTGCATCTGAACATTTTCTATCCAACCCTGACCACTCTGCATCTAATATCCTTTTATCCTTTTAATTCCTTTAGAACATATTTTCTCTTCTCGTGATGCTATTCGCAAAGCTAAAGAAGCTTATCTCATAACACGTGCTAACACTCTTGAACCTAATGGCCTTAACAAACGCGATGAGACCTACTAATCAGTCACACCGTTAGTTATCTTTCGTTATCATATTATGTTTTTTACGTCATTTCCGTTTTACCATTATATATTGTCAAGTCACATTGTAAAAGCTCCTAAGCACCTGATGAAGACTAGTATGGCTAGTCGAAATATTGTGCTACATTAAATCCGTATAATTCTACGTCGTATTGGTTATTCTTCATTGTACTATAATCAGAGGCTGTTGTTTTATCGCCTTTCTTGAATATTGCATGAATGTTGGCGTTCTTCCAGTCGTAAGGGATGGCCCCAGACTTTAGTGACAACGAGAATATTTTTTGAAGAAATGGAGCAATCTCTTCAGCTGTTGTCATGATATAGTTTATCATATGGGTTAACAGTGCCCTTGTAATTAAGGCGCGAGAATACTGTTATTTAGCTCTCCTTGTTCGTGTCTGTGTTTTAGTTTGTTAGCATTCTTTGATAAACTGTTTGTGCTTAGATCCACCCATATATTTTTTTAGAAATCCATATTTCACAGGTATCCTGACTAGATTAGTTTCACTATTTTCAGGATACCTCCCACTTTTATAAATAATTTTATTATTTGTTCAAACTAAGTCTGAACCTGAGTGGAAGTAAAGTATGTTGTTGATATTTTAGTTAAAAGACTCCGGTATGGCACAAGAATGCTTCAAATTTCCCACCGCCTCTCCTATTCACCTTTTGGCCAACTCATGGTCATTTCTATCCATTTTATATATCTGGTAAGGCCTAAAGGACAACGTTCTTCTTACCCTACCTTCCGTGACTGACTGTAAAATCTAAGTAGACCGAGCTTCTCTAGTCTGAACAGTTTTTCCCCTTTGGTGATTAGCTAGCTAGTGGTCGGTGGAATACTTTGAAGTTCCAAGCCACGTAGCGAGGTGGCTTGAATAGAATCTAGCGCGCTAAAAATCCATTGATGTACACAAATGTCAAGTGAGTGTTATCATCCGATCTAGCTCTCGCTACTGACGACCACGTTCACTATACTCGCTCCGAGGTATTTCTCTTACCACGACAACTACCGGGTGTATTGTACGTCAATTGAGCCATCATGGATAACGAGGATCGACGAGTTTTTCGCACAGTTTTAATATTTTGCTTGAAATTTCAATTGAGCATTTTGGCGGTCAATTATTGGTAATCACAAAACACTCGCGCCAAGGGCAGTTATAGACCAAATTTCTATCTTTTAGAGATAGAAACAAACCAGACGAGGGAAAAACAAAAAGTAAAACCTACTAGTTACTAGGCTAGCTAATGTAAGTCGTGGCACATATGAGTAAACAAACTAAATCTTTAAAGTGCTCAGATTACGCATACCAGAATTTGGTCTGAACAGTACTAATTTATTTTAATTTATTTTAATTTATTTTAATGTCTTTTAATTACTCGGGCTGCCTGTGGCAGCGCCGAGTCTTAAAATGCAAGTCGTAATTTTTTTTTTTTTGGTCCATGTCAGACGGCTTCTGCGCATGCGTTAAAGGTCAAATTCAAACCAATCAGATTGCACTGTGCTGGTCACGCAACAATCGCCAGGTTAAATGTATTTACATAAGTGAATACAGTAAATCAAAATGGTCGACCCGCGAGGGCGAAAGCCTTCCAACAGGCTCAGGATATTTCAACTGGCGCTCTTGTTGACCATAAAAATACATGAACAACCAGGAGCCGTAATACATTCGATCAGCGCTGTTTGGACAGATCCAATGTATATTTAGAAACGTAAGCGAAATACAATATCCAAACACGTTTGGATATCAACGGGTATCGAATTATAATCAAAGGTTAGATCTCGTCAGGCGCGCTCAGATAAGAAAGTTCAAAGCACTCAGACTAGGCGAGACAAGGAGATATCAATTTCAATGAGTCATTGTCAGAAATCTATTCCATCGTGGGCAATTATGCAATACAACCTAAATTGTACAGCTAAGGCATGTTTTACGACAGAATAACCAGAGTCTTTCTACTGGATTGAGAGCTCGAGACATTATACATGTCTGCTAATATGGGGAAAACTGAAACAAAAATGAACTTTGACGGCAGAAACCCTCATTGAGCCAAGCGGAATATTTACATGATCCGCTAAGATTTTTACAAATCTTAGTTCAGTGTATGCCAACTGAAATGCTGTACTCGTTTTCTGGTAACGGTTCAGTGGGGAAACTACACGAACAAGAAGCATGAACTGCCAGCAACGAGAGAGGAAAAAGTATTTGAAATGCACAGCGCTAGCTGAAATAGGGCATATATATAATATCTGAGACGTTAAATTACGTTACTGTGAAGAGGATCAAAATTCAGGTTTTGTAGCTTGAGACTGTCTTCTGCCGTGACTCGTGAGAGAAATTGGAAAAGATCTAGCTGTTTCATTCAGACACTGGCAAATTTATTGAAAGCTACGGGCTTACTTTATGAGATTATTATTCATTGTGGAATGAAAGGAAACAGTTCAATCTCATGTGGCCCGAGTGAAAGCCCAGATGGGCTCTTGTTTATTTTAATTAGCTGCGAGGTAGGAGTTGCTGACAGATATCTCAAGACTCTAGCTTGCTGCACGATAGTAGTCTGAACATACCCAGGTGTCGGCGGGGAAGATAAACACTACAGTAGTATAATTAACTAAGAGCCGATTAAGGTAATTATGCTAACCGCTGTGGAATTAAAGCGAGTAGCAGCTGACGTTTCGAGCGCTAGCCATGTGATCTTGGCACACAACTTCCCGATGTCGTCAATCAATAGAAATCGATTTCTCGATATATTGATAAATCGATAACAATCGTCATCGGTCAATACGAGGGTACGTTTATAGTCTTGCGTATTGCATAAAAGCTATTTTTTTTTTACATACCATATGCGATAAAACGGTAAAATTTGGTGAAAGCATGTATAATCGATTTTATATCGATTTTCGTTAGAAATTAGGAAAACCACCTAATTATCGATAGAATACGTCGGAATGTATCGGTTTATTTTTAAACTGTGAACTGACAGGTCTGTAAAACGCTTGCGCATGCGTGAATTACACCCGAGAAATCACGCTCGCGCGTGTCATTTTGGTTAAAGCATTGATTTTTAAAGTGCAACTAACCCCTTTTGCAATTTTTATACATATGAATCTTTGAAAGGTTTTGAGTACTTCTGCGAAGAAATTTTTGGCTTACAGAGAACACTCTATGTTCTAGGCTTGTTTGAAATGGTGAAAATTTGACCTTTCCTGACCCATGACCGCGCAAGAAAAAGCCTGGGTCGATTCTTGATCTTACGTCATCTCATTAATGTATTATTCTCCATGGCACCTTTCCATCACAACAACATCGATATATAGAGAATATACACAGTCTGTGAGTTGTTAGTAAAGAAAACAGTTATTTTAGAGTAAATGCTAAATATTTATTCAAATTATTGCAAAGTCGAATGAGTTGGATGACGTAAGATCCAGAATCGACCCAGGCTTTTTCTTACGCGGTCATGGGTCAGGAAAGGTCAAATTTTCACCATTTCAAACAAGCCTAGAACATAGAGTATTCTCTGTAAGCCTAAAATTTCTTGGCAGAAGTACTCAAAACCTTTCAAAGATTCATATATATAAAAATTGCAAAAGGGGTTAGTTGCACTTTAAGTGCTTTTCGGTCCCAAATTTAATTGGCTTCATGACTAAACTAATAACTTAACTCTTGCAATTTTCCCCTTAACTTTCAGCCTTTTTTGCGATGTGTCGAGTTTTTAAAAAAACGGAAACCATTTAGGTAACCTCGTTCCCAGGCGAAAGAACCCCTGGTGCAGCCGTGCAGGTGTCCCTACGACAGCCGCGGCACAACGTCACGCGCATGCGCTTTTGATGAGCCTAGCGCGCGGCAATCTGTTTGTAATTTTAGGTCTGTGAAATGTTTTATCAAAAACAACAAAACTACTTTAAAACTTAGCCTACGACTTTAACAGGTTGAAGTTTTCTTGATTTGTAATTAATTTATCGTGAGTTCACTAAATTAGAAAATTATTTGAACAATCTCCTACTGAAGCGAAATTTCATCATTAAAGTTAAGATCTCACCTGAAAGTCCTTTCGAAATGAGGAAGAATAGCATTTTCTGTTTGTCAATATCTCATCTCGTTCCAGAGATATTCAGGTTTTTGGAATATGCAAATTAGATGGTCTGTGACGTCATAAGGTTGACACAGCCATGAAGACAAATCACAAAATGAAGAATATCTCTGCAAGTAGTGGGTAAAAACAATTGACACTTTTCACACATATGGTACGAAGGAAAATACACGTCATTATGCAAATTAAGATGTTACCATGGTAACACTCTAGGCCCCAGGCTCCTTCAATGAGGAAAATAATTTTCCTAATTTCTCCTTTGCCAAACAATTTTTTTCTACTATTGGCATATCAGAAGGTTTGGAACAGTGTAGGCATTGTATGTGAGTGGCTTAAAGTAAATTATTTACTGTAACAGAGTTAAAAACTACATTTTTATGTTCAAGGTGAAAGGAGCCTGGGGCCAAGAGTGTTTCCCATGGCAACATCATGATTTCCACAGTGATGTGTATTTTCCTTAGTACTACACATGTGCAAAGTTTCAATTGTTTTTACCCACTATTTGCAGAGATATTCTTCATTTTGTGATTGTCTTAATGGTTGTGTCAACCGTATGACGTCACAGATCATCTAATTTGCATATTCCAAAAACCTTAATATCTCTGGAACGAGATGAGATATTGACAAACAGAAAATGCTATTCTTCCTCATTTCGAAAGGACTTTCAAGTGAGATCTTAATTTTAATGATGAAATTTCGCTTCAGTAGCACTTTAATAGATAGACAAGAAAAGCAAGGCTGATTCAACGGTAGAGAGTTTTTCCCTCCAATATTCGATCTACGGCCGATCTTCTTCGGGGAAAGAGCCTCCGTTCTTATCCATTCGGCCAGCGGAGCATAACTAATGTCAGTGACAACTTTGTTGAGCGGCAATGTTGGTATATATTTCATGGTAGTGTTTCGTTCCATATAGTCTCCCTGCATAATCATTACAGTATTATGCAGGGAGACTATATGGAACGAAACACTACCATGAAGTATATACCGCAATGTTTGTGTTTTGAGCATTGTGTTAATACATTTTCCAACTACCGTTGATTTCTGGGTGTTATTATTTGATTGTTACCTGAGGTGTCCCCTCAGTGGGAGGTTAAATTAGCCCTATGAGAGGTGTTTTCTTACAAGGATACAAATGCAGAAGTTTCGCCGGGACCGAATTCATCTTCGTTTGCACGTGACGTCATCGCCACCATGTTGGAGGACGTTTTCTTTTATTATGTCCTCCAACATGGCGGCCACGTCTTTGTCATTTGAATCTCTGGGGATTTTTGATAACGAAGAATTTACCGAAATTGGAAAATATATCGTTTAACTTCAGACACAAGTCCAGTCAACACCCTAACCTAAAGTCCGCTAGCCGATCATTCTTTAGAAAGAGGTGTCGAGTACGGATTCTTTCATATTAGCCAATATAAGATCACGATACGCGCCATTGATGTTTAATTAAAGTACCTCATGACTTGCTGTCAAAAGAGTCTAGCTACTCACTGGAATTAAGTATGTTGTAAGACCCTGTCTTATCACGCACAGAGGATGCGACGACATGAGAGGACGTAAGTCTCGGTTAAGTTATAGCGAATCAGTGCAGGGACAACCCGGAACGTCGCGATCAAACTGCCGTGATAAAAAGGAATAGAATAATTTCACAGCTTTGACTGTTATGACTAGTGAAAAACACTTACTAGTGTACTCGCCGAATCTTACACAAAGAAAAGAATATCAACGGCAGATTATTGTTTAATAAGTCAAACAGAGCATCAGTATACTGATCGAGACCATCAACAAGACTGTTACGTGACGTTCATCTCAATTCGAGTTGCGGCTGTCATTGCAATCACCAATGCGACACATGCAGTAGTGCAATATATTTAGCGTCTCACGCACACATATATAGGCGCTATAAAATAATTGTTCACCTGAATATCTTTTGCCTTATTCTCCAATTCTTCTGAAGTGTCCTCCTCTGCTAACTTTGCATCACTTGTAGCATTTCCATTCACCATGACAAGGGGCACATCGTTGTCTTTCTTGTTTTTCTTGTTTCTCTTCTCTTCATCTTTTTTAGACTCCTTCACTTCCTCTTTGTTTTTCTTGTTCTTCTTCACGTCATCTTTCCCACCATTCTTCATGTTGGTTGTGCTTTTATCCATTTTCCGCGACGTTCAGCGCTTTTCTCTTGCGTTCTTTACGTCAAGGAAGATAGAACATCAATGCCACAACGATCTCTGTTTTAAAATGAAAACACAAGTTATTCTTAATATTGATATAATTAACGATAATAATAGTAACTTCTGGCAAGATCACAGTATTCTTTAGCATTCATTTCCGACCGACGTGACCACCTTTGATTACGCAATTCGCAACGCACTGTAAATTATACGTGAGCTGGAGTTGAGTTACTTTAGGGCGCGTTCGATTGACCGTATTCCGGAATAAAGAATAGATGGAATAATCTCTGGAAATCACTGGTCCCGGCACATTTTGCACTATAAGCTACTAACGTTTGCTGAAATGTTATATTCAGGATACATTTAGTGTTCCAGTGACTAAAAAATCCCAACACAAGCGATTTGTAGTGAAAATTCTGTGTATTCTTATTCCGGAATACGGTCAATCGAACGCACCCTTAGCTTAAAAAGTCTTGCGGTTTCCGACGGGCGCCGTTGTCAAAACATTTCCTATGACTCTGACATGATACTGTGGTTCTGAAGATAATATATGTATTTTCTTTCAAAGCCCCTGTTGAAAAGCAAAAAGCTATTCTACTCAGCCAGGGCAATATATCGAAGACATTTTCTAAGATACTTGGAGAACATGTTAAGTTATTCCTAAACCGCATCACAAAGCCTGATCCAAACATCAGCGAAGTTTTAGTGTATTGTTGAGAGCTTGAATACATTTATGACCAGTTTGGAACTGATTAGCCTGCGTTGCATCCGAACTGAACCCCGGACTTAACCGGGGTTCAGTTCGGATGCGACGCAGGCTAGAACTGATACGATTATTACGATTACAAATACTGACACCAAACGTTGACAATGTATGGTTTGTTTCTTACGGTATACAAATACACCAAACTGCGTTGTATGGATAGACCAGTTCGCGGTTTAATTCCGACATTTTGAAAGGGTTGCAAGCATGGCGCGAAATCATATAGTGTTTGTATGGGAAAAAATACCGTTAGAAATAAAATCTCTCCCACACAATAGTTTTAAAAAACAATAAAAAATATTTTTACTTGAAAACCAGGCCTAAATTATTGTATAAAACTGTAAATATAGAATAATAACTAAGATCGAATTAATATATTCATACCATCTTTATTCTTTGCATATAACAATATATATTTAGGTATTTTCTGTGCTCCAAATATCCTCATTTATTTTTCTTGTGATAGGGGTCAACTAGAAAGCCTATGGCTCCTTTGACATCTATGCACATTCTTGAAATTCATAACAATTTTATTATTACCGTATCTCTCTTTTTCTTTCTACAATTATTTTCTTGTGTAATTATCTTTATAAAAAAATTTGTGCAAAATAAAATGAACTTGAACTTGGGAATCCGATGCCAAATAAAATTCGTAAAATCGAATTTCTGAAATATAGTTCTCCGTCTGCAAATTTAAGATACCATGCAGGTAAAAATTTGAGGGATATATAGCTGTGCTGGGATGCGTGCAATCGTGTTTTCAGTTTTCCATACATTTGTCTGTAAATTTTCCCGCGGACTTTAACTCGTCGTTACAGACAAATGTATGGAAAACTGAAAACACGATTGCACGCTTCCCAGCACAGTTAGTCCCTCAAATGTTGATCAGTTAATCTTCTACCTGGTATATTAAGTTTGCAGAAAGTAAATATTTCAGAAATTCGATTTTACGGAAATTTTTTGGCGTCGGATTCCCATGCAAACAAATGTCGGAATTAAACGCGAACTGGTCTGTTGTTTCTTACGGTATACAAATACACTAAACGTTGTATGGATTGTTTATTATGGTATATTATACAAATACACTAAACGTTGTATGGATTGTTTATTATGGTATATTATACAAATACACTAAACGTTGTATGGATTGTTTATTATGGTATATTATACAAATACACTAAACGTTGTATGGATTGTTTATTATGGTATATTATACAAATACACTAAACGTTGTATGGATTGTTTATTATGGTATATTATACAAATACACTAAACGTTGTATGGATTGTTTATTATGGTATATTATACAAATACACTAAACGTTGTATGGATTGTTTATTATGGTATATTATACAAATACACTAAACGTTGTATGGATTGTTTATTATGGTATATTATACAAATACACTAAACGTTGTATGGATTGTTTATTACGTGGCTGTCCTCAAAGCTCTGCCTTTGGGGCATTATTATGGAATGATTTAACTTATAGCATTAACACAAATCTAAATATGTACGCTGATGACCACCAATTTCATGAAATGAGTAAGAATTTTGAGGAAGTGCAGAATAAGCTTACTGAAAGTGCTAAAGTAGCAACTAAATGGTATAGGTCTAATTTTCTTAAAAGTAATTATACTAAGTACAATACAATGACACTTGGTAATAAGCAGGAAACCGTGAGTGTTAATATCGAAGTCGAAGATAAAGAGGAGGAATCAACAGATTGCCTCAAACTATTGGGAATAACAATAGATAATAAACTGAAATTTACTGAACATATTAGTATTACTTGTAAGAGAAGCAGTTAACGAGTAGGAGTGTTAATGAGACTAAGGAATCTTATACTTACTAGCACAAAATTACAATTATTCAAAGCGGCAATTCTCCCATACTTAACTTATTCTCATCTAGTTTGGCATTTCTGTCGAGCTAGTGATAGCAGAAAGCTCGAACGTATCCAGGAAAGGGCCCTTAGAGCTATCTATTGCGACAGTGTCCAGTTATTATGAACTACTAGACAAAGCTACTATCTGCACCCTACAGAACAGAAGACTCCATGACATGGCAACTCTTATGTATAAGGCCAAGAACAAACTATGCCCAAACTCTATCAGTATAAACGTAACTTATTTCAAATCTCAGGCAGTAAGTATAACTTACGTAATAAAGAATTTGTAAATTCTAGATTTCAAACCGTAACATTCGGTAAGCATTCCATTAGATATATGGGACCCAAGTTATGGCTAAGAATACCGGAGAACATTAGACAATCACCATCACTGTCATCTTTTAAGAATAATATTCGTAAGCTGGACTTGAGTGTTGTGTTGGCCGATGACAGCTGCACCAACTGCCTATTTGTAGTACTTGAGCTGAGGTGCACACGTTATCTAGTGCGTACGGCTGATTCAGTTTAGGGGCGGACGACACAGCTCTCAATATATTATTATTAAATTGTAAAATATTATATTATAATACTAAATTATATATTAATTATCTTAATCACGATTGTACATATTATTCATAACTAGTTCTTTTATAATTCTTAACATTGTATTATTTTGTGGTGCATATCATAAGTACTTTGTTTTCGTTGCACAAGTAGTTTACAACATTCGTGTGGGTGTTGTATCAGCCTTTACAATTTTTCGTGCCAGTTCGCGCACTCGTGTAAAGGCTGATACAACACCCCCGCTCATGTTGTAAATACTACTTATAACACTGAATGGCATTTTTATCACCCAGTCATCTATTTTTCCTGCCAAAGAGCTACTGTAGTATCATGATACTAGTATTCTAAGTATTTTATTATTTGTTTGCCACAATGTACAATAACATAAACAGTAAAATTTGTGAAAAAATAACAGTGACGAGGAAGCCTAAACGAGAAACCGTAAGGCATATGGAAGTTCAGGCTTCCCCTTAGATAACTAAATAAACACTGCAGGAGATGGCGGGTACATATATTAAAGCTAAGATAGACAAGGGAGCTCTGTACACACATTACAGCAAGAGAGTATACACACAAGGAAGCTGTATTCTAGATGCAGTAATTAAGTTGTTAAAATGACGTTAATAAGAATATTAACGTAAGTTTGATTTAAAGTTTTTTAAGCTAGAAGAATTTGTCAACTCTTCGTTTAATGAGTTCCAAAGTTGCGGGCCTTGATATTTAATGCAACATTGTTTGAGTCTAGTTCTACAATAGTGGGAACGAAGTCTAGAAGCATTTCTGGTATAATTATAAGTATAATTATGTAATTGTTTGCCTGAAGTAAACAGATAATAAACAGAGCCGAACAGAGAAAGAAAACAAACTGAGGACTTCACTTTTACGGCTCAGAGTATCCAATTCAAGGGTCTTCGTTTTCAAGGACCCCAATTTCTTCTCTCGGGCTTTATCGTAACCTACAATGCAAGACAAAATGACTTGGGACACTGCTCACTTTTAGAGGCCATTATTTAAATAAACCCTCTCTCTCCCTTTCAATGTTGGTTTACGGGTGAACGTTCAATTTGAAATTCATTCATTACCAACATTGAAAGGGAGGAGGGGGTTTGCAAAGCTTCAGCTGTCTTAGCTTTGTGTCCAGTATTTTTTCTTCTCATAGAAGTAACTATTTTGTCGAGTGTCTCAACAATTATGCTAAGACGGTCATTTATCACAGAGCTAACAGAAAGAAAACAAACTGGCACGTCAACTTTTAGCCAGGGTATCCAAATTCCTGGGGGTGCAAATTTCCTGTGACACAGGGCTTTTAATTGAGTAAGCCATCAGAACCGCCTTATATTTGGTGTTACATATTCAGGTCTTGTCCTGACGAGATACGTTTTTGTTTTAAAAGTTTTCGCTTTGGATTAATTAACACTCCAATTTAACTTTCACCATTAAAAAAGCAACACAAATATCGTAAAATCTTTGCTAAAACCATTTTAGCTCGGTACAAAACTCGGTCTTTATAGTATTATAGACACGGTTCTGTAAAATATCTCCTATTCAAAAGAAAGGTTCTCTACGAATCCAAAATAATTGTAAACTGCTTCTTAAAGGAGCTCATTCAACCAATATGCATTGCGAGTCACTGTTATTGTTTTCATACGGGAAACTACTTGAAATCGGACAGCTGCCAATCAGAAAATGTGATATCGGGCTTTTTATAAATAGAGTTTACGAGTTGAGATCGGCGGGGAAATCGGTTGCCTTTATACTTGAAGAAATATAATAGAATGAGCGGAATTACTACGGTTCTCCGATAAAAATTCATCGACGTGATGCTAGCAATCGATCTCATGCTCGATCTAGCGAACCAACTTGTCCAACTTCTGGACCAAGTTCCAGCGATGCAGATCGTGTGGCAAGGAAATTAATCAATTCTACGATAGCGTTATACATTTAGAGTTCTTTCCTTTCTAGGCTTGTGCATGCAAGAACGTGTATGTCGAAAGAAAGGCGCTAGGTTGTCCCTGCCAAAATACTGGTTTGAAATGTTGAAGTACTATTTGCCACATTCTATTTGTGTTCAAGGTCCGTGCGTTCTCCATACCACATTTTGACTCGCCAATGCCAAATCAAATCCGTATAATGTTATTGTTTGTTAGCCTGAATTTCAGCCGGTTTGTGTCATCTTAAAAGCCCCTTGACTAGGCTTGGATAAATTATGCTCGTAAATTGGTGAATTCTGCCTGCCGGCAATGCTCGAAAAAAATCGCATTTTCTGCTCAAAATTCTGCTCAAACCCTAAAATTCTGCTCGAAATTCTGCTCGCAGCTTTTAATAAAAACTCAAAGTCAATAAGGTTGGTTACCCATTTTTATTGTACAATTACAAATAACATTAATCAAAGGCACTGTGAGAGTGTGCGAACTAATTTGTGCGACTTCCAACAAACAAAATCTCGTTACTCGTATTAACATATGCAATATTGCAATTTAACAGTTTCTGTTCACACCTGAATACCATAAATGCAGTATAATCCAGGACCGGCCGTGATAGTGTATTAAACACACAAATAATTATCTTGTACTTAGAGCCTAGAGGTAATGCGGGTATCAGCGGCCATTCCGAGGGGGCGGCCCCCGGTCACCCAGGGGCATTTGTCACAGCAGCCATGACCAATACATGCTAAAATCCCTCGGGTGGGGCAGAAAATTGTGACAAAAACCCCCACCCCTGGGGCAACCTGGGCAACATATTATAAGTATTAGAAACTAAACGTTTTAGAAGTGTCAAAAATCTTGATAGTTTTATACAAATATTATCGTTTATTTCTTTGTTCTGTCTTCCGACAGTGGATGGCTTAATTTAATCTCTTAATTTGAATGATAATGATATGATTTACCTCAAGGTCAAAGAGATTGATCGAGCGAGTCCTGTGGTGAGAACCGCTGAACGTTGAGACAGCAGACTACGTGCAAACCCCGTAGGTATGTCCCCGGGGTATTTTGACGAAAACGCAAAAGCGCTCTAATGCCCCGCGTGTGGGGCATGTTTTTGCTACAAATCCCCTGCTAAGCCCCTGGGTTGCGCGTGGGTTGCCCGGGGGCCGCCCCCTCGGGATGGCCGCTGATACCCGCATAATAGAGGCTAACAGTAGTCATGATGTCGTCACCATTGTTCCTTCCTATCAGAGCCTAACAGCGGAACAACCTATCGGTTATTATACTGAAGCATTACAGATTCTAGTAAGTACAATGAGTCGCGGACCTTATCTGGAATCATGAGATACGATTTTTTTTACTTAATAAATAATTACGGTGGGACTTTCAGACCGCTAATTTTCCCGAATTCTGCTCGAATTTCTGCTCGGAGGGCAGTTTTCTGCCGGCAGAATGCTCACTGCCCGAAGTGGCCAATTCTGCTCGAAATTCTGCCGGCAGAATTTATCCAAGCCTACCCTTGACTAGCCTGATTTTCAGACGGTACGAGGTCGTCCGCTCACTTCCTCCCACTCCCCGTCTGATGGACTTCATAGACTTTCGTGTTCCTGACGTCATCAAATAAGCCAATACGAACACGCGTAAGAATTGAAGCGTGAAGTGTAGAACAGTCGTACAGTAGCGGTTTTACTAGTTGTATCTATCAGCTTTCATGCACTGAAAATAACATTCTACAGCTTCAAACTTCTGTCGATTTCTCAGAATGGTATCCTATTTGACTTGCTGTGGTTCTTTGGAGAGCAGGAACTTTTTAAACGGACGTTTGCGTGCAGTATTTGCAGGACAAGTGTATGAGTATGCATACAAGAAATATCTGCCTCGCCGGATTCCATGCCGTAAAGTTTGTTACTCATAACTTAGAACTTTTACGCTTTTATTTTTATTTTTAAAAGTTTTGAAGCTTGATATGTATGCCGATTAGTTACACAAGACCCTAAAGTTGTCCTAGTGTAGGTTTTTTGGTATCGGAGATTGTTTTAACCGGACTTTTTGTGCAAAGTTTAAATGCCATTGCCGTACATGAATTTACGGAAGTGTGTTCATAATTCTGAAAACAAAAATATTCACCAAAGTGCCATGAAACTGTTTCCATAACATACTCAGTATGTGTGTTCACTCCTGCAGAAAAATCATAATATTCCATGAAAGATTTGTTCTTCTAAAAGCCAAAAACCTAGGAGAATGTTTCAGATCTATAAATGCATGAGATTTATATAAGCAGAGGAAGATTAGGGATTTACCAAATCCCGTATGTAGATTCACAAACACATCGTTTCGACGAATGAATGATTCCAATGCTTTCTTTTGCTCTGGATATAGCTTCGAAATCCTGAAAACTTTACAATTTCGGTCGACACACTGCCCAAGTACTTCCCCAACGCCATTCAGAAAAATATGCGAGCACATTCCTTAAATTCCAGACTTTGCCAAAAGTGTAAAGTTCGCTCTGATTGGTTGACATTATCAATGGAGGGAAAATGAGGGACTGTTCACAGTCTATTTTCTGAGCGCCCAGCGGCACTTGATTGAACTTGAAGTTTATTCATCAGCAAAGAAACATTTATAAAATAGGTTTCCACTTTACAGCCGCTCTTTTACTTACTTTACTTGTCTCAGCGTTGTCCATGTACATTGAGCGAAAACTATGAGAGAAACTGCGAGATTTGTAATCTTGCATGTGTCCGATAATGATAAGCAAAAGGCTCAGCTCTTCTGACCTTAAAATTTCTTGTTATTTAGGTCTGCGGGCCGATCAAGCCAATGTAGAAAGGCCCTGGTTTGGATAAACTGTAGGAATTACGATCAAACAGTCGGCTAACTCCAGTACAAGCTCTAGTAATAATTTCACTGACCAAAGGCGACTCCAGAGTACGTTCAATACTTCCCCTTGTAGGTGAAAATTCGGAAATATTAATATGACTGAACACAAAAGCTAATAAATAAGGAACATTTTCCCCTATAAGTAATCAACTGGTATGCCCCTGTGAGACCGATGGAATAGGATTTGTTTCAAAAAGCTCTCCAGAGCCATTATCGGGGGCCCCGAAAATGGCGGTTCGAGAAATTTGAGCTCGCAATGCATCTTGGTTGAATGATCTCCTTTAAAAAGCGGTAAATTAGTTCGAATTAACCACTAAAATGATCAGAATCTAATCAGCAGTACTAGCTAGTCTGCACTGCTTATACATAATAGCCTAATACATTATATAATAATACACCGTTTAGTTGACATCCGAGTTCTTTTGGTTGCTATGCTTTTGATTTTAATGTCGCATGCTTAAGATGGTAACAGTTAGAATGGCAAGTAACTTCCAACATAACTTGGTTGTTGTGAGCCGAGCAAGACCATGGAGCTGATCAGCATGTGGCAGCTGCAAAGTGAACTGCATTGTTCTCACGGTTCCTTATAGAAAATGTTATCAAACAAATAAGAATGAACACTAACGATAAACAATACAACGGTTACGATCTAAGGAAACTATAATTGCAAATATACCACCAATTCATTTTAGGGCCTTGAAATTGTTGTCTGTTTGTGTTAGAAAAGCCTAAGGCAAACATGTTAAAAAACATTTTAGGAGGTAACTGCGCAGGCAGTTTGAAGCAACTGTTAATGTTGGTTACATACTAATAAATTCGCTGCTGGAAATTTCAAAAATATTTAGAGAATTCAGTCAGTAGCGCAAAATCAGTCGCAAATTAATGAGTCAAGTAGTTGAGAGAACTGCAATTGTAGAAGTAGTAGTAGTAGAACAGATTTCGTACTACGGCATCGTATTTCTGTAATTTGATTGAATCAGCAGGACATAAACAATGGGAAACCATTTCAATGTCACCCTGGCTTCGCATGCAGCTCCGTTCTCGAAGAAAGCCTCTGGGACAGTGTATGTCACGGCCGTACGGTATAAACCGTGCTGTAGCCAGTGCTGTAGTTTGTCCCACTCATACGAAATATGCTCTAGTAGTAAGTAGTAGTAATTTATTTACCCACGAGTCACAGAATGCGGATCGACCAGAGGCTCGTTTCAATGTGAACGTGCAAATTATTCCCGTAGTTAACCGATTCGTTGTTCACTTGCTCTGACAACTATAATAATCTATAACTAAGCGCAGTCACTGTGTTCCACCATGCATTTAATAGATTCTCTACCCAAATTTCGGTTCACTCAAGGTAATATGATGAGGGACTTTAGATGTAAATAAATGTTTTAAGAGTCATAAAGTTTTCTCTTTTCCCGCTAAGCTCAGTGCTAGCTAGTGATGCGGATAGACTTTCAATGCGGGAGATCAAGCAATTTCCAACAATTTCAGTTTATGCTCGAACAATCAAGTCCAATACAAAAGACTGAATTTTCATGCCACGCTAATTCGGCTTCCGGTTCAGTCACTTCTGAGGCTTGCAAACGATAAATCTTCTTCAACCTTTCTGATCTGACTGGCAGTTAAAACTTTTCATGGACTCCAAGCAGTATAATATATCCTTTAGAAAAGTTACCAAGCAATTCTAGAGAACACGGAAAGGAATGCGTTTTGAACTCATTAACGAACTTTTAAGACTTTTAAGAAAATCAGGCTAAAATCCGGCGCAAATATGACTGCGATTTCATTTGTTATGTGATCCTGTGTGATGTCTAGATTCCAATTCTCTTACCTTTCGATTTCTCTCGAAGTTCTTAGTAACTTAGAAGTTGTTGTCGACGCTGTTGGACAGAGATTTTGCAAAGTGCAGCGGCCAACTTTCCAATATCGGTCTTTTTAGCTCTACCGACACTCGGCCCACACTGCTCTTTTAATTTTCTAGTATTCTGCCTTTTATACAGTTTACCAAAGGTCGAATAAGCTGTCAATTATTTATTGAAATAACCTCAAACAATCGTCGGACTCTTTAGGAACCAATGAAATTTTGAGTCACGTACTCAGCGTACTGCAAGGAGCAAACAAATACAATAAGGACCATTTTTACAGTAAATTATTCATAATTTATCATTGGAGTACCCCTCGATCCTTTACCTATTAAACAACACAACAACCATCTCACAGACTCATTCGTGGAGTGGTCAGTTCGTTTCGGATGGCTGCTGAAAAAAAACACTTTGGTCTCTTGTACCGATCAATTGGAAACATCAACCCGGGGGGGGGGGGGGGGGCAACCCCCGGGCATTTGACTCATTTTCGTGCCCGGGGAGTAGGGAATTTGACATCGGTAGCTATCCTTGGGGTGGGGAATTTGACACCGGCAGGGAGGGGTGGGGGAGGGGGGGGGGGGGGGGGATTTGAACAAGTTGTCTCGATTTCATGTTATGTGCTGCGTGGGCTCGATCGAAATCAGGGCAGAATTGGAGTGGGGAGGTCACGTACTACGGAGCCCTGTAAGGGCCATCAACAAACACATTTCATGAAAGACTATCATGTGCGATACCGTTTTACTATCGCGCGATGCTGCTTTATTATCGCTCGATAAAGTGTTACTATCGATACTGTTTTATTATCGCGCGATAGTGTTTTAATATCGCGCGATAATGTTATTTTAAAATACGTACATTACTTAGCAAGACACCATGGCGGCGAACACGCTATATACGTGATAATGCTCTTCACCTTTATACGTTTCGCTTACGTCCGACAACGAATTTGGCTTTACCTGAATACTTACCGGCGATTCAAAATGCTATTGAAAATAACAGGGATATATTAGTCTACTGAGTACTTTAATCTAGGCTTGAATTATATGGAAATCCTCGCTTTTCTTTTAATTTATATATAAATATAACGCCATCAAGATGAGTCTTCGCCAGCTTACTCATGCTCTGAGAAGCAAGAATTTACGAAGGAGAAAGGACTACAGTAGTTCAGATGAAATAATTGACGCCATAGAAATGGAACTCCAGGGAAGTGGGAGCTGTCTAGGCTACAGGCAAATGCACCACTTGTTAAGGAACAAATATTCACTGGTATTAAATTAGCAAGGAAACTGTTAGATACGCTTTGATGAAGGAGTTGAAAGATGGTAGGGAGACACAGATTAAAGTGCGGGTATTATTTTGCACCAGGGCCTAACTTCATATGGCATTTAGATGGCTAGTATTTCTCGACTAATGCATCCCTGTTATTTTCAATATCATTTTGAATCGCCGGTAAAGCCAAATTCGTTGTCGGAAGTAAAAGAAACATATAAAGGAGAAAAGCATTATCATGATCACGTAGCGTGTTCGCCACCATGTTGTCTAGAGCTCTAAGTAATGTACGTATTTTAAAATAACATATATATTATCGCGTGATAATAAAACAGTATCGCGTGATAAATCGATAGTAACACTTTATCGCGCGATAGTAAAGCAGTATCGCGTGATAAATCGATAGTAACACTTTATCGCGCGATAGTAAAGCAGTATCGCGCGATATTCTTTCATAACATTTGTGTTTGTGGATGGCCCTTACAGGGCTCCGTAGGTCACTTTAGACGACTTCAAAAAAGACAAAATTCTGATTTTATAAGCAACTGGCTTAAAAACAAAGGGACTCTAAAAGCTTTGTGCTGTATTTGAAGGTATTAAAATATAAATGTACATTGCTTACGTACTATTTAAACTGTCTGTTAAAAACAAAATGCGGTGTCACAACTAATACTAAATCCCGGGGATAGGGGCATTTGATCGCCTAATACGACGATGGGGTAGGGCATTTGAACAACATTTTTGGTCCGGGGGACGGGAATTTTAACAATCCAAACTCCAAAAATTCAAATGCCTGGGGGTTGCCCGGGCGGGTGATGTTGATGCGGTTTCGAATTGATCGGTACATTTTTGGTCGGATTTCGTGTGTGAGCGGGAATATTCGGCGATAGAGTTGCAGGATCGTCATATGGTGCAATCGGTTCTGACAGTTCTGTTGCAATTGCAGCCATTGCCTTTATTAACCATATTAGGAAATACATACAATATGATACAATACAATTTATGATACATTTTAAGCTATACAATTTTTAAAATACGATACAATTAATGGTAATAAAAAAAGAATATAAGAAAAGAAAAAAACAAATATGGATGGCTAAGGAACTGAAACGTAGTTAAAAAGGAGTTCATGTGTTACACGGTGTAAATTCCTATCTAAACCCTTCTGTGGGGGATCTTTGTTTACATCTTTGCCTCATTAACATAAATCATACTTCACGGTTCACGCTGCGAACAAACCAAGGCCAAAATTATCGAAAGCGAAAGTCACTCTTAGTAAGTACCGAAAATTTAACATTAATATGTTGAATAGTTTTTGAGAAAACGGCTTTTCAAAAGTGCAAAATTTACAAAGAATGTATGCTGTGTGGCAAGATTGTGCCACCGTATCAGTTCCAAACACCATACAGTCCGTTACAGAAGTTCTCAAAAACTTTCAACTTATTAACCTCAAATTTTCGATAATTACTAAGTGTAACATTCACTGTCGATTTGCATAGTCGGTTTGTTTGTTTGTAGAGTGAAAAGTCCGAGGATTACAGCAAAGTTGTTACATACAGCGTAATATTCTAACACAAGGTACGTTTTTATCGGGGGTGGGGGAGGGACTGGGGGATCTGTCGTAAGTATCTTAAAATTGGTGGCCCTCCCCTCCCCTGTACAAATGGCTACAAGAAAATATATGACCCTCCCCTTTATAATCTGACGAAAAACGATTTTTGGAGGGTTTTTCATGATACCATTACTAGTCGGGTTATAAAAAGATCTTCAGATTTGGCAGTTGATGTGGATTTATCAGTGACTTCGGAATTAGTGATGTCTAGCCCAGTATATGTACGGCTATAGAACAGTAACACTAAATGAGTGTCAACATTCTTCTCGCCTTACCACAAATTGTGAATGAGCAAATGCCAGAAACAAACAAACAAAACAGTTTATTTTGATAGCAGGAACACGTTCAATATATGGGAATGAAAAAACCCCTTAACCATCCCCTGTTAGAGAAAAGTAAAGGCTTGCCTATACACGACTTTCATAATGGCCGCCTCCGGCCACCTCCTAATTTGCATAATTTGGTAGATAAATCTGTAGGGGGAAACCAATGCTACCACATGAAAGATCACATTATAACTAGTAATTGTTTTGAGTTTTGGAGCAATGTGGAAAATTGCTGTTGAGCTATAAGCATTTGTAATGCAGAAAAATATGAAAGCGAGGCTATAAAGGCCTCCGTTGCTTTTCTCATACAAATCTCTCTAATTTCAACTGGATGTAACTTCATTGCTTTATAAGCTATAGGCTCGGTTTCCAGCCGTGGGGGTTTCGGTGAGCCCGCGATCCTCTCCCCACTCACGGCTGGGCGCGCGAGCTGAGACATTGTCGGGTTTTAGCCAATCACAAACTTGCCACTCAAATCCTGTCGCTAAATTGATTTGCATAATTTTGAAAGCCGGACCAAAACTTTCGATTACTGTTCCAAAATGCGTTTAAATTTGCTCTGGAAAAGTTTGGTTTCGAAGAATTCAAGGATTCACACAAAGAAGCAGTAGTATTATAAGTGGGGGGACTGGGACACACACAACAAATTTCAACGAACAAATGCAACAAAAAAGCAACAAAGAGCAGCAAACAACTGGGACACGTACAACGATTTCCAACGAGCCCGCACAACGAAAAAACAACATACGACACAAGAAAAAACAACACATAATAAGACCCCCATTTTTTCGTTGTATTTTTTACATTTCAACGTCCTATTAGATAAACGATTACTATGCAGTATATCGATCTCTTTCACTATGGATAGCATATCGTGCCTTCCCATAGAAATCTTAGTCAAGATAGTAGAGCATGCAGGCCCAGAATCATTCGCAAGCATCGCAAGGACATCGAAACACCTAAACGGTGCCGCATCTCTCGTGCGCTACAAAAACGTAGACCAAGAGTTCCGTAAACGAGTACTCACTTTCGGTCTTAGGTCTACTCGTAATGACAACGATCGAGATAATTTGGCTAGGACTTTCGGTATTTCCGCAAACTACACCGATGATAGCTTTCCTCTTGTCTACGCCAGTGAATATGGTAATCTTAACGTTATTAAGTGGCTCATTAAGCACTTATGGTTCGATAAAATGGGTGGACACACCGATTACGTTCTATGCGCCGCCTGTAAGGATGGCTGTCTTGATATCGCTAAGTGGCTCACTAAGCACTTCCAGTTCACCAAAGAGGATAAAGCCGTCGGGTTTGCTATACTAGATGCCTGTAGGAATGGCCATCTCAACACCGTTAAGTGGCTCATTCGACGCTTTCAGATAACCATAGAGTATGAATACGCCCATCATGCTCTACTATGCGCCAGTAGCAATGGTCATCTTAATACCGCTAAACGGATCGTTGAGTGGCTCATTAAGCGCTCCCAGCTCACCATAGAGGACGAAAACGCTCTACTAGATTACTACATAAATGCTTATGCCGCCACATAGGATCTCTCGCAACGTCCAAATTGTCCCTAGGCATTCTTACACCTAAAGATCCAAACTTGAGCAGCTGTTAGAGATATCATTAGTATACCGTATATCGCCACCTATGGTATTAGTATACATTCTCTACTCCATGATATTAGCTTACGTTGTTATCTCCACCCATGGTACTAACATACATTCTCTACTTCACGATATTAACGTATGCTGTTATCTTAGTACGTATTAATACCACACAGACTAGACAAGTGTGTATAATTGAAGAACCTCAACGTAGACCTCACAACTAAGATACCAATTAGACATATAACACATATAGGTATATTGCATGATGACTGAGAGAAGAACTTGTGATTGGTTGATGCGAGGAAAGACCACGAAATGTATAAGGAAGTGTCCAAAGACGTTAGAGTATTGCTCTCAACATAACTTCCAGATAGGAAGAGGATGTGCTATATTCGTTCCATGTTTGACGTGTGGTCGAGGCTGTCGTACTACTCACAAACTTTGTGTAAAATGTGGTGCACCTCAACGCCGTACCATTCGCAATAAGAAGAACCTTGATAAGAAACGAGCTAACGAGCCGGCGAATATCACGCGCCTAAATGTGGTAGAATCGGAGAAAGATCTAAATGTAGTGGAATCGGAAAAAGATCAAAATGTGGTGGACATTCACGATCTCGATAATGCATTGGATGACCTCTCCATCAGTGAGAAAGATCTAAATGTGGTAGAATCGGAGGATAAGTAGAAATCACGATACGAAAAAAAAGAACGAAGAGAAATCGTTATGCGACCTCTCTTCATTTTTTTTTTTTTTTCCGACGCGTGAGAAACTTTCTATTCATAGACTTTCGTGACTATATTAAAATAACTCCGACGCGTGCGATCACTCAACCAAAAAATTTAACAACTCATTTCCTATTTAACCATGCATTTATTATGCACTATTCGATACCGGTAAAATAGGCACCCCGCCCGCTATAAAAAGCACTTCTTTCCCATTTCTGGTCACGATATAGATAGAAAAAATTCGAACTAGACCATATGATTTTAGTTCTAAGAAGAAAAAATCAAAACGAAGAAAAAGACCAAAAGCAAATCTGGACGTCTCCAGAACCTCTCTAGGAACCCCTTTCTCCTTTTTCCTTACTTCGCCTTTTCGTTCCTAGAGAGGTTTTTGCTTATTACCGGGCCCGGCTTACTGTATTCGGTCTACTGTATTTGGTCCACTGTATTCGGTCTACTGTATTCGGTCTACTGTATTCGGTCTACTGTATTCGGTCTACTGTATTTGGTCCTATCTGGTTGAGGCACAACCGGCACCCGTGGGTCCCCTTTAAGATCCCTTGAGCTTCACCCATGCACCCGACCCAGGATTGACGCTGTTTGTACTGTATTCGTTCGTCTTCTGCCACATCGGCAGACGCGCTACGATTTGTGAGGGGCTGGAGGCTTTTTACCCCCCACAAACCGATCTACCATGTATAGTCCCCAGACGGATTCGAACTCTGAACTGAAAGGGCCTCCATTTTCCTTCCAGTCCAGCGCTGAACCGCGAGGGCTATACATGCTAGACAGTGACGTAGGCGAAAAATATCCTACTTATGTCTTAAGTAATTGTCGTACGTTAATTAGCGCCGCCCACGCTATGTCTCGAAATTTGCATACGAACTCGACATACAAGTTAATTTATACGAACCGCTAGAAAAGCGTAAATATCGCCCACGCTCACTTTTCTCATATGAGATGTCAATTTTTATCCCAATTTTGCTATCATTTCTTCTAGCATTTTTTGCTTGACTTCGCCTCGAATTTGTTCCACGCTTTTTTCACTCGTTCGGCTTAAATTAGCCGAAGTTTTGCGACGAATTTCAATCTTCATAGTTTCGTATTTATCTACCTCAGCGAGGATTAGGTTGTATTCGACGTCAGATATATTTTCATCGCGAAGGGCCTTTGATACTAGATCGCGAATCGTATTAATTTTCGCTTTAGCTAACATAGCGGTTTTCTCATGTTTAGAAACTTTTTTTCCGATCTTTTTAGCCCCAACGGTTGTAGCTGCTGAAATCATCCCACAGACCCCACCAATAACACCGAACGGTAAACCAATCACTATACCAAAACCAGTTAAAGCTACTGCTAGTCCTGAACCCGATAATAATACAGATAGACCTCCTGCTACCACAGCGACACCATGGACAACTCCTTGTGCGCGGGCGTATTTCTTACGCACACCCTCATAGTGTTTTTCTTGAGTTTCGATATCTGAAAGAGTATCTCGGACTGTTTGCAACCGAAAATTAGCCCCGCTAGCCAGCCGCGGATAAAGTTCTGGCGCTGTTGGAACTTCTTTAATCGAATCACTTGCCATTACGTTATATCATAACTTACTCAATCTTCAATAGGTATCGTATAGGTCGACCATGGAAGTCTATAATATTTCCTTCTTCGTCTCTAAGTGTCAGGCGAAGGCTGTTTCGTCTTGTCCCTAGAGATCGTATGGGCAAGGGAAGCCATTGATTGTAAGTAGATTCTGTAAACCTAAGGCCCTCGAGATTAAAGATAGCCAGTACGTTTGATTGCTTTCCATTAAGAATTGAGAAGCTAGGATCCACCACATCACAATAGATATATACATAGCGAAGAAGTTGTACCACCAGTTTGTATTCTCCTACTTTGAGTGACACATTATCCCCTTCTGGAGTACCCTTGATATTAAACGAATCGCAGAGATTCTTACTGAACAGGATTGGTTTCTTAATTTTTAGAATCCAAAACTTCCTATAATCACGGTCTACGAATTCCAATAAACCAGCAGTAACCGCGGGTTTGAGGGCGTCCATCAGGATGTTTATATTGTAATTCCCCGGCTTAAGTTCATAAGGAATCCGTATCTCACCTGGGGCATTCCAAGTGAATGAAGCTTTCTCCGATAGGTTCCACCAACCGTTCTCAAAAGCGACCCCGATTAGAGAAATATTATGGATGTAAATAGGTTCTTGAAAGTAGACCGTATGATCAGTCGAGGTAGTGGTAACATTTAAGACTACCATATTAAAGCCTGAAGTTTACTTCGATATGATATTAACATACGTTCTTTACTTCACGATATTAACATATGTCATAACTTTAATACGTATCAATATCAAACAGATTAGTCAAGTGGATGAATCGAACGGATTGATTGGTCTGGCGCCAAGGATAAGAAACCATGCCTAGTCTCCAAGCGGGAGTTCATTTCGACGGTGGTTGGGGTGACTATATCGCACCTCGCAATGCAAAGGCTTTAGCGGCCTTTAAGAAAAATTATCCTCACGCGGACTTCGATAAGTTCTCAGCTAGGACAACGGCATCCGACATACATGATGAGTCTACATACGAGACTAGAATCATGTTTTACGATGGTGGGCGGCATTGGAATATGAGTGGTCTCATACCAGTAGATGTCAGAAATCGTCTACACGAAGCGTTACGCGTAACAACGCAAAAACATGCGGTGGTCGCATTCGGCAGGGGTTTTCCACTTCCATTCAAACGTGCTAACGTTAAGTATCCAGTTCCAGCCGTTCCCTGGGCACACGTCGCTAAAGACATATACCCTATCATACAAACGCTAAAGATCTACGTAGCAAAGGATCAGCTATTTACGTATGAGCCGCGACATATTTTTCAAGATCTAGGACTCGATCTTAGTGATAAAATAAAAAATAAAGATCCGAGCTATGCCCTGCGAGACAGTATTGCTAATGCTAACGATAGAATAGGAAAAACGAATAAGTGGTTTGATGTTGAACCAATGAAACTTTGGCAGCACCAATTATGTTTCGCCGTTTGGTGTGCTACGGCAGGCTGTGGCGTATCATTCGACGACCATCTTTCAGATGATGCGCCAATCATCGACAATATTCGGAGCTTTTATCGATTTCACGTATACTATACGATCAGGCGAGTACTGTTTGAATTGGATGTACCACTCCCCAGAGAAAACATATTCAATAAGCTCAACAACGTTCCATGGAATTACGTCACATATGACAAGATCAGAAGAGAGTTCGGTGCTTATGAAATCAACTTTGCCACACGTCGAAATGATATGAACGAGAAGCACTACAATTGGTTCGTTCCACAGAATGGGAAAGGATTGACAAAGGCCGGGATAGTCCGAATTAATGCATCAATAATGGTATATTTGTTTTGTGTCCTATCATCCCAGGCTTCAACCGGCTCACCAATCGTAGGATCGAAGTCCCCAGCCGCCCAAAATAAATTTGATACGATGTTTGAAGATGCCATCATAGAATCGGCTTCAGACACTCTAGCCCAATACCAAGAATCTATTAAGGATATTAGTTCTCGTCTAGATCTAGCAGTTGCGAAGGATTGTCTGTTAATACCTAGCTATATGATTATCTTTAAGGGCGCTACGTACGTAAACAGCCTACGAACGGCAAATAAACCTGGTATCAGTTTAGGAATAAACGACGACATCAATCTTAACGAAAAATCTCCACCACCAGCCCCTATGGAAGGCTCGAAACTAAAGACGAAGAAACCTGCTACAGACAGCGGAGCCACGACTGATACGACAGGCAGCTACGCTGCCACGATTGATACGACACCACACAGTCGACAAAGTCGCGGCGCATCACCAACGAGTCACGAAACCAATTTAGCAATCGTGGGTATTGTGGCCGGCGTAGCCTCATGGATGATATTTCGTTAGCGCCGACGTTTCAACGATTTATATTGCTCTACTAGGAATATAACCACAGCTACGACGAGTAGCCAGGCATTCTTTGCAAGGAAGCCGAAAACTTCTCCAGCGGTACGGAATATGAAACTAACAATAGCGCCTATCGCCGCAGGTAGCACGTTAGCCAACTTTTTTCCAAGATCCTTCAAAGCACCACCAACTCCCTTAGCAACGGAAGCCAAGCCTTTTGTCAATATACTAACGACGGTACCAATTACGGCACCAGCGACAGCTAACACTCCAATCACCGTAAATCCATGTTTCTTGAAGATGGCTTTTATGCGGTCTCGTAACGACATACGATCTTTGATGGCTTCTATTTCTTTCTCGATCTCCTGTTTCTGATCCTCTAGTGCTATTACTTTATTCTTTGCCACTTCATATTCTGGAGTTCCCTTAGTTAATGAATCCATCTTTTTTATTTCCTCGGCCTTTTGTTTATCTTTTTTGGTGGCCATATCCTCTTTCATACTAATCTCCTTTTCCGCAGTAGGTCCAAGAGCGTTCTTAAGCGTTTTCGGTACTGCGTTGGGAGTGTCTACGGCATCCGACAATAAGTATGATCCAGCATTTTTACGATTGAGTTTTATCACGACCCTATCATAGTCATCCAAACTAGCAGTGAACTTCGTTAGATCTGCTTTTGGAAACTTTATAGTTATTTGGTCCTGTGCATTTTCAGTCCGTCTTTCCAGTCTTTCAAGTGGCGTTTCCGCAGTACTACTGCCTGCCGTAAATTGCGTTTCCGCATCATCACCCTGATTGACTAATTCTATATACTCAGCTGAACTGGTTCCCCAGTTACTACGATTTTTCCATAACCTATCGCGTATGCTTTTCGTCGTATTTTTGAAGCTATGCTTAGCTCTATTCCACCAATCCATTTCTGCCTCGCCATCATCAGGTCTAATCTCCGCCCATTCTTCGGCAGTAAGATCATTCACATCGGCTCTACCTTCTTCAGATGTAGGATCGAAGTCTAAAGTTTCTGCCATATTGAACACTTGATATGTGATATAATGTTAGTATTCAATTGTGGAACAAAACATATTCAATTGTGAAACAAACATCATGATATCAACGACGCTCCATCCTGACTATTCTCCTAGAGAAGGTAGATCTCTTAAAGCCAGTCGTGTGTTCCATCGTGTAACTTTCACTCCTTCATCAGCCAATCCAGGGGAAACTTTAATTGTTAATGTTCCTACGTTAGGCGAAAATAGACTTCTAGTACCTGGTAGTCTAGCCCTTAGTGCCAATATCACTCTATCCGGGGGTCATGCCGACAACTATTTGGTAGCCAACGTTGGACGTTGCATAGTCTCAAAGCGAGTCGTATGGATGGGAACTACTAGATTAGAAGATCTAAGTCGACCCGATCTACTACAGGTATATAGCGATCTATACCTATCTGATGTAGAACGAGAGAATAGCGTAGAGCGGGGCATTCAATCTGCTAATGTGAACAAACTTCGTTCAAAGGCCAATAACGCATCTACGTCTAATGCGGCTGATAATGCGACACTAGCGGCATACGGTAGCGTATATAAGATACTTATTGACCATGAAGTTATCACAACCCATGGTGTCTTTTATCCACATGCGATTCGAGATAAGATGTCATTTCATTTGACACTGGCACCGGCCATAGACGTCATAGTCGGATCCGACAGTACGAAAGTAGGAACGTATAAACTATCGAACATTGAACTAGAATATGAAGTCATTGAAAGTCTAGATCTTGCGTCGCAGGCCAATAGTACCTACGCCAGCGGTAAAGCCTTTCTGTATAACCATTATGAGTACTTCAAAACCGTCTCAATCAATCTAGCCACCGATACACTAGTATCTGAAAGCATAAACGTACTTCGTCTCTCTCTCAATGGCATTCTTCTTCTATTTGTGGATCCTCATGTGGCAGGCACTAGAGATAGTGAGAAATTCGTAAATCCAGGAATCACCAAGGTCGAGGTACACGTCAATGGCATTCCTAACGCTCTATATTCTTTTGGGATGCTACCAAAGGATTTATGGAAGTCAGCGAAGAATTGGTTTGTCCCGCGTTTCGGAGAGGCTGCCGCCGCTACATCCATGACGCATAAGAAGTTCTTTGAGAACAAGTTTGCCTCACTCATCGATTGCCGCACTTCTCAAACCAGTATAGTTCATGGAGATGGCTTAGCCCAACAAGATGCTGGAGCATCCATTCGCCTTAGGATTCATCGCAGTGGAGGCTCAGGTAAGGTGAACATGCACATATTCGTGCTTTCTGATGCACAAGCAACTATTGAACAAGGAATGCTACAAAATGTTTATCATTAACATGGACACATTGATAGAACAAATTCCCTTTAACGCACTCATAATTGGCCCCACAAACTGCGGAAAGACTCAGTTCATAGTTGATCAATTGAGAGGTCCATTTCGTTTTAAGTTTGAATATATCGTATTGATTTGTCCCACCTATGCTAACAATAAAACCTATAAAGGTGTTGGTAAGGGAGATCCTCGCTTCATTGTCCTAGCGCCTTCTCAGAATGATATTGATGCAACCCTAGGCGACTGCGCATGTTTTTTCGAAGGAACGAATACACTTATTATCCTAGATGATTGTGCGGCAAGCAAGGATGTTAAGGGAAGGACCAATAAGATATCCGATTTAGCTTTTTCTGCACGCCACATTGGTATTTCGATTTGGGCCTCATCACAAACACAAAAGAGTATATGTAAGAACTTTCGCGAGAATTGCGCAATCGTTGTGGCATTTCGCATCGCAAGCGCACCGGGGTTAAAGGATCTATTCGATGACTACGGCGCTAGCATATCCTTAGATGATAAGAAGCTATTCATTTCAGAACTTGAGACTAAGTTTGCACATATATGGTTCTGTTTGCGACATCCGTTTTCCACACTATTAGAGATACCTTCACCTATGGTATGTCACAATACGTTGAAGTAAGATGGCTAAAGATTTTGATGATGAATTAATGAACATACTAGTTGAATCCGGCGAAATAGATGTGACAGGTCCTCCACCAAGGGCCGAATGCGGCTACCGCAGTAGCGGCAGCAAAGCTGCCATCGGAGCTACCGGCAAAAATTGTCATGGCTTCAAAACGAACCTACACTGCGCTACCACCGATGAAGCGGCAGCAAGCTACCATCGTAGCATAGAAATCATCGAACATAGGGAAGCTCTTTCTATTCTAGCCGTGACTGGTACGACAAAAGAATATCTAGGGAAGAATTTTTCTCTGGGGGACATTTCTAAGTTACCTGATAAAGACATAGAACGTCTATATCGTAGATACCAAGCCGTCTTAGCAAAGCAAATAAATGACTGCTTAGTGGATAGAGCACTAAGTCTAGCAACTTGTGTAGTAGCATATGTGAGGCCTATAGATTCTCGACAACAACGAAGGCTGTTGAAAGCTCTAAAGAAAGACCGCTTAGTCCGAAACGAGCTATCTGCACTGGCTGGCCGATTGGCCTACGAAGCAGGTCCACTTGTAGCACTAACTAGTGCCCTTTGTCACGTTGTTAACCATTCTATGCCCACTAAACAGGACTCCGAGGCGCAAGTATTGCCGAGCGAAGATGAAGTTGATGAAGTACTTGAGGTATATTCAAATTTGAAAGAATCTTAAACGTAATTAACGTATTGAAGTTACCTCAACTGCTAAGTAATTACTCTTAACAAGATGGAAATTGATACCCATTCCGAAGATCGAAATGATCCCATCACGAAAGAACCAGTAAAACCCCCACCAAATCCAAAACGAGTTGCTGCAGGCAAACTCATAGCGCAAAGAAGGAAAGAAAATATCGCCAATGTGGCGGCAACGCAGGCGCAGGTAGACAGTCATACCGATAAGCCAAGTTTGATATCAACTAATACCACACTTGCTGTAATTGGGGTAAGCATAGCATTTGTGGGTTTGTACTATCAGTATAAGCAATACAAACAAGCGCAACGAGTTAACCACAGCTCCACTGAAGCCACAGACAGCTCAGCTGCCGCTACCAAAGAAACCCCAAAAGGTCGTAACCTAAAAACTCAAGGCATGATATAGCATTTGAAGCCACGATGTAGACATATATTATCGGTGATGTAAACGTTGTTCCAATTAGATGGCTAAAGAACTTATGAACACAATACAGGAAGCTGCTATATTGACTGGACTTGCGGCAGGTATCGGTTGGGTCGGAAAAAAGCAATCAAAGAGCCTTTGACTAACGATCCTTCATCTAGTATTTTGAACTTCGTGAAGTGGATAGCGGTTCTATCTGGTGGCCTTGCAGCTAAGAAATACCTAAAGGACAAAGGGTATTGGAAGCCTGTTGAGTAGCAGGGGCGACTCTACCTCGGGTTCGAAGCTATGGGAACGATAGTAGTTATGGCGGTTTCTTTTGCCGTAGCAAGTGGTGCTGCTAGTATTGCCACATACGAAATAGAAAAAGCAATTAGCGCAGAGATGTTAAGACATGATAAGGCCCAGGAGAAGGCAAATGCCGCTATTAAAACCTATGAGAAAAATCTAGAAAAACGACTAGAAGCACAAGCCACCTGGAACCACTGGAAAGAAAACAATGCACACGTTGGACTTAAAGATAGAATCGATGCAATGCGAAAACTCCATATGTATCACATATTGAAAACGAAACTGGAAAATCCTAAACTCTCAGATTATTATCGACCATCTAATTCGAGGAAAACTGCCGAATTGGTGGCCTTAGGTGGTAGTGTATTCGCGACTGGATACGTTGCCACTCGATTCTTATAAGAATTGGTTATAGCTATGCTTTAAAAAAACGAGCTTTTCTACGTTTAACGTAATTACTAGATCACTTACTAGATTACTAGAGTATTACTAGAGTATTACTATAAGATTACTAAACGAATCTACATAAAATAAGAAGAATAAAAAATGGAAAAAGAAGGATAAGAACTTGTCAGCTAGATAAGTCTTTATCTCTAGTCGCCGGATACGCTATTAGTCGATATGCCTTTTTAAAAACGAGAATTTTTACGATCGACGAGATACTAAAAAAAAAAAAAAAAAAAAAGAATAAGAACTAGTTGGTTAGATAAGTTCTTATTCTTTTTTCTTTTTTTTTCTTTTTTTCTTCTTGTTGGAGGTTAGAATACATAGATATATAATGGATGCTAAACTTGCGAATATCTTCTATGGTCCTATGGGCTATTGGAAAGGTTATGCTGCAATTAGTAAGTTATCGGTGGCTGCAAAGGTATCGGAAGATGTAGCTAAGGGTTGGTTAGAGAAACAAGCCATGTGGCAAATATATCTATCACCACCACGCTACATTCCACGACCACATTGGACTGTATCGAAACCTAATGAAGTTCATCAAGCTGATTTGATCTTTCTACCTCACGATCGACCTGGACGTGGAAGGAAACTATATAAGTATGCTTTGGTGGTAATCGATGTAGCTTCTAGATATAAAGAGGCTGAACCTTTAGCATCGAAAGATAGTGGTGAAGTGTCTGCAGCATTCGAACGAATCTATAAACGTAGTCCACTAGAATGGCCAAAAACATTGCAAGTTGATCCTGGTAGAGAATTCATGGGACGTATGTCTGAAACATTAGAACTACGTGGTACGAAAGTTCAACGAGGTGAAGCCGGTCATCATAGGGCACAAAGTTTTGTTGAACGAGCAAATAGAACGATAGCTGAAAGATTATTTGGATATCAATATGCAAAAGAGATGGTACTTACATCTGAAGGATCGGATGCACGTAGTAGAGAATGGGTATTGAGGCTTCCTGATGTTATCAAGGCTATGAACAATGAAGTTACTCGACTAACAGGTAAGGAGCCTTCGAATTCTATAGAGACACAACAAGTAAACATAAAGACTCCTATATATTCTCGAACTATTGGATTGGATGAAAAGCGACTACCATTTGACGTTTTAGTTCGATATCTCTATGCATCTGGAGAATTGGAAGGTGGAACTAAACGAGCGACTGATCCTGTATGGAGTTTACAGACATACTATATTTCTCGAAATGTGGTATCATCAAATCAACCAGTTCTATACTATTTAGGAAAAGATGCACCAAAGCGAGGGTTTGTTCGTGAAGAGATACAAGTGATACCACCAGATACAGAACTACCACCAAAAGGTATTCTAAGATAGAAGCAAATCGTAAATGAAGTCGTCTAAGTATTCATCATATGGAATGACGTTTTTACGATTGTATGATAGTGTATCTACTACGTTTGATAGTATATTGCTAATAAAAACGTTTAAGTCTTCATCCTCTGGAAAGACGTCAACATGACCGTAGGCTAGTGTATCTATTCCATTTGCTGGAATCCATCGTTTACTATCGAATGGTGATAGAGATACTTTATTCATATGCATGCCATACATTCTATGACCTTCACTTCGAAGCATATCCATACCATGGCGGAACACTTTCTTGTCTAGTAAGCACTCCTTGTATTGTTCATGTCGAATACGATGTTTCACAACTGCCTTCTTCGTACCTTTAGCTTTCCGAATCTCCCCACCATCTACTTTCAAGATCGAGTAGAGCTTCGATCGTAGTCCAACGTATTCAACAATGGGAATACCTCCACATTCGTCTTTCATTTTACCAAGTACTTTCTTGTTGGATACGTCGTATGATGGGTGGTCTTTACTGTAGTTGCTCGTATCGTAGAAACGTTTATTGGCTTTCATGTCTGCATAGATGTCCTCAGTTTCGATGTGTAGCAATAGGCTATCGGTATCTGTATATAGTAGATTACAACGTTGTCCATACTGCCGATTGAGCTCGTTGTAGTAGAAGTCATACATTAAATGTTTTGAGAGATCTAGAATCGACATTCCAACATATACTGGACGGTTCAGTAGTAACTTGCTTTTGTAATTATGTACGGCGGCTAGATCATTGTCAAAGATCGTAGAGCGAGCATAACTAGGTTTATTCAAGAGACGTTGTAGTCTGATTCCTTCTGAGGAGCGAATTAGTTTGATATCTACACGCTTTCGTAGATTCTCCATTGTCTTACCAAATACACTATTGTTCATTAATTTGTAGAGTTCCTGCTCGAATGGGCTCTTCGCTTGTTTTCGTAATTCAGTATTCATTCGTATGTATGGCTCCATCCATGGTGATTGATCGAATCGTAGTGCTCTATGGATCTTTTTCAAACGCATGCCAAGAGATAGATATAGTTGTAGATTGCGGTAGTGGAGCACGTATCGTTCTTTGTTATACAAGTTAGGTACAAGCTTTTCCGCTTTCAAGGATCCATTTCCTTTGTATAGCTCCTCGAATAGATTTGTCTGATACTCTGAGAACCAAGCTTTATTCACTTGCATTCTTTCAGGAGCTAACGGATAGCCGTTATGCATATCGTGAAGTTCTCGAGGGTATTCAAGGTCAACTTCGAGGATGTAACCTACGTCGGAATCGGTTGTAAGAATGGTGATTTGCTCTTCTGTTGGTGTACACCACTCAAACCCTCCCGTTGGTAGATATTGACTCATCGCCCATCCATATAGGTTGTTGGCATCAAGATAGAGTATATAGCTATTTGGCTTATCGGGGTCGAAATCGGGCACGTTTGGATTGTTTGCCTTGGCCTTGCGTTGAGACACCATGGATATACCGCCACGTAAACCTTTCTCAATGAATAGATGCATGTCGTAGTCGGTTAATAGTTCAAGCTCCGCTCCGGTCTTCTTTAACAACGCATCCCACGATAGACCAGGACTCGTATAGTAGTGAGCTGGATCTAATCCGTAGTTTTGCATACATGTTGCACGAAAGGTCTCAAATACATCTGCTAGAAGAAGTACGTCGGTTTGGAGGTAAAGGTCGTGGTAGTCACCTAATGTCTTACAATCAAATACGTTCCAAACTTCTAATGCATGGTCATAATCTTTATCGGATATATCCTCTAGGCTTAGCTTACTATAGAATGATTCTTTCGGCGGAAGAGAAGTCTCAGTGAATCTATCCCAATAGTCCATGTACTCATATGGATAAACGCCTTTGCGTAGTAGCAACTTGTTTTTCTCTGGGTCTGGCGTATGCTTTGAAGTTTGTTGAAAGGTGTCTGGGGTAGAACTTGCTACCAACTTGTCAAGAGAGGATGGTAGAAATTGTATGCTATCGATGAACCGTAGGTTTCCAAGTGAGAATGAAATATATTTCTCCATATTATTTGGAATGCAAGAGATATCGCCCTCTGTCTTGGAAATAGATTGCATCAGTAGGTGAGAATCGTATCCACGTAGATTGTGGAATACGACTGGGATGATAGGTGAGATACGTAATTTGAGATTACATACCTTGTGTGCTGCGCCTCGAAACTCCCCAGTGATGTGACAATGATCTCGTACTCTATCTTTACCAAATAAAGGCTTCTGACAAATATGGCAAATCCTCGCTTGGTCGAAATACCTCTTGTTTTCCCACGACATACATAGTGGTTTGGCTACTATGTCTTTGATCTTTCTTTCTTCATCTTGTACATATAGTAGAAAGCGCTCGATCGTATCAGGACCTCTATAGAAGACTGGTGGTTCGCTGTGACCGTCAGAACGTACGACGATGTAACAAAATCCGCAGGGAATATGTTCTTCCGTTTTAAGTGTATTGCTTTTCGTAGGATCTTTAGCGCGTCCTTCGATCTTAGTGGTTAAAGCCTCAATGTCTGCAGAGATAACATATGGAACTTTGAGCTGTTTGTGTACGTTCTGAAATGAGACTTTGTTGTTCTCGTTGGTGGGCATCTCGATTCTAATGGCTCGGTCGTTAGTTCCGTTACACTCTGGGATGTGATTTGCATGGAGGTCTTTGGTAGTATATCCATGTAGACATCGCTCGCAGAAGTGTTTCCTACACTTATGTTTTGTCTGATCGAATAGTAGGCGGTTGAAGTCCTTGATCTGGCAGTAGTGTTGCCGACCGCTATCTGGGCACTCTATAAGCAGCATGTTAATGCGTTTTGAGAAGGTCTCCTTCGATATGTGGTGTACAATCAAACACTTTTCCTTTGGATCCCAACCATACACGTTGATGGAGATTTCGTTTTGCTTCTCCAAGCGCGGTATTTGCGAAATTGGTGTTGGTGAGTCCACCCCTTCACGCTTTGGCCAATCTTCCTTTCGATAGTTTGATATTCTCTCGGGGTGTATTGCAACTGGATGCAGCGTTGCCGTTATCACCCAAAGTGCGCAATGGTCATCATAGTTCTTTACATTGATCACGGCTTTCTTATTTGCGATTTCTGTAGGCAGCGGCAAATACGAACCTCCGCGTAGTGGTTGGTATCGAGCGATGTTCACCCATAGAACGTTGACTTTATCTATGACCCAGTTCGATCCTCGACTGATCCATTTCTCAATGTGGTTGTAGATCTGGGCGTGCGCTTCTACCATTACTCTACGGGTATCAGAACTGTTGGTCAGAACTGCTTGTGAACTCCGAAATGTGATCGTATCGTATACCGAACCTTCAGGTTTGTCGAGACGGAGAGTTATATTCAAAGCTAGCTGAACCTTAATGTTATTTAAGTCTTGTAGGTCTTCATCTATCTTTTCGGTAGTCTGCTTTCGCACACCGGTAAGGAAAGCAGCTGGGTCTGCCCCTAGAGGATTGCCGTCGGGAACGTCCATCTTCCATCCTTGTAACAACAACAACAACAACGCTTTATTTGTACCATGAAATAGCAAATTTACATAAGTAAACATAAGAAAGAAAGAGATATTCTGGAAATCTGGTACTAGCTACCTGAAATAACCATATAGGGCTAGACAAGTCAGGCAGCTAATTATTTTACATACAAGATTTATGGTCAAAGCGAACAAGGGCACAAAGAAACAAGTAGTTGGAAAAAATATTTCTTTATAAAAATAGAGTAAATATATACTTGAGAGAGGATGAGAGAGAGAGGAGAGTTAATATGTATTAATAATGTTAAGTTTAAGTTTCTTTTTGAAAGTTAATCTCTTAAGAGATTTTGTATCGTTATTAATAGAGTTCCATATTTTTGCACCTTGAAATCTAATATTAAATTTTCCATAATTTGTTCTTATTGAAGGAAGAGAGTAGGAGGACCTAGAAGCAAGTCTTGTATTATATTTGTGTATTTTGTTGACTGGAATAAAAAAGTTATTGAATGCCAGAGGCAGATTACCTGATTTAAAGTCATACATAAATAATGCATTATGTAAAAATACAAGGTCAAGAAGTTTAATGATATTTAAGGTTTTGAAAAGGGGTTTAGAGTGGTCTTTATAATTGGAAAAGGTTATGATTCTCATGGCTCTTTTTTGTATTATAATAATTGGATTTAGAGTTGAGATATATGTATTTCCCCAAGCAACTATTCCATAGATCAAAAATGGATAAATTAAAGAATAATATAGGTTGATAAGAATGTTTAAATTGACAAAGTATCGAATTTTAGATAATATACCAATACTTCTTTTAATTTTCTTTGTTATGTAATTAACTTGAGATTTCCAATTTAAATGCGAGTCTATCATTATACCTAAATATTTTATATTTTTTTCATTCTTTAGTGACTGTTTATCGATTATCAAGTTAACTATGTAATTTAACTTTTTTTGTGGCGGGTGAAAAATAACAAAATTAGATTTAGTGATATTTAAAGACAGTTTATTAACACACAGCCAATTGTAAACTTCTTGTAGTTCTTTATTAACAGTTAATTCAAGTGTTGATAAATTCTTATTGGCATAAAATAAATTAGAGTCGTCAGCAAATAGATGAAAATCAAATATGTTAGAAGATTTATTAAAATCATTGATATATAGAAGAAACAAGAGTGGTCCAAGGACCGATCCTTGTGGGACCCCACAGGAAATTTGTTTATAATCTGACACAACATTTCCAATTGACACAATTTGTTTTCTGTCTTTGAGGTAGGAGCAAAACCAGTCTTTTGTAATTCCTCTAAAGCCATAGTGTTCAAGTTTCATTATTAGAATCTCATGATTTACGGTGTCAAAGGCTTTACTAAAATCTAAAAAGATTCCACAAGAGTAATAACCATCTTCAATAGATTTTTGTATTTTATCAGTAATTGATAAAATTGCTTGAACTGTAGAATGCTTTTGACGAAAGCCAAACTGTTTGGTATATAAGATATTTTGTTTATCAATATAATTCATTAATCTCTTAAACATCAGCTTTTCTAAGATTATGTTGAATATAGATAGCAATGAAATAGGACGATAGTTGCTAAGATTGGTTTGTGATCCTTTTTTATAAACAGGAATTACTCTGGCGAGTTTGAAGTTATCAGGAACGAGACCAGTGTCAAAAGAACAATTGAATAAAATTTCTAATGGCTTTGATAGAAACTTTTTCAAAAGTTTCAGCACTTTTGTTGAGATACTAAAGGGTCCACTTGCTTTATTTGGATTTAAGGTAGTAATTACTTCCTCAATTTCTTCAGATGTAGTTGGAAAAAGATAAAAACAGTTAGGTTTTTGAGGAGCTAGATAATTAAGTGGTGATTTATTTATTGGTGGAATAAGATTGGCTAGCTCGTTACCTATGTTAGCAAAGAATTCATTAAAAGCATTTGCAATAGATTTAGTATCAACTAGTTCGACATTATCTTTGACAATCTTTGCTGGTATATGACTTATTCTGGGTTTAAGCGTTATGATCTGTTTGATTCCTTTCCATATATTTTTTATATTATTACTATTGTTATTGAAGTAATTATTATAGTATGATTTTTTGCTAATCCTTAGTAGGTGATTTAATTTGTTTCTATAAGATTTATATTTAGAATGATAATATGCTGAGCCAGTTTTAAGGTACTTCTTAAACAGATTATTCTTTATATTCATAGACACTCTAACAGCAGGGGTGATCCATGGTTTAGCCATTTGTTTAATTTCTTTCTTACTTAGCTGTCTTATCGGGATGTGTTTATCAATGATGTATGATATTTTAGAATGAAACGAGTCAAATATTTCATTAACATCATTAGTCTCTGGCAGCTGTGAACTCCAATCAACAGCCTTAACTTCTTCAATTAATACAGATTCATTAAAGTGTGAATAATCTCTCTTGTATATTTTGATATTACTTGGAAGATTGGAGAGTTTATTAATAATCAAAAAGTTAGGAAGATGGTCAGTGAGGTCATGTAAGATATTTCCACTCATTGTGAGATGTTCAGCTGAATTAAAGAATATATTATCAATAAGGGTGGCTGAATGATCAGTTAATCTTGTTGGTTGTAGAATTTGGGGGAAAAAGAAATATGACCCTAGAGTATTAATAAAATCATCTGTTGCTGAATGAGTTTCAAAATTCAGTAAATTAATGTTGAAATCACCCATAATAGTACAATACTTGTTTTCTTTACTGATTTTATCAATGATTGGATTTAGATAATTCATAAATGTATCAAGATTAGTACTATTGGGATGTCTAAAAATGACACCACAAATTATATTACGGTCTGTTTGATTTTGAATTTCAATCCACAGTGATTCATACTCTTCCTTAGAGGTTGATAAATCTTTTCTAACAGTGAATTTGTGATGTCCATGGACGAAAAATCCAACTCCTCCAGCATTAGAGAGACTTGGTTGAGAAATAAATTCATAACCTGGAATTTGTGTGTTAAGTAACTGTTCATGATCTGTCTTAATTTTTGTTTCACTTAAGCCAATAACAGAGAAAGAGTGATTTAATTCTGTTAACATGCAAATAAAATTATCATGGTTTGCAGCAAGACTTCTAATGTTACAATGTAAAACCGAAAAAGGGTTATTTGCAAAGCAGTTATTAATTTCTTTATCATTATGGAAGTCATGTATTGAGTAATACTTAAAATTAGTTTGCGAAGGAACGTGTTGGTCGGCATCCAAATCAGAAAGGTGAGGCACATTGCTAACAGATTCTAGAATATCAAATCTAGGTAATAAGTCTAGCTTAGTTTTAGCCATTTGAGCAGAGCAAAGACATCTAGTATTGGAATTAAAGGAAAGATCTAGGAGCTCAGAATTTGTTAAATTTTGGAAAGGAAAAACCTCATTTTTACAATTTGCACATAACCAGAGATCACCGGTGAATGAAAAATAGTCATACATCTTACTTGACAATTGTGAACATTTTAAGTGATACCAGTTATGGCAATGATCACACTGGATTGCTTTGCAGTGCTCAAGAACTTTCTTTCTACATTTAGGACATTTTGTCATGAGTATTTAGGGTAGAGTTAATAAATATCATACTCTTACTTTAATATGTCCATAATTTAGATCAAGTAATGAGTTGGAATAGGAGCAATTTGCATATGACTGTTCACTAATCTGCAGCTCCGTTAGAGGCACTGAGGGCTTGAGTTTATTTGACCCAAGTGATGGTTTAGGGTTAAGGTAATTTGTGGCTGTTCGGGTTTCACTCACCATCTTCATCTGGGACATTGGGAGTTTCAATTTCAATCAGCCTCTTCAGATCCTTATTACTGGATATAAGTCTTGCAGGACTACTATTATCTTTACGAAGCAGGATCTTCCCAGCAGAGGTCCAGATAAACTTGAAGTTCAGGTCATATTTGGCTTTAAGGCAGGTTTTAAATAACGCTTTGTTCTTCTGTGTTAAGCTTTCTGAGATGAAGACCTTTTGTTCGGCGATTCTTATGAATCCAAGATCTTTTGTGGTTTTGTCTCGAAGCTCCCTTTTGGCTTTATAGAATCTGTCTCTTGTTCCTCGGCGGACGAATTTTACTATAATAGCAGGATCCCGGCTGTCTTGCTCGCGGCTTGACAATGGCCTTGTACCAGATAGGCGATGGCTTATAGAAATGTCATCTTCTTTCAACTCTACTCCAATCAGTCTTCCAAGATTCATGACAATATCGTTCGTAATTTCTCCGCACTGGTAAGGGATTCCTCGAATCTCTAGACTGTCTCGACGCGAGTACTGTTCCAAGTTGTTATTTTCATCCTTGAGGTTGATAAGTTCATTTGATGTCTTAAGTACTTCGGCTTTCAATCTTGCAGATTCTTTTGCAGCCTCTTTCGTCTCCCCTTCTAATCTTTTGACGTTCATAAGCAGCTCGTCGTATTTGTTGCTTAGAAAAGTGAGCGAATTCTCCATTCCTTTCACAGTCGCGTTTAATTCATCGATCTTGTTCATCAGTGGCTGGAGCTTTTCAATCTTGCTTCTCAAGGGCTGGAGCTTTCGGTCCAGTAGCTCTTCAATTCCCATAATAGAAGGACGACACAAAACATTACTAGACAAGGAAATATGGGCAGGAAATACTAGGCTGAATGGAGCTCAGAAAAAAAGCCGCCATCTTGCTCCGCTGACCGCTTAATGGTCTTGAGTGTTCGTCTGAACGTTAGTACATGTTCGGCCATGGTAAATAATACCTTATAAACACATTTATCTAATAGGACGTTGAAATGTAAAAAATACAACGAAAAAATGGGGGTCTTATTATGTGTTGTTTTTTCTTGTGTCGTATGTTGTTTTTTCGTTGTGCGGGCTCGTTGGAAATCGTTGTACGTGTCCCAGTTGTTTGCTGCTCTTTGTTGCTTTTTTGTTGCATTTGTTCGTTGAAATTTGTTGTGTGTGTCCCAGTCCCCCCACTTATAATACTACTGAAGCAGTAAGAGAGTTAGTTTTCGGGTGAAGACACTTTGTCAGTAAACGCACTGGCTCTGGAAGTCGCTTGGGAAACCGTCAGCTCAAAGGTCGCAGCTCGTAAATTATGTTGAGTCATTTCTCATTTAACTTTACCGATGCAAGACCAAGGTAGCCCGGCTATTCTTACTTCAAAGAAAATTAGTGCTGCCTTTATCGGCGAAGAAAAGACTGACGACTCCATATTAAAAGAGTTTATAGAAGAGAGGAAATCACGTCTGACGCAGGCCATGTTTACGCGTTTAACTCTGCAATCACCGATTCACTTGAAAATCGCTGCATCAAATGAGTTTTACAATTCTTCAAGTCCTATGTACTAAGTTTGTACAATTTATGTCTCCAAGACATACTCTACACAAGTACTAAGCGGGAATACTCGACTCTAGCTCAGAGTTCCGAGATAACATCTGTACTTAATTTTTATCCCCGTATAAATTTCGGCTTTTAATTTCTGTCAGCGAGTGTCTCAACAGCCGGGCTTTCCTTGAAAACTTGGACTGTGAACATCAGAGAGCTAATAATAACAGGTATTAAATAAAACCTTTACCTACGTCGAATTAATTTCACACTTGGAGTTTTAGTTTAAAGAATTCCAATGTGTTTTGAAAGTTTACGCGGAATCGAACCTACGCTACACGCAAAGTTAATCAGATGACGTCACGGACACGGTGTGTTGACCGCGCGCCCAGCCGTTAGTGGGGGGAGGCTTTGGAGAAACGACACCCCAACGGCTGAAACCGAGCCTATATAAGCTACAGCACTCAACTTTCACAAGTTCACTAATTTCGACATGCTCTTTCACATGGCAATGTTCATATTTTCTATACATGTGGATAAACTACCGAAACGGGAAATCACATATGCAAATTAGGAGGCGGCCATTATGAAAGTCGTGTATATTGAACAAATGTTCAATATTTGTTTCATGACCCTCCCCTCTCAAGCCCCATCCCCCCCCCCCCCCCCCTTATAATAAAACGTTCCTTCCCTTAACTCGCCAGACCTGACACGAAAAGCGCTTGGACTAGTTTGCAGTCATAGACAGCTGTTTCGTTCTTATTTGAACTCGTCAGTATGGTTTATGCTAATGAGGCAAAGATATAAACAATGTCGTCACAGATCACAGGTCCAGGTCACAGGTCACTTTGTGCCCTTAAAACACAAAGAACGGCAAGTTGTAGCTCATCTGCTCCATTTGCCGCCATGTTTGTGACCACGAGGATCGCGAAAATGACGTAACCTCGTTTCCAGGCTGCTCACGGATATTGTATTTACAGGAATGGACTGGAAGGAAAAATAGATTGTTGGAAAATACAAAAATCGTTAAGTGACCTGTGACCTGGACCTGTGACTTGTGACCTGCGTTTTGTACCAGCCGGTTTCCAGGTAAAACTTCGTCTAAGGACTACTCAGTCAATAAAGGAGTTGTACTAAATTATTTAACATGAAATGCATAGTGTCAAGAGCCCATAACCAAGAGAGTCCATATCTCTTATATAGATGCCACGGCGTTTTCACAAGTTGGGCTATTTTTAGATTATTTTTGCCGCCAATTAGTGGGTTACACCCGTGGCGGAACAAAAGATGCCTCATTAGCTTCTTTTGTTATACCAACAACACTCTGCTACGCTTTTGTGATTTCGATTCCCTTTGGAATGATTGCAACCCAATAATAGCGGGGAACCGTTCTAAAAATAACCTAACTTGTGAAAATGCCGTAGCAAAGAGGTAGTATGGGAGATTCTCGCTCTTGGTTATGGGCTCTTGATAGTGTACATCACAGGTATGTGTTTAACAGTTGGCATGGAAATACCAGAAAAATATTTCTTAAGAGTTCTTTGCTTTTGTATCACGTATTTGTGGGATGCACTGGCGGCCATATTGGTTGGTAGGAACGAAAGAAACCTCATTTGCTTCTTTTGTTCCTACCAACCAAGATGGCCGCTACGCTTTTGTAATTGTATTCCCTTAGGAATGATTGCAACCCAAGAATAGAGCGCACTCATTATCAGTACGTGAAACAAGTTTTGTATTAAATAGCACTAAATTCTTTGTTTTCTATTAGCGCTATTTAGTGGTAATTGTTAAGAAATGTTTCACGGATATAATGACGGCGCTCTAATACTTTTAGTTTAATTAATTTGACTTTTCATGATTACGAACGCACAATTTGATGCGAAAGTACGTACAGACAGTCGATCTGACTGGCTAGAACTCCACACGAGTTAGAACACGATCGAGTCAACACAAGTACGACACGAATTTTTTTCGTTTATTACCCGGGCTGCCTGTGGCAGGCACGAGTCTAAATCTGCAGGCCGTTTTTTTTTTGTTCGGTGCAACAAAATTTTTGCGTGTGCGTTAAATTATGCATTAATCGTATGCGCGCGTTCCTCGTGGCGCTTTCTCTCCAAGCCATCTTGAAATTCTGTACGGATGACGCTATATATTCTTATTTGAGGTACGTTTCGTAGGTTTTATACCACATTTCATCGCATTTCATTTTACTCTCGGTCATAATACATACCCGTGATCGGTAGGCCAACACTAAAATAATGTTTCACCATGTTTTTGGCTTGTTTACCGATCTCTTATCGAGACCTGCGTACGTGTACTACCAGGTAGGGTGATTCATTGCGAACTATGCGATTTCCAAGCAAATATCTATACTGTAGAGGAGAGTACTAACTCATAACTGCTCAACCATCGAAGTCTGAAGACATCTGAACTGCTGAACTGTGAGAGCAATTCACTGTCACTCACCAACACGAAGCCACAATAACAGAATACACCCTCAGGCCTCAGCACAGATTAATTTCTGATGAGCCAAGCAAATATGTTCAACTCTCGACTCACTCAAGGTAAACGTAAGCTTAAATTAAAGATCTACTTTGGTCTTTTATTGTGGATTATTGTGTATGATTATAATGTGAGTAATCTGCACAGACTGTACTAGCCTGATTATCAGACGGTACGAGGTCGTCCGCTCACTTCATCCCCCTCCCCGTCTGATGGACTTCATAGACTTTCATGTTCCTGACGTCATAAGTTCAACCAATCAGAGCGAACTTTACACTTTTGGCAAAGTCTGGAATTTAAGGAATGTGCCCGCATATTTTTCTAATGGCGTTGGGGAAGAAGAACTTGAGCAGTGTGTCGACCGAAGTTGTAAAGTTTTCAGGATTTCGAAGCTATATCCAGAGCAGAAGGAAGCATTGGAATCGTTCATTCGTCGAAACGATGTGTTTGTGAATCTACTTACGGGATTTGGTAAATCCCTAATCTTCCTCTGCTTATATAAATCTCATGCATTTATAGATCTGAAACATTCTCCTAGGTTTTTGGCTTTTAGAAGAACAAATCTTTCATGGAATATTATGATTTTTCTGCAGGAGTGAACACACATACTGAGTATGTTATGGAAACAGTTTCATGGCACTTTGGTGAATATTTTTGTTTTCAGAATTATGAACACACTTCCGTAAATTCATGTACGGCAATGGCATATAAACTTTGCACAAAAAGTCCGGTTAAAACAATCTCTGGTACCAAAAACTACAATAGGACAACTTCAGGGTCTTGTGTGACTAATCGCCATACATATCAAGCCTCAAAACGTTTTAAAAATAAAAGTAAAAGCGTAAAAGTTCTAAGATCACAGTAATAAACTTTACGGCGTGGAATCGAGTCTGGTATTTCCACAGGCAGCCCAAGCTCTAAATATCTAGCTAATACTTACAGCGTTTGTATGGGAATTTCAACGAGCTTGAAATACGAAGGAATTGATGAATAAAATGCCTTACCTTGCCTCCATAGTGTATTACTTGCTGTCTGTGTGGTAACAGGGGTGATATGAAGCGATTTTAGCGAGTTTTCATTTCCTCTGCTCCCCTTCCTAAGAAAAAGACAAGGCAGCACACTCGTTTTGCGAGGGCCCACCACTTCAACCGAAATATTTCAGTTCAAAATATTGTGGCCGCCACAATTCCTCCATAGAATCCCAGCAGAAAGGTTGTTCTTTCTTTTGAATGCGATTGCCACGCAATTCCAGCCTTGCGACGAGCACAACGAAGCATTTTGTTTCTCCAAAGTGACGCTTATAAATTGGTAGAGAGCCTTGAACACGCTGGGGTCGACTGCCCGGCCGTCAAAGGCTGCTGGGTAACCGTCGAAACGCTCCTGTGGTAACCAAGCCTTCAACCTAAAATTAAGCCGCGCGGGGTACCTGACCGGCGATTGTCGACAACAACAAAAAATTTAGAGAGCATTGAAAAAATGCAATTATGAACAGCAATCGTTTTTCCTTTTGCAACAGTATGCATCGATATGTATTCAAAACACGATCCTCTGAGATTTGATTGGTCGCTTTTCTTGATTCGCTCTGTACATGCACTTCGTGGGGACCCTGGCAGTAAATTTTGTTGTTGTCGACAATCGCCGGTCAGGTACCCCGCGCGGCTTAATTTTAGGTTGAAGGCTTGGTTACCACAGGAGCGACCCCAGCGTGTTCAAGGCTCTCTACCAATTTATAAGCGTCACTTTGGAGAAACAAAATGCTTCGTTGTGCTCGTCGCAAGGCTGGAATTGCGTGGCAATCGCATTCAAAAGAAAGAACAACCTTTCTGCTGGGATTCTATGGAGGAATTGTGGCGGCCACAATATTTTGAACTGAAATATTTCGGTTGAAGTGGTGGGCCCTCGCAAAACGCAGAGGAAATGAAAACTCGCTAAAATCGCTTCATATCACCCCTGTTACCACACAGACAGCAAGTAATACACTATGGAGGCAAGGTAAGGCATTTTATTCATTAATTCTTTCGTATTTCTAGCTCGTTGAAATCCCCATACAAACGCTGTAAGTATTAGCTAGATATTTAGAGCTTGGGCTGCCTGTGGTATTTCTTGTATGCATTCTCATACACTGTCGTGCAAATACTGAACGAAAACTTCCGTTTAAAAAGTTCCTGCTCTCCAAAGAACCACAGCAGCTCAAACAGGATACCATTATGAGAAATCGACAGAAGTTTGAAGCTGTAGAATGTTTTTTTCCCGTGCATGAAAGCTGATAGATCCAACTAGTAAAAGCCGCTACTGCACCACTGTTCTACACTTCACGCTTCAATTCTTATGCGTGTTCGTATTGGCTCATTGTAAAAACAAAGGTTGATGACGTCAGGAACATGAAAGTCTATGAAGTCCATCAGACGGGGAGGGGGAGGAAGTTAGCGGACGACCTCGTACCGTCTGATAATCAGGCTAGTATTCTGATTGCACCTATAATAATATACTTCTATTGTTTTTGTACTGCACTTTCTAAAGGTTAGGTATTTTCTATTGTTGGGTAGGCCAATACTGTCGCTCGTTTCGAGAAGTTCCACCCGACTCCGTTAATATCATTCATTCTTTGTAGATGCAAATTCGTTTCGCATTTTCATCTAAATTTTGCTCATTTGAAGTGTTTTCATAAGAAGCCAGATCACTCAGTTTGGTATTATGTTTGTTTGTCCTACTCATCGACCAGAATGACCAGCTTGGCTTTGATACCAATACGTTAATTTCGGCACTGGAAATTCAACGGAAGGTAACTTCAAAATTGCTCGATCGACAATTCTGCAGCAATCTTGCCATTGTAGCGACCTTTTAAATTCGATTCGAATGAGTGAGTGCACGATCAGCGGAACGGAAGCAATGGAAGTTGTCACTTCAAAAGTACATGAGCTTGAACAAGTTGTGGCAGTAGCACATTCCGTGATGAAGAGAGAAGCCGAAGATCTTGACAAGAAGAGGACGGATTTTGAAGCAAAGAGCAAAAAACTCGCCCATGTGCATTTTGGAAGTACAATTAAGTTAGATGTAGGAGGAAAGATCTTCAAGACTTCATTGGAGACGATAAGAAATGATAAGTCCTCCATGTTGGCCTCGATGTTCTCAGGGAGATTTGAACTTACACCAGACGAGAACGGGGCATACTTTATCGATCGCGATGGGAAACATTTTAGGTAGGTAACTTAATAAACATGCCGTCGTCTTGTGAACAAAAAGTTAAGTAAGTTATTCAGAATGCTGGAGAGTTTAATTCCTTATCTTGTTATGACTTTACTTTAAAATTTAATAGCTGATTTCTAATGCCGACACAGACCGCCTTGCATGCAGACTACAACGAAATTCGACCATCTCTACGTATATATATTTTAAATTGTCGGAGTAACTTGCAGAAAAGAATACCCTGCCACTTGGTTCATTAAAAATGCATTTTCTCAAATGTTCATGCAACTGAACCTTCTAACTGAAACCTAACCATCGCCAACTATTCCGGTCATGACGAGTCTGCGTTACGTCAGCGGTTTTCCCTGTGAATACACTTATTTTTTTACATACCGGAGGCTTTTGACACTGTCAATACTCATGTGATACCTAAAATCTTTCAAAGTTGTAAATATTAAGAACGTCGGACATTAGGAAAAATTGTGAGTGAGATAGTGTGAGTGAGATAGAAATTATGCGGTTATTTTGGTTTTCGCGCGAAAATTTTACCGGAAGTGAAATATTCGCAGGTTTAACTGCTGACCAAATCTAACGTTTATGCAGCTATCCTACAAGTATTGACTACATGCTTGGATAGCGGAGTTTTCGGTGTGAAGTTTGATACCAAATATGTGAACCTTCGAGCGATTTTCTGGCGGTCCTATAGGTACGTTAAGGTAGCTCGCCTGGATTTTCCACGGACGCACCATATCCACTTCGAACGGCTGATACTCCACTGTCAGAGCACGGTCGGGCTAGCCACTTCACCCATTTACTAGAATTTTTTTTTTTTTCCAAAAATGTAGGTTTGTTTGACATCGTCGACGTCATGTATTTTACATATCATCAATTTTCTCGAAATCTAGACTTAAACTTTTAAAACGATCTAGTGTCCCTTGTAGTCTAAATGTAGGCCTTCGAGACTGCAAAGTTAAAAAAAATGTATGAGAGCGTTTTCGAAAGAAAATGGGTTAGATATTTTCATTAAAAAACATAAACAATTCACCTTACTTCCTGTTTAGTCGTCGAGAACTGTGTTTTCCGGACCGATTCAAGCGATGTTTTTAGCATATTCATACCTGTGGCATAGGACTACTTCCCATGAAAATTGCATTCCATTACTCAAAATAGTAACGTATTTGCTGAGGAAGCTGTAATTCGAAAACTAGTCGATAAATATTGTTTTAAATCTTTTCACCTGAAATTCAACATGTACCAGCCTGGCCCTGTAAATTTCAAGAGCATTAAATCATTTTAAGGGCGCGAAATAAAAACAAAAACATAGGGAACTTTTACATTCATCCACACAAGCTTTATTGCTGTATCATTTTGTTTATAGCTTGTGTCTTTCCGAAATTTCTCTTTTGTCTAGATTCTACCTACTTGTGTGCTTTTGAACTAACAAGTTTACCATGTACGCTTGCTACGCTTCGCTACTACCGGAACGCTCGTGCAAAGTCTGTTCTTAGTACGATGACATGCAAATTAGTTAAACCATGAAGCTTGGCAGTGCGGGATGATAATGTTGAATAAGTGTGTTTTAGTAACCAGATCGGGAAAAAGTGCACGTGACGTCTAGACCACATTTTCTAAATATCAATTAATAACGAGATTTTGTATTAGTGATATTATAAAACCTTTTGTAAATAAATATTATAAGTTATAGTATAAGAGCGTTACAACTGGCAGCGTGACTATTGTACTAAGAACAGAATTTGCACGAGCGTTCCGGCAGTAGCGAAGCGTAGCAAGCGTGCATGGTACTACTTGTTAGTTCAAAAGCACACAAGTAGGTAGAATCTAGACAAAAGAGAAATTTCGGAAAGACACAAGCTATAAACAAAATGATACAGCAATGAAGCTTGTGTGGATGAATGTAAAAGTTCCCTATGTTTTTGTTTTTATTTACCGCCCTTAAAATGATTCAATGCTCTTGAAATTTACAGGGCCAGGGTAGTACATGTTGAATTTCAGGTGAAAAGATAAAAAAATAAAATATCAACTAGTTTTCGAAGTAAAATGAGCATATTTATGACATTACTTATGATTCCATAAACCGAAATCGAATAAAGCAAATGGAATGAAATTGTCATGGGAAGTAGTCCTATGCCACAGGTATGAAATATGCTAAACACATCGCTTGAATCGGTCTGGAAAACAGGAAGTAAGGCGAATTGTTTATTTTTTGAATGAAAATATTCAACCCAATTTTTTTCGAAAATGCTCTCATACATTTTTTTAAAACTTTGCAGTCTTGAAGGCCTACATTTAGACTACAAGGGACACTAGGTCGTTTTAAAAGTTTAAGTCTAGATTTCGAGAAAATTGATGATATGTAAAATACATGACGTCGACGATGTGTTGCTATGGTAACACCGATGTCAAACAAACCTACATTTTTAGAAAGTTTATTCTATTTCTAGTAAATGGGTAAAGTGGCTATCCCGATCGTGCTCTGAAAGTTGAGTATCAGCCGTTTGAAGTGGGTATGGTGCGTCCGTGGAAAATCCAGGCGAGCCACCTTAGTGCACCCCAATATCTCCTCTTAATATAACAACAAAATAGTTTGCTAAAATATAATTGAAGTTAATCAAACGATTTAAAACTGCCCACATCCATGTTAATAAAACGACCTCTTTGCTGATTCGACCGTTTTAACGCTAGGCAAGTGGATAGGTAGCCCGCTATGCAGAAGTATTTTTTCACTCATAAATTCGAAGGAAAAAGTAACGAATTGTTCAAGCAAGCAACCGTGAACGACAATCCTGCTGATGTACGTTGGATCAAACTAGTGATCTAATCGGCTATCAAATAAAAAATAACTATGAAGAAGCAAAGACCGATACAACGTAGAATTTTGAATTTAGTGGTACAATATTTCGGCTGGCCACACCAGCCTTCTTCAGGTACAATGAAGAAAATTTACATTGCCATACTAGATATCTGTTTTCACCTTCTTAACATTTTTTCACGATCTATCATATTGTAATCTGTTTTATGACAGCTCAGTATCAAGTTCAAAAATACATGCCAATGTAAATTTTCTTCATTGTACCTGAAGAAGGCTGGTGTGGCCAGCCGAAATATTGTACCACTAAATTCAAAATTCTACGTTGTATCGGTCTTTGCTTCTTCATAGAAAAAGTAACGTCTGCTTACCCGAGCGCTTAATTCGTTTCCAAAACGCAAGCACGACGTCAGCACATTTGTTTTATTTTTCTGCCCAATCAAAGCCATTGTTAGAATTTTAGTGAATTGGCGCGCCAGTGAACACTCTCCTATGATTGGTGAATGGCAAATGTATTGTCTGAAATGCAACATTACGTCACTTTCCAGGATATGGAAGGTAAAATCTGATTGGTCCATAACACAATGAGGTGTGCATAGTTGGAAACTAATTAAGCGCTCGGGTAAGCAGACGTTACTTTTTTCTAAGTATTTATGAAAGTGAAAAAATACGTCTGCATAGCAGGCTAGTGGATAGGCTCCGTGGAGTAAATTATACTTTGCCTGGGGATTTCTTGGTGTTACTTGGGTGTTTCTTGGTGTCACCACATGACGTAAAACAAAGAAAACTTTGTCTTCTAAAGCAAAACAATACCCTGAAATACAAAGAACCCTAACCCCAGAAACAATGAATCAAACAATGCTACACCAAGAAGCACCCGTTATTCTTTGGACGTCTCTATTGAAAGTAAAATAGTTATTAACAAATCGTGGTGCCGGTCACCGATACACTTTATTAATACTAACTAATGTATAAATGCGCTTCTCTCGTCTGACTTCAAGTGTATTATACATAAGGCAGTCCAACGCTTCACCTCTGCCAGCCGACCTCATTATAATGCGAGCGGTCCGCCTTTGTAATTTTTCTAATACGTCCGAGTTCACTTTGCTACGGCAGTTCCATACCGTGTCACAATAATCTACAATAGATGGTTTGCACTCAATCCCCTGAGATTCAAATGACAAAGGGCATGGCAGCCATGTTGGTGTACAGAACAAAAGAAGCTAACGAGGAATCTATTGTTAACTGTACACCAACATGGCGGCTATGACGTCACGTGCAAAGGGTCATTGCTAGTTTTCACTCAGTCCCCAGAGATACAAAGGGCATGGCGGCCATGTTGGTGCCCCAACAAAAGAAGCTAACGAGGAATCTATTGTTTAAGGGCATCAACAAGGCGGTTATGACATCAAGTGAAAGCCAGCAATAGGTAGAATTAAAGACATTATATCTGCTGTGTTCATGCATGGTGATATTATTTCTGATACGATTAAGCCTCTCTTCCTCTGTCCTACTTAGGATATATTTCCGACATGAGCGTTCCACTATATTCATAGTTCCACTAATACATAATAAGCCCCGAACAAAAATAGTTTTTTTCAATTTGAGTTTTCTGATGTCCCCAGACTTTGTCATCATAATTGAGCGGATACCAAACGCGTGACGTCATATACGTCAAAAGGGATACAAAGCTACACATTTAAGGGAGATAAGGAATATGCAACCCCCCGCCCTCCCCTCCCCTAATGGTGCCTTGGATATTTCTTTACATGAAAGATAATATTATAAATAGGACTATTAAAAATATGTTTTCTTCTCGATAGGTACATCCTTAATTACTTGCGCATCGGACGGCTTATCTGCCCGAAAGATCAAAGTATTAGAGCGGAGCTGTTAGAAGAAGCCCAGTTTTATCAGTTGCAAGGCATTATTGACGAGCTATCTACAAAACCAAAAACCTTAACGTCGGTAATTATTACATCCCTGGAGCATGAATCAATTCTGATGAGTTGGCTTCCTCGGCCATGCACAGAATTAAGCCTACTGTACCAGGCCTCAAGAGACGGATGGGGAGCCAAGGACTTTCACCGCCTGTGTGACGATAAAGGGCCAACTCTTATTATTGGGAAGAGCGACAATGGCTACATCTTTGGAGGATTCACAACACAAAACTGGGAATCTGGTAAGTTGAGTTTTATATTTCTTGGATAGGCAAGCGGTGCAGCCATTCGGTAAAGTTCAAAGATTTGGATATGAAGATAGGCGTGAGGTGCAAACGACTACGACTAAGAAGTACAGCAACTAGACTCGGTAATGTTTTATTCTCTCAGTTAAAACTCGTGTACATAAGTACATTCCTAATAGGAAATGTTGAAACCGGAAGTTGCAAATATAACTGTTACAGTGGTGTATGTGTGGATGAAGAGGAAGGCGGGTTTGAGAACACACCTGAGCGCACGACCGAATAGCTCGGGTGGTAGAGCGCTGCGATGAATGTGGGAGGTCTGGGTTAGAATTTGGCTCCGGCAGCGTCCTTGTGCAGGGACATAAAAGCCGTTGGCCTTGTCTCCTAACACTTTCTCTTCATAAATGGTGGACGTTAAAGAACCTGTTGTGCTACTCGTGAAGAGAAGGGGATTGTTACCCGGTACATCAGCCTGGCCTAATTTCTACCATCACGTCCTTGGGCAAGACGTTAAATAGTATGCCTCAGAATTGATTAATATCATTCGGTAATTAGTTTATATTAGCTAGAGGACTACTAATCCTTAATCCGAGAAGAACTAACTACCTTTACCCCCCCTTTTTAACACGTGGATGTGCGCAAGTGCAGAAACGAGTTATTGGTTAGGGTCGTGTCACTCGCTCGCTTGCTCACTACGGTGTAAACTAATCAATATTATCGATCTTCTCATGTGATGCCTCGTTTTTCAATCGATATTTCCCAAGTCCACATCCATAATCACGCCCAGTCCTCATCGCCGGTTGTTTGTCAGTTGTTCTACTGCCGTCAGTATATATATTGGTTACATCCGTCTAACACATGTGGGAGCACCAACCATCCATGTCGCCAGTAATCATTGCAGGGCTTCAAACATTAATAAAGATTTATAGAAATGGGACAACCATGGAAAACATATTGCGATTTTGCATATATGTTGTCTAGAAAGTTCTGGTCTTGTGGACCCATGAAATGGAGAATGACATAGTAGTCGGATTACGCCACCATGTGCAATCGGATAATGGTGTTTGTTACAAACTTGTATAAAGCCGTCGGCACAGATAAAATGAAATGAATGCCAAGGTAGCAAATCAAAATTTAACGAAATCGAATATCAGGCTTGAGTCATCGCTAAAATGTTAGATTTTGCAGTAATTTCGCTTATTATACGAACTCGCTTGTTCCCTCTCGCTACGTAATTTCAAAGGAATGTTAACTTTTTTTCTTCAGTTCATATTTGACATTCTCCGGCATAACGCTACGGAGCCCTGTAAGGGCCATCCACAAACACAAATTTTATGAAAGAATATCGCGCGATACAGTGTTACTATCGCGCGATAAAGTGTTACTATCGCGCGATACAGACTTATTATCACGCGATAGTGTTACTATCGCGCGATGCTGTTTTATTATCGCGCGATAAAGTGTTACTATCGCGCGATACAGTGTTACTATAGCGCGATACTGCTTTATTATCACGCGATAATGTGTTAGTATCACGTGATAACCCATTAACTCATAAATGTGTAGCGAAGATTATAAGTACAATGTAGTTTTTTTAGTTCTTAAGGTTAATCAACACCACAACAACATTAAACAAAATGAAAATAGCTTTTGACGAGCAGTTGAAAGTTAAAGGACATATAAATATAAAGCTTATACCTAAGAAGAACAAGGTCTCTGTGCAAGAGGTTACGCTTGACAACAAGATCTATTCGGACAACTCTGGAGTAGCTAACTGCTTTAATAAGTTCTTTACATCAGTTGGTGCACGCCTCAAGAGCACTGTCTCGATACCGAATGTAAGCGGGCGCAGAAACTGTTCTACATCTCGAGAGGTTCCAGATTTTGCGTTCAAAAACATACCAGTTGATTTTGTGCGCAAAGAACTATCATCATTGCGTGCCAAAAAATATTCTGGGTTGAAGGATATTCACTCACGCATACTTAAAGCCGGTGCCAGTGTTCTAGCTGCCCCACTTACCCACATCTACAACTTATCATTGCAGCACAGTGAAATACCCAAGTCATGGAAATCAGCTACTATTACTCCTCTCTATAAGTCCGGGTCACTTTCAGATCCTAATAACTTTAGACCGATTTCAGTTCTCCCAGTCGTTATGAAGATCTTCGAACGTGCCATTCATAAGCAGCTCTATGACCATCTGTCTACCAACAAGCTGTTATCACCATACCAATCTGGCTTTAGGCCTGGCCATTCCACCTGTACTGCCCTCCTAGACGTCTCAGACTATATTCTGAAGAACATCGATAATGGAAACCTCATCGGAACAGTATTCTTAGACCTTAGCAAGGCCTTTGACATGATTAACCATTCCACTCTTAAGGTTAAACTTGCCAACATTGGTGTTAAAGGACACGCCTTGGACTGGTTCGATAACTATCTCTCTAATAGAACTCAGTCTGTCATTATTAATGGAACTCTATCTGATACTATAGAAATAACACTAGGAGTACTTCAAGGCTCGGTCTTGGGGCCATTACTATTTATCATTTTCATCAATGATCTGCCACATAATGTTCACCATTGTAAGGTAGTAATATATGCCGATGATACTGCTCTCTTTTTTGCCGATAAGGATGTTCAGATTATACAATCTGTACTTCAGGATGAACTTAGTGCTCTTAGTAGATGGTTTACTGATAACGAATCAATTGTAAATTGTACTAAAACTAAAGTTATGTTATTTGGTTCTAATCAACGTTTAGCAAGATCACAGAAGCCTTCTTTGTCATTATCAGGAACACTATTAGAACTACCAGAAACTGTTAAGTATCTAGGGTTGTCTTTCGATGCTACAATGAACTGGCATGACCATATTGATGTCATTGCTTCTAAAGTATCTCGTAGACTTAACCTCCTTGGGAGGATTCGGAAATATCTTAATGTCGACACTTGTAAGCATCTGCATGGAACTCTCATTCAGCCGCTGTATGAATACTGTGATGTAATCTGGTCTAATGCGGATAAAATTAACCTTGATAGACTCCTGAGGTTACAGAAGAGAGGAGCGCGCATCATACTCCGGAGGAAAATCCGAGAAGAACGCACAGAGCAGTTATTCAGAGAGCTTGGTTGGGTCCCCTTACTTGATCGATGGCACTTTCATAAATGTCTTACTGTCTTTAACTGTTTGAATGGACTTTGTCTACCTTATCTTAGGAATTTGTTTTCTCGTAATTCTGATGTCCATAATTACAATACTCGCAATAGGTCTAATCTCCATATGGTTAAAATATCCTCTAAATCTGGTTATAGATCCTTTGCCTATTCAGCAGCTAAGTTTTATAACAGTCTCAGTTCAACCATTAAGAGCTCTCATTCTATCAGAACCTTCAGCGCCAATTACTAGTTGGACTCGTCTGCCAGATCATTATGGTTTATTGTTATTATTTTATCAGTAGTTTAACATTATTATTATTATTATTATTATATATAGTTACATACTAGTAGTTAGGTTAGTTTTTTATCTTAGATATGATTGCTTGTCTGTATTTATTGTTATGTTTGTATTTGTATTATATCTTAGACGCACAGCTTCAATGTAAATAAGTGTTAGCTTTTTTGAATTCTGTGCATAATAAAGTATCTATCTATCTATCTATTTTACAGTTGAACTCAATCATAAGTTAATGATAATGCATTTATTGCTTCGAAACTTGACTAACTGTATACACTCATCTTTCTGTTCAACACCTTAAATCATTGGACTATAAAATAGTTGAAGCAATCTGGATCAAAATAAATACTGAATCGAGCTCACTCATACTTGGAAACATATACAGGCCTCCCAGTGATAACGATTTCTTCAATACTGGAGAAAACATGGGTGAAATACAAAAACCTGTGCGAAATACAAAAACCTGTGCTTGGTCGGAGATCTGAACTGTGATTTACTGAACAAGCCTCAAGGCGGCTGCTCCTACCTCGGAAATAGGCTACTTAATATTCTAGCCCAATTTAGCCTCAAAGTGTTTAACTCTGAACCTACCAGAATAACCGACCACTCTGCTACGTTAATAGACGTGGTCTGCTCTAATCAGACACATTCTATCAAGTCAACAGATTATCTCGACCTCGGCATATCAGACCACAGGCCGGATCCAAGCTAGAGTTAATGTCATCGTAACTGCTAGAAGCTACAAGAACTTCAATCAAAATGAATTTATGAAAGATCTTACATGTGCTCCATGGTCGGTCTGTAATGTCTTTGACGACTTAGACGACATCTACTGGGCCTGGACCAAACTGTATAATGGGGTCTGTGAAGACCACGCCCGTCGGCGGAGCTTCAAGGTGCGCAGCCAGTCACTACCTTGGATCACACCATAGATCAGGCACAGAATGAATCTGAGATACAAAACACTCAAACGCGCTATGAAACTCAATGATACCTAGCTATGGGACGAATATAAATCACTTAAGAACAGTATTACTGCAGACGTGCGCTAAGCAAAGTCGGCGTATTACAAGGATATGTTTGCAATAGTGAAAGACTGCAAGTCATACTGGAAACTAGTAAATGACGCCACCTCCACAACTACACATCCACCAATCGTCGCGATCAAGCGTGATGATAAATCTCTAGCAACAGACAATGCAGAAAAGGCAGACATTTTAAACACACACTTCTCGACAGTGGGAGAAAAACTAGCAGCGGAACTACCACCACGCGTCGAGTGCTCTCACCCGGCCAATGCAGCTGATGTAGCTACAGTCCTAGTAGAGACCGAAATTAATATCACGGAGAAGGGCATCACCAATATGATAAGGAAGTCGAATCTCAACAGGGCCTGCGGTCCGGACGGTATTGAACCTAAACTGCTCAAGCTCGCAGATACAGCCATCGTGCCGTCACTCACAGCTCTGTTCATGGCATTGGCAACGCAGTATCAGGTTCCAAGCACATGGAAAGTGGCAAAGATCTCACCTGTATTCCAAAAGGATGATGCCGAAGTCAGGACTAACTATAGACCAATTTCATTACTGAGCGTACCAAGCAAATTAATGGAGACAACAGTTGCGGATTCCCTCACAAATCACATGGACGTAAACGATCTATTCAGTCCATATCAGTGGACGTATAAAAAAGCACACTCCACTGAGCTCTTACTGATACACATAACGGAACATTGGAGGAAGGCTCTTGACGCAAACAGAGTCATCTGTGCAATATTCTTCGACTTCAAAAAGGCATTTGACTCAATAGATCATGACGTTCTACTACACAAGCTTTACACCCTCGGAGTGTCGGACAGCACCCGCTCATGCTTAAGAGACTATCTTAAGTCTAGGCAGCAGTTTACGGTTATTAACAGGGTGCATTCCAGCAGTCAAGCTGTTACATATGGTATACCACAGGATCGGTCCTTGGACCGATACTGTTCTCGATATTTTGCAATGATTTGCCCAATACAATTTCCAATTACGAGTTCGCTAATCTATATATGTACGCAGACGATACCACCGTGTCTGTGACCGGGGCCACCATTGACAAGGCAATTAGCACTGCAAACAGTGTACTTGCGATAATGTATGACTGTGTATGTCAAATCGAATGACAGCTCACCCGGAAAAATGTGAATATATGCTATTACACAGAGGCTCTTTTACGGGACCCATTGCAGCCGTTAGGTTTGGATCTTCCAACTTAAGAAGAGTATCCTGCACACGCTGCCTCGGGTTATCTATAGATGACAAATTAAGCTGGTCCAAGCACTTAACTGACCTAATTAAATCGTATGTCCAGAAGCTAAACCTTCTAAAGTCTCTGTATTTTCTTCCTGAGCATGCTAAGTTAGACTTCTACTTCAAGGTTATTTTTCCTGCTATTACTTATGGATTTCTATGTTGGGGATCGTGTAATACAACACTTCTAGAATCATTAAACCGAATTCATTACCGGGCTGCAAGGATAATTTTTGGATTCCATTGGCTAACACCACGTGAGGACGTAACTACCTCTGCCAAATGGAAGCCACTGAACTATTACTATAACTGACTTGAGACTTGCCTGTTTTGTACATAAATGTTTTCACAACCTAGCTCCTTCTGTATAATGTAGTGCCTTTCCTAAGAGAATACTTACATACTCCTTACGTAACACTCACTGTATCAGTCTACCCACACCGAAAACCAACTACCCGAAATTGTCAATAACATACAGAGGTACGAGGCTTTGGAACAGTCTCGGTAACGACCTAAGGTCAACTGCATCACTTAATAGTTTTAAAATTAATCTGAAAAGAAACACTAACTGAATAGAATAAGTATAAGTTAATTAGTTTTATATATTATTACTATTATTATTATTATTAGCCGTTAGAATATAGCGTAGTTATCAGCACGACCACATCAGCAACGCTGTAAATTTATCGTGGGTAAATAAATATTATTATTATTTTGTCATGTACGGCTTTCTAAATATCTCATAAAAAGGCTCCAACACTGCAAAATGCGTTACAGAGTAAATATTTAAATATTTACCGGTAATACATATTTAATGCAGGTTTCAAAAGGTATATATATAGCTTTTCGTTGGTTCATTCGTGGTTTATGTCTTTCATATTTTTCAAACGCTGCCAACATCTGTGTGGGGCAGTCTACGTAAAGAAGTTTAGTTTTAATAAATGTAGGCTTTCCTGAGTTGCATGGATTAAATAAAAAAGACACTTCTTCCAGAAGATATATTTAGAGTTATTACTGAATGTAATCGATTACAAACTTTCGAAGTAACTTTATTTGTAGCAAGTGTGTGAGCATGTGGGGGATTTGATTCTGAAGCTATTGCTTTTCGAAATGGCCAATAATAATTTTAGAGGGCGTAAAAGGGTATCCCAGGTGTAAAAGGGTATCCCAGGTGTAAAAGGGTATCCCAGGTGTAAAAGGGTATCCCAGGTGTAAAAGGGTATCCCAGGTGTAAAAGGGTATCCCAGGTGTAAAAGGGTATCCCAGGTGTAAAAGGGTATCCCAGGTGTAAAAGGGTATCCCAGGTGTAAAAGGGTATCCCAGGTGTAAAAGGGTATCCCAGGTTTTAAAGGGTATCCCAGATTAAAATGTAACCTCTCATGGTTGTAGTATATAGGTTCGGACCATTTGAAAGTTGATTTTTGGGGGGGGGGACCTTTTTTTTTTGCTCGATATTTTTTTTAGGACCCCTATTGCTGTGACAATTTTTTTTCTGGCATAAAGCCTTTTTTCTGGGTAATTTTGCCATTTTCATCTGGACTACGATAATAAAGCAGTATCCCGCGATATTCTTTCATAAAATTTGTGTTTGTGGATGGCCCTTACAGGGCTCCGTATAACGCAACGCCGGATCCTCGCTTAGTAAAACAAACTTGGGTTAAATTACGTAGAATAATTTTTTCGGAACACGAGACAACATTTGCAGTATACAAACTTAGGAAGCTACAATATCCGGCATGCGTTGCTTGTACCTATATAGCGCCTGATAAATAACTTAGAAGTCTTTCTATGAATCAGGATAAGACGTGAGATTACCAAGAGGGTGAGATTAGACCAAAGAGAGGGATGAAAACAGTAATCTTGAATATTCATGAACAATGCGTGCATGTTTTACCGATTACTTTTGCATCTCGTTAACTTTGAGTCTGACCTGACTCAGACGTAATCTTAGATCCAAGTTAGACGCGATTTTAATAGACCCTCCCACGGTTTTTTGAACTTTTGGTATATGTACTTATAACAGCAAAATCGTCGATACTGCTGAAAAAAGCACCTCGAAGTTAGTCAAAATCCCAAACTTGAATAAGAGCAAAGTTATAGGCCCACAAACTCTGAAAAGTTTACAGACGTTTGTATGGAAATTTTGACTGGGGGCCCCAATCAAATTTTCCATACAAACGTCTGTAAAATTTAACGAGTTTGCGGGCCAGTATCTTTGCTCCTATTCAAGATATATATAACTCTCAAATTTGGCATTTGGACTAACTTCGAGGTGCTCTTTTCAGCAGTATCGACGGTTTTGCTGTTGTACGTATCATATCAAACGTTAAAAAAAAAACGTGGAAGGGTCTATTAGCTCCTGGATGTAGAATTACATGTTATTATATTCCCTAAAAACAAACTTGGTAAAATTTGATTGTGGTTTTTTTTTAAGTGGAAAATAGACATAGCATTACTGCTGGATTCAACACGCAAATACACTACGTGCTTAGCCATAGGCAATGTTTCAAGTTCTTTTAGAAAATCATTCGACATACTCATTTGATATAATTATTGGTGCGAGCTCAGCGAGCACCATACTATTCCCGACGTGTTTCAGCTACACAGTGATCCTGTGGGTTATCTGTGGATTCAGAAGCTTTCTCGGTTCGAGCAAAAAGTTTGTCAGGATGTTTCGGAAGTCGTCATGTCTTCGGAAATGTTTTCGTAGTCACCGTGAACAAGTCGGCGGGGCCATGTGCGTGAATTCCTGCACGTCTTTGCGATGGAGTGAAGTCAAATTTGGTATCAGTTTCGCTAAAGGAATTTCTGCAATTGCAATCGAGTCAAGTCAGATTTCGTATCAGCTTCGCTAAAAGTAAGTCTTGCTTTTCTCGAATTTATTATGTCAACCTGGGTCATGAAAGTTTTAGTGACATTTCGAGGGGAAGACAATTTTACTTTTATGAGTTTTTCAGAATCCACAATAATTATTGTTTACACTCCTACATGGCAACAATCACTTCACATTGTTAACCGCTAGTTCCAATTAAAATTGCTACAATGTTTGCTTGCATTTCCAAATATTCACGATTCATTCATGGAGTGCAAATGATCTAAAAAGCCGCTTGTGTTATTTGCAATCCTATGCATCTGCAATTGCTTTATAGCCGTTCGCACCACTGCACTTACTATTAGAAACCTCTAGTAATAATAATAATAATAATAGCATTTATTTATAGACGGTGCATTTAACTGCAGCATCAGCTGATGTGGCCGTGTTTAGCCTAACAGAATAAGAATCCAAGTCAAGAGTATCTGTGAGTCGTACGACTTCGCCAATTCCTTATAATGATGTACGTGTAGAGGTCACTGAAGTACACAAGGGAGGTCACTGATGTAGGCACAGGAGACTCGTGGTTTGCGGGTAGTGTTATGTATTAAAAATTAGTCACAAATCGAGCGCTGAAGGTCGCTTAGCGTAGTGGCCAGTAACACACTTGGTCTACAATCTGAGGACTCTGGTTCGGATCCCAGAACGATTTTTATTTCTCAATTTTGGATTTTTTCCCTCTATACTTTGGTTAAATTCGTCATTTGCCTATATACCCTAGCCCTATTCCAGCGAGAACTCGTTGTTTCACATTTGAACCCTAGCTCTAGGTGGGTGAGACCTCGTCGTTTACCTGGGAACTTATTTACTGACGGTTAGGGTTAGGTTTATGTTTCGGGTTAGGGTTAGGGTTTAGGGTTTAGTGTTAGTGCATGTGAAGTTTCGGTAAAAGGGAATAAGTCGACTCTACTTAGTTTGTGAGGCTGAAAGTTTCAAAATGGCTGATTAAACAAGTGGGATTCGAAAAGATTCATGGCTGCTTTCCTACGCCATTTTGGAAAACTCACGGTCAATCGAAAGCTGGGACGAGTCTCCTGTACGTACATCAGTGACTTCCCTCACGTACTTTAGTGACCCTCTACACGTACATATGGCGGCCTATTGTGCTTCCTTATAAGGAGGTCGTACGATAGACACTTCTCATCCCAGTCGACGAGGACGCAGATCAACTGGTTATTTACAAACGTGGTCGAGCGCACGGAGAATAGAACTCATCGTCCCTGGATTGCGAGTCCGCCGTGTTAACCGCTCGGCCACGCCGACTCCTCAAAAATATATCATTCCGCGTACATTTCTGCCACTTCTGGTCGGCAACGCATATTAGCGAAGTCTGTCGAGTACTAGAATGTGAAAAATACTGACCTAAATTATTCGATTCAGTACCTCCAAACTACAATAAACAAGTGAGCCTGGTTACAACGCATGTCGAGTGATTGTGTCGAATGAGTACGTCGAATACTTGGTCTATGCAACAGGTCAATCTCGTACCCAGACCCCATTTGTTTCTTACTGCGCATCTCGACGAAAAAATAGGGCTCTGGAAGAATCCGATTTTTGTGTATTCTGATTGGCTGTTCTGAACAATGCAATTTCACCGGAAGACAAACATAAAGCATATCTGGAGGGTGGATTTATTTGGACAAATAAAGGCATTGGAAATTGGCGCCGGGTTATCTAAACGCTAAAAACCGTTGGATTTTACCTAAATGGATGCCGCTAAAAATCTTCAGGGATTCTTAGATATTTGCTTGTATCCACTCGGGAGTTCATATCACTTCATCGTCAACATACATCGCACACAGTACATGAATTCTCAGAATTCGAAAATCGAACTCAACTGGATATAGCCGAGGGATTTACCGTAACAGATAGGTAATACTAACATTCCCATATTAACAACAACTGTTCGTAAGTGCTCTATAGGCAGAAGTGGCGTTTTCCGATTTCGTAAACTTGTGAACAGGCGCTGATCGCTTAAATATAAGCGTTTGTATGGGAATGTAACGAACTCCAGCTTTCAAGGAGCTAAAATACGAGAGAATCGTAAGTAAAAATGCCTGGACTAGCTTCTACGGTGTATTCAGTTGCTGTTTGTGTGGTCATCTGGCTCAGGTAAGGCGATTTCAGCGAGTTTTCCGGCAATCCCCATGAATCCTCTTGTTTACTCGGGAATCTGTGATGTCTGATATCCATCGCACGATAAAGAAACACGAGCCTAATGCATGAAAATAAAGCCTTAAAATCCAAACTAAGAACGGCAGAAGATGAAAGAGACTCCCTAAGGCTTGCCCTGACACTAGCAAGCAAAAGATCATTATCAAGATATCGGGTGAACGTCCAAATCCAAACCAAAACCTAGGTCTGAGGCGCTGAGCGAGAATCGAACCCGAAGAATCGACTTCTCAGGGTGACGTAATGATAAGCATGCATGTATATATATTTTTCTCTTTTTGTTTTCTAAACTTAATGTTATGCACTTATTTTAATTAATTTAAATTGTAATTTTATGTTTCCTTTTGTGTGTCTGAAACTGCCCTTATACTTGTTGTATTTTTTTCTGCATGAGCTCCCTCGATAAGCCTTTAGCTTTTGGAGCAAATGCAGAGAGTAAATATGTTTAAATAAAAAAATTAAAAATAAATAAAAATAAGCATGCGCAGAGTCAACGGAAGTCCGTGATTCGCGGAATTCCGATCCGGAATCGGATTCTTCGAGAGCCCTATTTTTTCGTCGAGCATGCGCAGTAAGGAACAAATGGGGTCTGGGTCAGGTCTGCTAAACGCTTGCACATGCGTGAAATTCATCCGGGAAATCACGCTCGCGCGCACTATTTTGATTGCATTTTCACTCGAAATTTGGACTTCAAAGCATTGTTACAGAAAAGTACGAGCTTCGATGTTGAAGTCCTTTCATGGACCAGTCCCAAATTTAATTAGCTTGATGACTAAACTAATATAACTCTTAACTCTTGCGATTTTCCCCTTAACCCCCGGTCTTTTTTGCGATGTGTCGAGTTTCTGAAGATTTTCTGAACAGAAACCATTTAGAACTGCTCCCGCGATTTCTACCGCTGACTTGACTGGACAGGCGCACAGTTTGCAGACCTGTCGCCCTATGCACGGGGGACTGAGCCGGGGTTGCGCAGTGGTTAAGCGCTTCGCCTCTCACCTCTGTGGCCCAGGTTCGATTACCGGACGCTGTGTCATACGTGAGTTGAGGGTTTTTCTCCGGTTTTCCTCCCTCCGCAAAAACCAACACATTAAATTCCAATTCGATCTGTGGATTATTCAGGACCTGACTTTGATCAGCCCCATGGTTGTTTCAGGTCTCGTTAGAAATTGAGAGGTTTTTTTCAGATTTTTTTCTCAAATCGGTTGTATCATTGTATCCACGAGTCGTCCATTGGGAGGCCATGGTTACCATTTTGAAACCTGTCATCTATAGCTCAGTTTACGGTTCATGTGCAGTTGTACAAATCCTTTGTTTATTTCGCGGGCCACCAGATATTACGGCAATGGTGGCCCTCCAGTTGAAACAAAAGACTTGAAGAACTGCGCATGAACCGTAAACTGGTCTATAGTGACATTCTCCATTGTTAATAGGATATACAGAAAAAGCAAAACGAGACAAGAAGTCTTACCTGTTTACCCTGACAAATCCTTCTGGGAGCACAGCAACTAAGATGTCATCCAAGTCAGATGAAAAGGGTAACACTGGTGGTATAAGATGCAAGGCAGGGTGTGGCCCACTCTTTGGAACTTCTAAATACTATGACTTGAAGATGCTGGAAGGTGAAACCAACGGTAGAACAAAAAACCAAATCGATTTAGGATACGGATTTGAGTGTCCAGTTGGAAAAGACAAACAACAGTTCTTCACTGGAACTCAAACATTTACGCTAAACGAAGTTGAAGTGTTTACAATCACTTTCAGCTAGACCTCCACATTAAGAAAATGTACTTTAACGCTGAAATGTACATGTTAGATGGTCGATCAAAATATTTAAATTCGACAGTGTAGAATTCGAAGCCAAAACATTACAGATCTTGTATGAATGTTGTTGCCTTTTCATCTAATCAGAGTGTAGATTAAGCCAAAAAGCTGTTCGTGATACTTGGCATTGAGACCTAAGCTCTGCGTAATTCAAATTCTCTAGCATGCCTTTGAAATTCCGAGGGAGGGAGGACTTGCAATATTGGCATACAGTATATTATATAGAGGAAAGGGAGTTCATGATTCTCAAGGCGTTTGAGGCAATACCTGTTACACACCATAGTTTACATACTTAGAAATTCGATTCTCATGAAGTGAACTGTATTTGTAGGTTTGGGTTTGGTATCAATTCAATAAAGATACGAGGAGCTAGTGGAGTTACTCTACTTGACCACCGTCAGGTGGAAATCCTCTTAATTACATGATAGTCAGTGGTACACCGGATGATAGCAAAATCGTAAATATGATATCACACTATCTCCAGTGGGGATATCATTGTTATCAACACGTGGAATATCACTTCACAGATCAACTTATTTTGTCTCATTTCCTCTTTTACCCTACCCTGGTTGCCAGGGGTTCGAGTTGGAGGAGCGAAGCGACGAACCCCTGGGCTCGCGAGCTGCCAATCTCACTTTCATGTTGAGTATGCTAATGAGGGATTAAAATACCTCATCAAACCGGTTTCCTTGTTTTGATTACGAACTTTCACGTGGAGCACTGAAGCGAGAAGGTGAAATGTCAAAACAGATGGATCCCAGAGAGAATGTGTTAAATGCTCTAACTCCGGTGAAAAGGCTAACTTGTTCTCCCAACGTTTCGTTAAAGAACATTTGTCAAACCTGCTCAATCAACATTCCAATTTCGGGTAGGGAAAGACACGACATGCGAAGGCTCGAAGTCAGTTAAGGAAAAGCTTGGCAAGAGACTTTCCGGTGTTTTGAATACTGATTTCCGTAGTCCAGGATGTGCTCTCGAAAATCATCTGTTAAAAGTGTAAGAGAGAGCTGGAGAAGCTGAAGAGGTCAATGGGTGATCTTCAGAGGTTTAATGAGCTCTGACAACCGACAAAGAAGTTTGTTCAAGACTGGCGCGTGGGAAGCACAGCCAGAACATTTATTCGCTTTAGGAAGCTTATGATAGCTTCTTCTTGCACTGATAATTCCTTGTCGTTGGGAAATGCTTAGTTTAAAGCAGAAGGAATTGCATTCCTGCACTCTCGCATAAAGTTTGCTTCTTTGACTTCGCTCACCATTTTGATTTTGTCTGTCTCTTATTAGTAGAGAAAACCGGTTTTCAAACTAGAGAACCCGTTTGCTAAATCCAACCAATCGCGACCCTGTTAGCGTCATTGACCAATCAAATTAAGAGTACAGATTCTGTACTATTGAAAGTGAGATTCGTGCCTCGCGAGGCCAGAGGCTCGTTCAAATTACTTTCTTCCCCAGGCCCCTCTTAACTCTCTTTCGAGCCTCTGGAACCCAGGGTACTTTTACCCCCTAATATTTCTAAAATGTAAAACATGACTCAGTATTAGTAGAAACAGCATGTCTTAAGCAAATTTGTCTTATTTTGACTTTGTTTGACAGGCTTTTTTTAAACAAAAACAGGTGTTTTTGCTTAAATGAAAATGCTTACCCGGTGCTTTCATGTTAAAATATAGAGGGTATAATATATATATTACATGGCCGCGCCGAGATACAAAATTTAACTTCTCGTGTTTAATTTGATAACTCACTCGTTCGCTGCTCTCACTCGTGAGTTATCAAGCTAAACACGAGAAGATAAATTACGTATCTCTTCGCGGCCATGTAATATCCTCTATATGTTAACGCGCCTCAATCAAAAGGAAGATATTATGGAGAAATCACGATTCACCCAAGCGATACTACATACAAGGCTCTCTTCATTATTTAGTCCATGCATGTAGCGCAGCACAAGGAAACCAAGAAAAAACCCAGCACGAGTACACTGGTCAGCAGGCAAATATAAACCAGCGGCAGGAAAAATGTTAATAACAAAGTATTTAAGATGGCATGCTTCGGTTTTAGAAGATACAGTTACGCTACAAAATTTGCGCATTTCTGTTGACAGTTCTTGACAACTTCACTGCAGGCCGACCAAACCAAGGGATGCAAGATCAGGCACGGTAATTGACTTGATCAGGCATGGTAATTCACTTGTAATGATCTTGCACGGTAATTTTGACAGGCTATATTCGCACAGCAAAATATCCGAAATAAGTAGAATAATAAGCAATTATTGGACGAGGTTGAGCAAAATATCGTGATTTGTTGGTGGCGAGCAATCAATTATTTGCCGATGGCGAGAAACTAACAAATCACGATATTTTGCGATAACAATAATCGTTTTATCATTTACGGCATTCAGAGCAATTTTGGTCGCTTTTTGTGTTTTGGCTGTTTTCACTTTCTATCAGACCTGCCAAGTCATTTTCCGACAGCTGAGGAAAGCAAGCTATGTTGACAAATGCAATGTCACTGCGCATGAGCAAAAAAGCTTTGTACCGTAATGCGCATGAGCAGACCATTATTTGTAGGCAGTTATTTGCAGTTCTCTAGCTCGGCCAATTAAAACGACGGAAAAATAATTCAGTTGAATGATAATGAATATTGTGTGTTGGTCAGCACCAACCTCGTCCCCAGGGTCTTCTCGGTCAGATCCAAGATGGCGGCTACTCCGAGAGAAGACCCTGGCAAAGGCTGAACTGTCTGATTGGCTCTTCGATTATGACGCAATGGTTGTTCTAAAAATGCTTTTTATTGGCCAAACGGACTCAGACCACAGAGATGATTCGGATATAGTTTCATTTTCTCAAATTGTCTCAATAAAACGATTTTAAATAATCTTAAACACGTTGTGTAGGTAGATCAATAGACGAAGTGTATTACTGGGTAGTTTTCTGGTAAATTTCATCAGTGGGAAAGCCAGGAGAAGCCGTTAAATCTGAACATGTGCTATCGATCGCTTCGCTTCAACGCTAACTGAAAATTAAAGGCCGGCATTTTAGAATTCTCTTCTAGCTTAGATACATCCTGGTAGCATTGTGATACCCTTTCACTGTTTCTTTATCCAAGTAAACTCCATTTCGAGCCGTTTAGTAGACCTGATTTCACTGCATCGTTCGCCGCGTGGAAATACCGTTAATCGCATCTCGCTCACTCCGGATTGGGATACCTATGGTTTGTACACGTCATAAAATATTGCCATTATTAGCTTGGCCTCCATCTTAGCTCGCCAAATCACGTGACAAAATACTCCCAGAATCTGGGAGTATTTGATCACGTGATTCAGCCTTTACCATGGTCTTCTCTCGTAGTAGCCGCCATCTTGGATCTGACCGAGAAGACCCTGGGGACGAGGTTGGGTGAGCACCAATCAGGCTGATTACTCTTGTCGAGATTCCTACTAAATCAATCAGTGGTTATAGTACCTCACCAGGCATCCGATGGAGAAAGGGAATTCCAATATTAATTAGTGCTTATATGCTCTACAATGTATATACTTGATACAAATCAATGTGTAATAAAGCACGGGGAAGGTTTGAAAAGACGGCAGGGAAATACCGCTTTATTCCATCGAAACCAATACGTTTAGCGTTCAGGGTAGATATCGCTCTCCGCTTTTACTGTACACTTCCTCGATGACAACTCACTAGCCATAGAGCGGATTTCAATTGAATGTCGGAAGTGTTTTGGTTTTGCGTTTACTAAGCTCTCCTATTGGCTGAGAAAGTAAACCAACCAATCAGAATCCAAAGTGAAACCAAACTCAAATTGGTTTTGGTTTTGCTTTGGTTTGTCATTGGCTCGCAGGGAAGCCATTTATGAGTTGCTTGTGATTACTCGCTCCTATGATTGGCTGGCTATGGATAATTTGCGTTTGGTTTCACTACACTCAACTGAAAACCGCTCTTATGAGTGAATGGCCACAAAACCTAGAGAGGCCGGTTCAGTGGAGAAGTGTTCAGCTTTGTGGCAGAAGGCCATAAAACGCCAAGTCAGAAAAGTTTACTGATTCAGATGACTCTGTTTGGTACTGTAATTCGCCAATAGGAAAAAATATCCTTGTCAATCTACTCACTATTATGAGCAAGAAAGCTAACCTCTCGGTCCCCTGCACTCCACACTGTATTCGTGCTACTACTGTATATGTGACCATCCTACTACAAGCTGGAGTAGATAATTCCCGAGTGTATAGTGTCACCGGCCACAAGAGCGACACTTCTATAGAGTCGTATAACGCTCATTCCTCCACCATTGTAAACAGTTTCGTAGATGCACAAGACTCAAATCGGTCCTTACAGCTAGTCCAAAGAGAGCCCTGGCACATTCAGAAAATGCGGGCAGATCCCCACTGGTACCAATCGCAGCAAACCTCCAAGCTCCAATTTGAGAAGGGAAGAGACAGTGCAGGTGTACAGCTAGTCGTCCAGCCACAACGCGACAGCAACACCACACTGCGGCAAAACGGTATGCTCCGCTGGCCGAAAGAATGAAGGCTCTGCTGTCAAATACAAATTACCGAGGGCTTTAACTTTTATAGTACATGATTTTATAACTTAGTAAACTCACAGTGAATTACAAATTAAGAAAACTTCAACCTGTTAAATCTTTTAAGTCGTTTTCTTATTTTTCGCGAAACATTTCACGTAAATACGCATACGTACTTAAAAGTAGAAACAGGGGTGATTGTTTTGTTATCTTCTGTTTTCTTTTGGTTTCGGCGGGAAACTGGGCGGACGCGCGGGCGCTGGACTCATCTAAGGCGCATGCGCGTGATGCTTTTTTTGCCGCGGTGTACAGCAACGCACATTTAATTGTTATGCGAGCAAAGATTGATTTGTGGTCGACTTAGTTAACTCCATTTTTTGTCATCTCGCAAACAGAGCTTTGGAGCTTTTTAGTTCGATTTACAACGTGTTTGTGCTGCGATATTCTTATTCCTCGGTTGAAAACTCTGCCTAGATTTGACGTCACATTTTTTCAGCCAATGAAATAAAATCTTGAAGAGCTGCACTGTAATAGCTTCCGCTTTTTCTCCAGCCAGGCTTTTCCTTTCCTTTGTATACCATTCTCAAAAGCTTTTCCCCACAATTTCCCTCTTTTTCAAAGCCCTGCATGCTCGCTTGCCAGCCAGTTTATGATAGTTAAAAATAGCTTTTCATATCATTTCAATCAAAACATAATCTATTTATTGGCGCGAATATTTGTCCTTTGTCCTATTTAGAACGATGCGGTTCATAGAGAGCTACTTTACTAAAAATGTCGTGTTTAATAATACTGAGACAATAGTGTTTCTGTCTCGAAGCTATTATACAAATAGACTGTGTCCGTCTATACAAATAGACTGTGTCCGTCGAGGAACTATCGGCTGATAGTTGCCCGCGGAAATTTGATGTTCTTAAAACAAATATAAACCCGAGAACTCAGTTAAATAAGAACATCAAATTTCCAAGGGAAAGTATCAGCTGATAGTTCCGAAACAAACTCAGTCTATTTGTCGTTATTGTTCATCACCAAATTGTCTTCCGCTCTCAGCGGGCACTATTATACAAATAGACTGTGTCCGTCGAGGAACTATCGGCTGATAGTTGCCCGTGGAAATTTGATGTTCTTAAAACAAATATAAACCCGAGAACTCAGTTAAATAAGAACATCAAATTTGCAAGGGAAAGTATCAGCTGATAGTTCCGAAACAAACTCAGTCTATTTGTCGTTATTGTTCATCACCAAATTGTCTTCCGCTCTCAGCGGGCACTATTATACAAATAGACTGTGTCCGTCGAGGAACTATCGGCTGATAGTTGCCCGCGGAAATTTGATGTTCTTAAAACAAATATAAGCCCGAGAACGAAGTTCGAGGGCTTATATGCTAGTTTTAAGAACATCAAATTTCCAAGGGAAACTATCAACCGATAGTTCCGAGACAAACACAGTCTATTTGTCGTTATTGTTCAACACAAAATTGTCTTTCGTGCTCAGCGGGCACTATCACCTGATAGTTTTCATCCGCGGACGACAACTATCACGTCACGTGATCGGTTTTAGCCAATGAGCGCTCGCCAAAATTTTGTGGTGAACTATAACGCCTGATAGTTTTCCTCCGCGGACGACAACTAATCATGTCACGTGATCGCTTTTGGCCAATGAGCACGCGCCACAATTTTGTGGTGAACTATAATAGCCGATAGTCCCTCGATAGACACAATCTATTGTTGCGTTCGACGAAGGAGAATGCAACCTAATCTGGTGACGGGTTCCCTGTGCCTGTGTGTGACGTGTTGCCAGTGTATTACAAAATGCCTCGATATCATGAACGGCCGGGGAACTGGTAACTATATACACGATGCTCGGAGCAACGTCGAGTGTCTTATTATTTTCCCAATCCAATGCAATAATGTTTAAAAAGTTAGCAAGCACGATATATCAAAGCCTGTAGCATTCGATCGGCGACAAAGTCTGATGTCCAAACTATAAGAAGTCAAACATGGTCTGTTTTGTCGGCGCGGTCATTGTACAGAGAACTGAATCGAATCAACTTGGCCATAATTTGTGCTGTCCAGTAACAACCGAGTGAATTCTGTTGGCTTGCTCGCTGTATTGAATTCTGCTTTTCGCTGTACATACAGATACCAAAACTACAAACAGTAAGATGACCTGGCTGAAGAGAAATCTAGGTCTGAGTTTTCTAGATACCCGTAATCGCGCCGTATCTTGTGTGAGTTGCGACACTGTGTACATCTTGGTTATACAAATATTCAACACTAACATATTCAGGCAGAGAGTTAATCTATAACGACATACAATAATAATTAATAATAATTATACATAAATTACACATATTGATATTTATACATGTAGCCATAGCTAGCTAATAGGGTTGATTTGTGTTCTACACTAAATCCAATTATTGCTGTACATGCACTGTATACCACACAGAAAAATGTGCTATGAATGCTCAAATGAATTCCATAACCATATAAAACACACATGTATACATATAGCCACATAAGCATTGCATCCAATGATTTAATGTTACACAAAGATAATTACAGTTTTATACCCAGATGCATTCCCTTGTATATTAACTTATAAGTCAAGACATAAATTTGTTTACATTAGTTAAGTAACAGTCCGCGCAAGAGGTAGGCACAATTCTATTGTTCCGATGCAATTTCCTTTCCCCACTTTAGTATTTTCTGTTTTTCATACTGACAACTCATCAACTCTTAAATCAGAAATTTCTGAAATTATATCCACTAAAAATGCATTTTAAAGGAGAGTTCTTTTGTGTGAAAACGTTTTGTCCAATCAGAAGAGTGCAAAACAATAACCAAGAAAACGTTCAATTTAAAAATGTTCCCCATATTGAAAGTTCGTCATATTGGAAGTTATGAGAGTTTTCACTAGATGCAATTCAAATCTGTTTACAAAATGAGAATTATTTTTCTTCTTCTTCAATTTTAGATAGTTCAAGTTCAAGTTCAATTTATTCACACTTGTTTATATGTTACAATTATTGGTTAAATATAACAAGCCATAAGAAAGAGAAAGATAAATAGGAGATAATAATTACAATCTTTAGATGATAGTGTGTAGTGGTCAAAGGAGCGAAAGCTTTCGAGTTAACCACTACCATGTTGAAAGTTAATGAGGGGAGGAATAAATAAACGAATAGGCTTGATTGTATCTTTACAGGGTTTTAAAAAGTATAACTGTTGGTTATAATGAGAGAAGAGGAAGAAAATAAAATAAAGGCTGCTTTATACATGTACAAACTAGGTTTGGATATATGGTAATTTTACAATACAGAATAATGTAGACATTTACAGTAAGTATTTATAAATAATAATTGATATATACATTTATATTGTAAATGCATTGGTACTTTTTCCCATATTTTTGATGACATTACTTTAAATCTTGTAAGTCCATAATTTGTTCTCGAGGCTGGTCTGTATAGGTTTTGGTTACAGGAGTACCTAGTGTTATAATTGTGAACTTCAGAGGCATACAGAACCAAGTCAGAAAAAGTAGTAGGGATTTCCATTGACACATACTTAATTTTATGTACAAGGGAAGATATTTTAAGATTAAAAACATCAAGTTTAAGAATTTCTAGAAGTTTAAAGTAAGGAGCAGCACTCTCTCTGTTATGTGCAAAGAAGATACAACGGAGGCATTTATTTTGTTTTACTTTAATTTTTTCCAGTCTGGATTGGCAGGCAGTTCCCCAGCTCATTAGACCATAATTTAGATAGGGATACACAAGAGTGTAGTAGAGCTGTTTTAATGTGTTTATTGAAACAAAATGTCTTAACTTATAAAGAATTCCTGTATTTTTTGCCAATTTATCACTGACATGTTTAAGCTGTGCATCCCACTGTAGATGCTGGTCAATAAAAACACCTAGATATTTATAAATAATTTGAGTTTTTTGCTCTATATTACAAGCTGTTATTCTTATTATAGGATTTTTTCTGGGTGTAGTTATTAGCATATAATTGGTCTTCTTAAAGTTAATTGATAGTTTATTCGCGGAACAATAATTCAATACATTCTTAAGTTCGCTATTAACTACTGGTTCAAGGTTGTCAAGGTTATTTGAAGAATAGAACATATTTGTATCATCAGCAAAACTTCTAAATGCTAATTTCTTGGAAGAGTTTGGGAGGTCGTTAATGTAGAGAAGGAAAAGCAAGGGTCCAAGAGTGGATACTGAGGGATACCACATATTATGGTTTTCAGGGTAGATTCTGCATCACCAATTTTGACGTATTGTTTACGATCACTTATATAGCTAGAGAACCATGTGAGGGGTAGCCCTCGTATTCCATATTTGTTCATTTTTGCCAAAAGAATATCATGATTAATTGTATCAAAAGCTTTAGAAAAGTCCAGAAATATTCCACAAGTTATCTTATTTTCATCTATAGCAGTTTTTAGGTTTTCTATGGTTTCTAAAATAGCATACTCTGTTGAATATCCTTTTCTAAAGCCAAATTGGTAGTTAAAAAGTATATTTTCTTTTTCAAGGAAGAATATAAGTTGATCGTAGATAAGCCGTTCCAATACTTTACTAAAGGGAGATATTATCTATAGTCCCCTAGCTCAGTTATGCTGCCATTCTTAAATATAGGGGTTACTCTTGATATTTTAAAGGCTTCAGGGACTGTCCCTATTATAATTGATTCATTATAAATCTTTGTAAATGGTATTGACAAGGGTCCACTAGCAAGTTTAATAAGCTTGTTTGGTATATTAATGTATGCCTTATTTTCATTTAGGTTGGCAAATAGTGTAAAGACTTGTAGTTCACTTATTGGGGCTAAATAAAAGCTATTTTGCAGAGAAGGATTTGTGAACTGTATAGGATTACATGTGCCATCAGTTTTAATTTTCTTTGCTAGAGTTGGACCTACATTTACAAAGTAATTATTAAATAGCTCAGCAATATCAGTTTGATTGGTAAATGTCTTGTTATTTTGCACAATTCTTGTGGGGTAGGACTGGCCCTTGGTTTTACGTTTAATAAGGGTACCAATTAGTTTCCAGGTATATTTGAGGTTGTCCTTAAATTTAGAAAATTGTTTACGGTAGTAGTCTGAGCATATTTGCATATTGTTTGTATTTATTAATTTTTTGTGGGTCTTTGCGGGTCTTAGATTTTAATGTCTAAGCCAATGAGGTGGAAGATTGAAACAATACCACAATTAGCACTTTTTACATTCCATGCATAACATAAGCCTACCTCTTGCGCGGACCATTACTTAAAAACAAGCATTTTTAATTACAAATAGGATTACTTACACCGTCAACATCATTGCAGCAATCTTTCAGCCTTTTGTGTTATCACAGTCCTTTCTCTTACAAAAAATATGTCGAACGCACTTCGATAATCTACGATTACTTGGTCTAATTGTTAAATAGAAATGGCTTTCAACGAACCAGAGCGCGTATTTTCTGTGGGTTATTTTATAAAGTACAATAGAAGATTGTAAATATCTTGCAAATAAACCTGCTCAGTCTGAGGGATGGCTGGATGGGAGGGAAAATATAAAGACAAAAACAAACAGGTTACATTAGGACTAAAGTCTGTCTCTATCACTCAGGGGCATTAAGGCATGGGTCTCAAACTATTTCAATATGGCCGCCGCAAATCAAGAGGGGGTGGTCTATCTCTTCATGCTTGTTAGATATAGTCTCGGCACTTTTACAGATTCCATAAAGTCACAACCTTAATACCTTGTTGTGGTAGTTTCCATGGAAATGTGGTATGTGACCTTTGAACTCTAATTTTAAGGAAAATTGGGAAAAGCCTCCTGGAGGTCGGTAAAAGTTGTTAATATAGTGGATATTTTCATGCAAGTGAATCAAGGTTAGTGCACACGTTCCTGCTCCAATTTGAAAAGTTGGTTCAGTATTTTAAGGGGAAGGCGATTTAAGGCAAGTGTGAAATTTGATATCCTCAAGTTTCCACCGAATTAACAAACATTCCAATAATAACCAACTTTTCAAATTGGAGCACCGAACTGTGCACTAACCTTGATTCATTTGCATGAAAATATCTACTATATCAACAACTTTTACCGACCTCCAGGAGGCTTTTCCCAATTTTCCTTAAAATTAAAGATCAAAGGTCACAATACACATTTCCATGGAAACTGTCACAAAAATATGTTAAGGTTGTGACTTTATCAAATCTGTCAAAGTGTTAAGATTATATCTCACAAGCACAAAGAGATAGACCACCCCCTCTTGATTTGCGGCGGCCATATTGGAGACCCGTGCCCCTGAGCAGTTATAAACGTACCTGCATTTGTGGGAAATTTTGACATTTCTAAATCAGAGCATTGCACAATTGCCCCACTGTGGGGTCAGCTAAGCTATAAAAATGCCCCACCCTGGGACTTTGGAACAAGTGCAAATCTCTTGATGTAAAAATCTCTTGATGTAAAAAACACAGTAAATATCAAATAAATTCTACTTTTATAACATCATCCTCAATTTTGTGATTGATTTTGTGATGTGTGTCCTTGTAATTATTATGATAGAGTTGGTAGTATGCATGCAATAACATTGACTCTGCAAAATTTTTGTTAATTCCAACTCCAAGGGATTGATATACCATCCTTTATATATAGTATATAACTTATGTTACCATTTATTGGTTTCTTTTACTTGAGCTTTAATATGAGAAACTATTTTACTCTGTATTCTTTCAGTGACTTAAGATAACTTTAGTGACAATTTAATATACTATTTCGTCCTGTGTAGGGTATTTGGGGATTATTTGACAAAATATGAGTATTTTTTTAGCCATTCAGCAAACCGCTGTTTTGGTTATTTTACAGAAAACCGATCAAAACATACGATGACGTCACAGGATTCCATCTGCCACAGGCAGCCAACGCGCGGGTGGACTGTGCTTAAATCTTTCAAAGTTGTAAACATTAATTACGTCGGACATTTGGAAAAAGAGCAGTTTTACAGGAAATTATGAGTTATTTTAGTTTTCGCGCGAAAATTTTACCGGAAGTGAAATGTTCGCAGATTCAACTGCTGACCAAATCTACCGTTTTACAGCTATCCCACAATTACGTTGCCAGCAATATGGGACAAAATGGTGTCCGCGCATGCTCATTAACGACAGCTACTCGTCCAAAATGGCGGCCCGCACTTTACAGTGATTGTATGAGAACTAATGCTCTATGGAAGAAACCGTAGTGATTTTAGTAGATTAAGCTTTTTGGCAAATGAATTTATGGTCTCTTGAAGATGCATGTTCCAGACTAGTCAGCAGGCGCATATAAACCAGCGGTTCCTTCTGTTCAGCGGTAGCTACTTCGTGTAACGCACACAAAGAGTATTCGGGGAGGTCCGGCTAAACAACAAATATATAAATATAATAAATATAATGCTTCTTTAATGCTCCTGTGCACTAACACAAACCCTATCCCTACATTAAAAAAAAAACCTAACCGTCAACAACGGGGTTCAATACTATATGTGTACGTTATACGAAGTACCTAGCTGTTCAGCAGAACCACAAGAAGTCAGCCAAAAAAATTAATAACGAAATATTAAATATAGGCATGCTTACAGTTTTAGAAGATACAGATAATACGCTACAAAGCTTGCGCAATTTAGTTGACATGCAGTTCTTGATAACTACCGCAAGCTGACCAAACCAACAATCGGCGATAAAAGTCGGCTTTGAGACCCTCGAATTAAAATTGCCTTTTAGAACGAAATTTCAGAAAACTAGTAAACGGCCCCCTGTTCAATGTTGTTTGGAATTGAACGTTTTGAAACCCAGATACCAACATTGATTTGGGGGGGGGGGGGGGGGGGGGGAGAGTATTGTGACTTTATCCATGTTTCTGTATTTACCAGTGTGGCCTAATTACTTTTGTACATGTCGCCGATTGAAGGCAATATACTAAACAAATCAATCACTTATGGTTATTAATAGTTCCTCTGCAGGGAGGGAAAGCCTCAGTCTCCCTACTATGCATGGGAATTCCGATATTCTGTTGTTGTCGATGCTCCTCTCAGTGACTGCTGCAAATGTTTTGATTAGTATGCTCTCCCCTTTAGTAGGTTTTAATTTGCTTACAACTTCTGTTGTGATAGTAACAGTATACGTGGAAACAGCTTGGATGACACGGCGTTTGTTCTGTTACTTCGGAAGAGCGCGATATGCATATTCGTGTAGTTTTGAATTTATTAAATATACGATAGTTTACCGTGGTATGTCCGTTTTGCGTCATTGTATGGCCAAACCTGTTGTGCATTTCACGAAGCGCTCACAACAAAGAACGTGGTAAATAAGAGGACGTACCACGGTAAACTATCGTCAAGTTGTTTTTACAACAACAAACAAACGAGAAATAGTCAAGCGGAAGAGCCTTAAAAATGATGGAAATTGTGAGAGTAAAGTGATTATTGCGCGCTAGAGCGGTTTTCAATTAAGTGTAGTAAAACCAAACGCAAATTACCCACATGCAGCCAATCATAGGAGCGAGTAACCACAAGTAACTCATAAATGGCTTCCCTGTGAGCCAATGACAAACCAAAGAAAAAGAAAAACCAATTTGCGTTTGGTTTTACTTTGGATTCTGATTGGTTGGTTTACTTTCTCAGCCAATAGGAGAGCTTAGTAAACGCAAAACCAAAACACTTCCGACACTCAATTGAAATCCGCTCTATCACGTAATCCGTGATTGTCCTTATCATATACTCAACAAAATATCTGGATTCTGATTGGTCAATAACGAGTGCTTAAAATGGTATTTTGCTGCGCTTTGAAAAATAGCAGCAACATTATGTTCACAGGGTGATTTTATGTAGAGCCATTTCATTGGCTTTTACACAATACGTGTTGTGTAATTAGTGTTAATTGGTACAAGTTTTGTATTTAAACGAGTGTTTACTTGGAATTGACAATCTGGCAAAGCTACTGCACTAAATTAGCGTTAATTTTAAATCGATTATGGTGATTTTCGTTTTTCTAGTTTCGTTGTTCTTGCTTGGAGAACTATTTCGTTATTTATAGTTTACTGTAGCTATAGAATGATAGCACATAACAAATTATAAAACAATAACCTTTAAACTTCATGGGTTTAGGTGAACTTGCACTGGTGTGGAGAATACGTTTCCGGTTTTTCCTACAAAGATATGTTTTATAATTCACCACTTCTTTCGGCTTATTAGCCTCATTTGCAATCACTCGCCTTAAGGCTCGTGCAATTATCAGAACTTTCAAAATATCACTGTGCCTACAGATCACGCAATCAGCCGATCAGAAAACGAGAAACTGAGCAGTTGTTGTAAAAAAAAGTGTTGGTGAATTTGTTTATATCTCGGCATGCTACTCTCAAAAAATTTTTTTACGTAACCTGACTGTCTACCTAATGTTCGATTCTGGTCGATTGGCTTTGTCGATTTGATTTTCATTTGAGACATTCGGATCAGAGACTGATCAGAGCCTGATCACAAGAGTACAAATGATGGGACTCAAGGTACAATTTTACGTCCTTATCCAAGGAAGACGTCAGTAAAGGTCTAACCATTTGCAGTTGTTTCACAAAGACAGCATCTTCTACTCAGTTATTTTAAGACCCCGAGTGTTGGTCCGGCCGGGGTTTGAACCCACGACCTTCCGCTCAACAGGCCGGAGCTTAACCACTTAACCGGGAGGCGGTTAGAAGATCGAAGACAATAGCGGATAGATCGAAGCTCGTCGATATCTGCAAGATATCGCTGATTCAAGCTTCCAAATCAGCCAATTATTCCCCGGGAGGGGTATATGTACTTAACAAAAGTTTTATACGGGGAGGCTCCGCCCCGAGGTCCAAACCCTTACCCTTTTATATACCATTTTTAACAGAAAAGGTAACCGCTTTCATATACCTTTTACTAAACTTTTCACTTGAGTAACCCCTTATAAATACTTGTATGAATCAGCCGTTAGGTACGTCTGTTCGAGATATTTTGAAAGACCCTTTTTAACTACCTAAATGACAGTTTTCCCTACCCTTTTCTATACTTAACTCGCGAAATCCCTACCCTTTTATATACCTCCAGCCTAAAAAGGTACCCCTTTCGGGCGGAGCTTCCCCATATAGTCCATTATAGGTAGTACACCCCACCCCCCCCCCCCCCCCCGGCATTAGTTCAGCCATACATTTTCTTGCACCACATAAGACCGGTGTAGCCTCCTATACGCAGGCAACTTTATATCTGTCACAGAGTCTCAATCCAGGATAATCCAATTAAGATTTTTCCGAGGGTTTCCAGTTCTTAAAGATGCCACGGGAGGGGGCTAAGACCGGTCAATGTTTTACCTTCTAAATCGCCAAACTGATCAGCAGAATGGCATGACGTCATGCCTTGTGATACCCGAACACCTCCAAACAATGATTTGGCATACCTAGCTGCTGGCTGTCGTTTTCGGTTTCGAACTGCGCGCGCGGAGAGCGTTTGTCTGAGGTATGTTGGATTGGATTGAACAACTTTATTTAACCACAGTAGGTCCATCAGGATATAAATGTATAAAGATTAAATATATATATACTTAGGCAGCCCATTACCTGGAGCGTTTATCTTCCATACTACGTCTATGTCTATGTGAAAAGACATGAGAGGTATAGAATAAGTGAGAGTAGAAATACGTCGGTGAAATACCACTTAGTACTCTTATCGTTTTTTTACTTATTCACTGTTTTAATTAAATTAGGCTTATATGTTGTAGTATGGTGGATAGCTGCTATAACTTTGAGACTTTGGATCAGAGCCTGATCACTGAGAGCCTGATCACAAGAGTACGAACAATAGGACTCAAGGTACGATTTTACGTCCTTATCCGAGAAGTCGACGTGAAGGTTCTAACTATTTGCAGTTGTTTCACAAGAGAACAACGAGACAGCATCTATTGTTGACAACATTCCGCGATGGAGCGAACGAGATGTGAATCTAAAATCATAACCTGGTCCTAGAAAAACGCTGCATCACGAATATTGAAGAATGGACGCTCCTAGTAATGGGTCCTGATATACTAATATATTATAAAATATTATCATACATTATACTATATATATACTAATATATTATTATTAATATAGATACGATAGTACGCGCGCTCTGATTGGCTAAGAAGCCATGTTTTATCAGAGTATATAACATGGTTAGCCGTGTTATATAGTTTTCAACTGGCGGTTTCCTTTCATCGCGCGCGTAAATCTATATTATAAAACAGAGTATAAAGAAGCCTTAAATCCATGTTTTATACTATCATAAAACACTCTGGTCATTTGAGAACACTCTAGAAATGTTGAAAGCACGCGCCTTCGGCTTGTGCTTTAACATTTCTCTCATGTTCTCAAATGCCCATCGTGTTTTATGATAGTATAAAACATGGCTAAGGCTTCTTTATTTGTTAAATATACAGCGAAGTGCAATAACTTTGACCCCCCGCTCCTCAACTATATCAATATATCGGGTGCATTATGGGTAGGAGTAAGTTCATTAAAATGCAACTACAGCCAAATATTCGCGCGCGTTTGCAAATCATCACAGCGAAGACTTGTGTAGTTGATTTAAAGTTCAAGAATTTATCTAGAATACAACACTTTTACTCGGAACAGGCAGGAAAGTTTAAAGTAAAGTAAATGCACTCTCTATTTTTTGTTTTGGACAAATATTTTTCCTGATTTTATATTATAAATTAATGTTACTTAGTAGCAGAACGTAACACGGACAGAAGTATCATGCCGAATTTCATCTGCGAAGCAAGAAATTCAACGCTATTTTTGAAACTGTTTCGCTGAAGATTGAAGAGATTAAAATAGCTTAAAGGTTTACACAATTTCATAAATTTATTGACAACAAATTCATAAAACATTTAATTATTTTGATTATTTTATGGTATTAAACGATTCTAATAAATTCTAATAAACTCTTAGTTATTCCTCTTGAAATTCTCTTATCCAGTTTTATTCAAGGTTCGGAGGGATCCTGTTTTTTATGGTATAATTTTTTTAGTAACTAAAGCTTTTATGAAAGGTCGTTCGATAATTCTTGAATACGCATCACTGAACGGTTCTTATTATTGTTGCACATTTTTCTTTCATTCTTAAAATGTATTTTGTATGCTATTTAAATCTCATAATTGTGACGTAACTGTTTATTATAGCTTCGTCATTAAACCAAAAACGTTAGCAGCTATGGTCCCCATTTAACAACATCACTTTATTGTGAATCCTAGTTTCCTAATTTCGTAGATAACGAGCCGCGACAAACTTTTGAATATTTAATTTTCGATGTTTCATTTTGTAATTATATTGCAGCTCCAAACAGGCAGCAGTTTTTTTTATCAAATTGTGAATTTCGTCTCATCGGGATCCGCTAAAAATAAACATTACACAACAGTTAAAGAAAACGATTCGATGTTCAAACTGTAAGAGAGGTTTCCTTGCGTTACACTATAAAGTGTTTATTTTGCTTTGTCGATACGTTTTCTAACTATAAGCCAGGCCTCACCCCGGGTCCTAAAGTTGCCGTAATTTTGGATAACTTAAGGCAACTTTAGGCAACTTAAGCAAAATCGAGGTAAAAAATGTGGAAACTTAAGGCGACTTGATGCGATTTAAGGCAACTTCAGGCAATTTTGGGCGACTTAAGGCAACTTAAGGCAACTTAAGGTCAGCTTAAGGCGACTTAAGGCAACTTAAGGCAACTTAAGGCAACTTAAGGCAACTTAAGGCAACTTAAGGCGACTTAAGGCAACTTAAGGCAACTTAAGGCAACTTAAGGCGACTTAAGGCAACTTAGGCAACTTAAGGCGACTTAAGGCAACTTAAGGCGACTTAAGGCAACTTAAGGCAACTTAAGGCAACTTAAGGCAACTTAAGGCAACTTAAGGCCAACTTAAGGGCAACTTAAGGCAACTTAAGGCAACTTAAGGCAACTTAAGGCAACTTAAGGCAACTTAAGGCAACTTAAGGCAACTTAAGGCAACTTAAGGCAACTTAAGGCGACTTAAGGCAACTTAAGGCGACTTAAGGCAACTTAAGGCGACTTAAGGCGACTTAAGGCGACTTAAGGCAACTTAAGGCAACTTAAGGCAACTTAAGGCGACTTAAGGCAACTTAAGGCAACTTAAGGCCAACTTAAGGCAACTTAAGGCAACTTAAGGCAACTTAAGGCAACTTAAGGCAACTTAAGGCAACTTAAGGCAATTTAAGGCAACTTAAGGCAACTTAAGGCCAACTTAAGGCAACTTAAGGCGACTTAAGGCCAACTTAAGGCAACTTTAAGGCAACTTAAGGCAACTTAGGCAACTTTAAGGCAACTTAAGGCGACTTAAGGCAACTTAAGGCGACTTAAGGCGACTTAAGGCAACTTAAGGCAACTTAAGGCAACTTAAGGCAACTTAAGGCGACTTAAGGCGACTTAAGGCGACTTAAGGCAACTTATAGGCAACTTAAGGCAACTTAAGGCAACTTAAGGGCAACTTAAGGCAACTTAAGGGCACTTAAGGCAACTTAAGGCAACTTAAGGCGACTTAAGGCAACTTAAGGCAACTTAAGGCCAACTTAAGGCAACTTAAGGCAACTTAAGGCAACTTAAGGCGACTTAAGGCAACTTAAGGCAACTTAAGGCAACTTAAGGCGACTTAAGGCAACTTAAGGCAACTTAAGGCCAACTTAAGGCAACTTAAGCCAACTTAAGGCGCAACTTAAGGCCAACTTAAGGCAACTTAAGGCAACTTAAGGCAACTTAAGGCCAACTTAAGGCAACTTAAGGCAACTTAAGGCCAACTTAAGGCCAACTTAAGGCAACTTAAGGCAACTTAAGGCCAACTTAAGGCAACTTAAGGCAACTTAAGGCGACTTAAGGCAACTTAAGGCGACTTAAGGCAACTTAAGGCGACTTAAGGCAACTTTAGGACCCGGGGTAGGCCTTAAGCCAGGCTCTTGTGCAGTCTGTGCATCCGGTCAGCTCCGGTCAGTACATATGAATCCTTTCATTCTGCTCTTTGAAACCTTATATCAATCTAATAGCAGTGATCAGTTCAGTCTTCACAGAAGTAGAAGACAGATAACGGAATAACTGCGCTATATATCGAGCTGAATTTTTTCATCGCTCTCAGTTTTGGTTCAGAATAACTGACAACAAATGTAGAATGCCAAAGTTTCAAACGAATTGATATTGGCCCTGACCTACAGATCAGGTGTAATCATGTCTCCTTCTTCATGGGTTATCTCGATATTTTTAGGTCATCAGAAGATATCCTTAACAGCTTCACAAATAGCTCTGAATTCACGCTTCGAACCTGAAACTTCGACATGATAATTTCCCGTTCTCTTTCCGCCGGCCAGGGATATGTTCTGTTTTGCAAATATTCGATCTAACATTAAATATATAGAGTGCATTTCAATACTCAGGTTTATTTAAGCTGTCCTACCTGTCCCGAGTAAAAATGTTGTATTCTAGATGAAATTTTGAACTTTAAATCAACTGCATAAGTCTTCGCTATGACGATTTGCAAACGCGCGCGGATATCGGGTGTAGTTGCATTTTATTGACTTTACTCCTTACCCATAATGCACCCGATATAGTTATAGTTGAGTTGTGGGGGGTCAAAGTTTTTGCACTTCGCTGTATATTAAAATAAATGCTAATATAAACAACTCTAAGCTACGATAATTATAATTATCGTAATCTATATTACTTTATTATCTAATATATTAAAGGAAAACAAAATTCCTTCTTTCCAAGGGGCGCCGTGCTGTAATGCACTAGTCAGTTGTTTCCACTGACCCCCCACCTCCGCGACATAGTGGGGGGATTCGTAAATGATCTCTGGTAATCTTAATGAATTCCCCTAAACTGTGGGGCAAATTTCCCATGTAAAATCCCCCACTGCAAGCTGGGGGCCGAATTTAATACTAGGCATTTAATGGTCTCTGGTTGGCGTGACACCTGTAGAGAAGAAGAGGTAAATAAATTTTCAACACATGCAAACTGAATACAGTACTGGCAAGATTTACAATAGATGGTTTAAAAAAAAACTACATGCAACAGTTCACCGTTATCCCTTGCATAACGGACAGAGCCACTTCTTTGCTTCGGCTTTCCCTTCAGTCCAACACACTGCACATGGAACCACTGAATGCTGCACTCTCCATCACACCCAACCATCAGCCGCGTAATTTGTCTTGTGATGCCTAACACAGTTTTGTTGAATTCAATAAGGAAGTCAAATCTATATATGCCATGGCGTAAATTTGAGGTAAATACCCTGGGGGGTAGTGCATGGAACCGACGCAAAGCTACGGTATTTCTCCCACCATTGCCCGGTAAATTCCCCGTATGTCGCGGGGGGAAACAAACTGACTAGTGCATAACTAGGTTAAAAACTAAAAAAAGTGCGGGCAAATGTATCTGTGACTTGAAGCTATGGTTGTCAGTGACGATCTTGACTAAAACTACACACGTGTGAACACGTGTGAACACGTGTGAACACGTGTGAACACGTGTGAACACGAGTGAACACGAAGTGAACACGAGTGAACACGAGTGAACACGATAGTGAACACGAGTGAACACGAGTGAACACGAGTGAACACGAGTGAACACGAGTGAACACGAGTGAACACGAGTGAACACGAGTGAACACGAGTGAACACGAGTGAACACGAGTGAACACGAGTGAACACGAGTGAAGC